>OX421972.1:15761126-16361126 GCA_949128135.1 Parasteatoda lunata
CACTGAGTTGAATTCAGTTAGAAGGATTCTTGTACTCACATTCATTCACATATGATTTTCAGATAGTTCGCCAAATTTTTTCCCAATCTTAAAAGAAAATTTTATTTTTCTTCCTTATTAACATCTTCACTAGTGAAGCATCATCGACTTTGCCATAAGCAAGCCATTGACGTTCTTGCACTTTTCTATTTCTAGATTAATACGTCAATTTGACACTTTAAGAATTAATCGAGACTTTTTAATCTCAAGATTTTGTTGACATGGTCTTTTAACTAAATCACAAGCAGACCAGCTTGCTGTTTTTGAGAGAAAAGCCTTGAGAAAAAATTTTCTATGCTATAAATGTGGATGACTTACGTAGACAATGGCATAATTTTGAACTATATAGGCTATTCAAGGAAGCTGATATCATCAAATACATCAAAATAAGTCACTTAAAGCTTGAGGGGCACATCTGTCAAATCGAGTCTTCTTCTTGTTATTTAAGATCTTCAATGACAAACCAATGGAAACTAGAGTTAGAGGTAGGCCTAAGATAAGATGGCTTGACTGTATGGAAGAGGATTTCAAAATCCTGAGAATTACTAACTGGAAAACAATCGCAAAGAAAAGAGCAGACTGGAAGAAGGTTCTAGGGAAAGCTGTGGCCCACAAAGGGCTGTCATGCCTATAGAAGAAGAAAAATTTTGTTCCTAAGACACCGCCTTTTAAATTTTTAAAAATATTTTGTAGGTACCTACCTAACTTATTTAACTGGATTTGTTATTAAAAACTGTTGAGTAATTTTATGGAAAAAAAAAATCTATAATTTTTTGAGGCAAAATTTAAAAAAAAAAGGAATTGAGGTAGGACTTGAAGATGAATGAGGTAATATGAATTGAGGTAGGACTTGATGATCAATGAGGTAATATGAATTTAGGTAGGACTTGAGGATCAATGAGGTAATATGAATTGAGGTAGGACTTGAGGATGAATGAGGTGATATGAATTGAGGTAGGATGAATTGAGAAAAACATTTAGCAAATGCCGTAAGAAATCTTGTGCGCTTCAGATTTGTCATTTCAAAATAACATAATTTATCTTTTTGTCAATGGATTAAAAAAATAATTGAAATTAAAAATTCAATAATCTCATTTCTGTTCAATATGATGACTGTAGGGAGACCATATAATAATTTACTTCAGTCAAAAACTTTTTTCTCCAAAACTTGCTATATTTTCATTTCAAAATTATTAAAAATTCTCTAATTTTTTGATTAAAGAAATATTGGACTAAATTACGAATTTTAATAAGGACTAGTCACTAATTTACATTTGTAACATGAATTTATTAAGGTTTTCTGAATTGTTTGGACAATTTTATCAGTTCAATATTATCAGTAATATTATTCTTGTAAATGTTTTTATTTAGTATACATTTAGAAATAATTTTTACTCAAAAATATAAAAAAGTTTTTTTTGCCCTGATAATTTAAAGTTAAATTTATCCTAGTTTTTAACTAAAATTAATTATTTGACATAGTTAAATAAAGTAATTAATAGCTTAAAAATTCAATTGAACAACTGTACATTGAATATATTTAAAATTGGACATAAAATGCTTTTATGGTGGCCAATAAAATCACGAATAGATTTCTTTGCCACCAACTAGATGATTATATAAAGTCTTTGAAAATGTCTTAGCATTTTGATAATTTTATGTATATCTGAAGTCTTATATGTGTCTTTCTATATTGATTCATACATAAATATAGATTATCTTATTAATTATAAGACGTAGAAATCATTCTTTAAAAATGAGCTGTAAAAAGTCAGTTTTCCAATTAAGAGATTATTTTATAAACCTTGATAATAATCCTTGAAAATTCATTCATTAAATCCTCGAAATTCTTTGGAGTCTTTATATCATCGTCTGCTAAAACTAATCAATATGATTAAATTTCCCATTTTGGCTATCGTTCGATTAGGTGTGGGAAGATCTTAACACTTATTCCCTTTCAGAATCTTTCTTTAAAAAAAAGGCTAGATAGCCCTGATTTGTGTGACTTCTTCTTGCTATAATTGCATACAAACCTGATTAATCTGGATTTAAATCAAGCAAATTAAGTCACACTAATCCTGACAGCTGAACTTACTTTTTCTTTGTATTTTTATTAGCATTTATGACCGTTCAAAGGAAGTAGTTTGCGCACACCTTCATTAGTCATTGTTTTCTTTTAGTGATACTACCATTTGTTGTTGTACTTAATTATTTTAATCTCAGTACACATTTTCATATTAGGTACTCGTGAAAAAATTTTATTTTCAGGTTAAAAGATTGTACTGTATATTTTCACTTAGATGTCATTTTTGTTTTCCTACTATATTTAATATGCGGCATTTTCATTTTTCAAAAAGAACAAAATTATATTTTTCTTATTTAGGTATTGCCAGTTTCATTTCTCCAATTCTTGCATATTCTGAAAAACTAATACAATGAGTCAAGATGAACCGAAATGGACTTGTAGTGCTTGCACATTTGAGAACTGGCCTAAGTCTCTTAAATGTACGATCTGTCTTTCTCCTAAACAAGCTAATGTTATATCGCAAGAAGATTCTCAGGATATATACATGGTAATTTTCTTCTTGGTTATTTAATTTGTAGCTGAAAGATGTATTTGCATCTACAGTAGAATCTGGATTGATCGTTTTTCATTCGACCATTCATTGCGAGCAGTCGATATAAGAAAACGAAATGTAGCCAATATAAAACATTAAGTAATGACTTGAAAATGTATTAAAAGTAATAAAGAAGTAATGAACTTGAAAATTAATAAGGTTCACTCTGAGTATATATAATATACATATAAAATTTTATTGAAAAAATTATGTTCATAATTCAGAAATACTTACAATGTAAAATAATGAACACATTTATTTACTTAAAATATTTAAAAAAAATTACTTTTAATACTATCTTTTTTTTTCTCAACGAAAAGATTTAAATTTTGATGGTCGTAACACATTGCTGTTGATTTTCTGTACTCACTCATGAATAAAGAGTGCTGTTTAGTGTTTCAAAGGACTTAAAACCTTCTGCAATTGTTTGAACTGGTTGTGGTTATGTTTCGCCTTCTTATCAGTATCAGTTTGCACTTCTTCAGCTTTTCCAACCATTTCCTAAACCGCAAGTTTCCACTTTTTATTTAATACCACAAATTTCATCATTGGCATCAGGGGTTACTATTTTTTTCAGAAAAGGAAAAAACTTTGATATTTTCAAAGGTCTGTAGAATTTCCAAACAAGAAACATGGGAATTCGCTAGTTTCAAAAACAATTTTCAGCGGGTATTATTAACATTATAAGAATAGCACTTGTGTTGTGATCTTTCGATACATACGGGAAAATGGAAGATCCAGGAACAGTGGATCGAGGTTTGACTGTAATAAGTTATTTTACTGTCTTTGCAGTTGCTCCAATTCACCTTGGTCATTATTCTACCCAGATACACAATTTTGCTCATAATAGCTCTAATTATGATTTAATTATAAATTGTTTAGCAAAATATTTACTGCAAGAATATCTGTTTTTGAAACTAGTTTGAAGTCATTGAAGTTGAAAACACCTTTTACCAATACTTTACTGTTTTCTATTAAAACTATTATTTTAAACAGCAGAAATTTTATTTTCAAATTAAAATTATATAAGTAAATTACCAAGGGTATGTGAGCTTAGAAACTTATAAGTAAACTTATATATTATCTTATAAACTTAATGAAAAATTAAATATTTAAAAATATGATAATGTGATTTTTCATAATTTTTTTTTTTGAAATCTGAAAAAACTTTACTTATACTCTACTGCTTAAAAAAGAGCTAGAAAATGGTCAATTTGAGTGTCAAATGTTGCTGTAAGTTTAGATTAGCATATGTTTGTGAACATATGTTTACATTTTTAACAAACTAAACTCAAAATACTGTTCATGATGAACATATGCACCTTAAATGCCTAATTTTGTTAGATCTTCAAGAACTAATTCTAATATTGATTATTTGGTTTTAATAAAAAAACTTTAATTTGAAAAGCCTCACCAATTGGTTACTAATAACTTTTTAAAATAATATATTTCATGTAATTTATTTTATATATGACTTAACTTACTGACCCTAATTATGCATTTTATTTATTACATATTTTTTTCAAATCTCAACAACCCAAACTTATATGAAAAAAATTGCAAATGGCATAAAGGTCTCAGTCAGCATTTTTCACTTTTATATGTTACAGAATGAGGAAAAAGTCGGAAGTTGTACTCATAATTTTTTTTCTTTTAGTATTAGCACTCTTTCCATAAGCGCTAACCTCATCTGAATTAGATTTGAAAAAAATTTCCCTTATAAATATTTAAGACAGCATATGATTTATATTATTTTATCTGACTAATGACTAAATATTTTTCACTTACTCAGATTGCTCCATTAATATCTGAAAGCAATACGAATCCAACAGCCCAGAGCAGCAGCGCTTCATCGAATCCTCACAACAAGTGGTCCTGCTCCTCCTGTACCTACCTGAACTGGCCCAGAGCTACAAAGTGTACACAGTGCTCATCTGTTAGAAAACAGTTTCCACCCTCCCCAGTCCTAGAGTCTTCTAATATCAGCAGCCCAAATGAACTTCTTTCAAAATCACCAGATGTTGTGACAACTTCAGCATCCATTCATTCTGACAGCTATTACAATGACAGGAATAAGTCTTGGAGTCGTACAATAAAGTGGACTTGCGCTTCATGTACCTATGAAAATTGGCCAAAATCTGTGAAAGTATGTTAGCTGGACAGGTTTTGCATGATTTAAATCACTTGATTTTTTATTTTTTTTAAGAATCATTAAATCAGTGGTTCTCAATATGGGAGCGATTGCACACAAGTGGGCGATTTGACCTAGCATTAGGATGATAATGCTCAGGGGGGCAATGAAGAACTCAAAAGAAAATGAATAAAAATAATTATAAAATAACAGCGAATATTGAAGTAGAAAGAAAGAGATTAAAGATTTGCTTGAAAGGGGAACTCTGACGAATATAAAGCTAGACATTCAAACTTTAATTGAAAACACAAGGCAGTCATTGTAACTATGAACAGTTGAGTTTAATATTTTGATTGTCATTGTTTTCAATTCTTTCAGATTTCAATTAGAAAAATATGTAATTATATTTTAATTATTTTCCTTTAAGTATCAAGACCTTTTTGAAAAGAAAGGAAAAAAACTTTATAAAAGCTACATTTTTACTTTTTTCAATTAAAATTATTTAAATTCTAGTATTTTTGATGCTTATTAACAGCAACTTATGATTAAGCAAAAAGAAGAAAGCGATGTGTGGCAGTCAACATATAGAGATTAAGACTATAGGTGGTAGTCAAAATCTCGAAGAGGTCAAAAAAGTTTGAGGACTACTGCTTTAAATCAACCGTAATTAATTTTTTTTTTTTAAAACATTGACTTGAACCATGGTGGCTTGGCGAATAGAGAGTTTTCCTTCCAATAAGATGGACCAGGTTTGAATACCAGTGATGGCTGGTCGATACAAATTCCCCACCTGGTTTGCAACGACCACAGTGCTGACGTAAAATATCCTCAGTGGTATGTAGATCACGGGTTTGAGTCCCCTTGCCGTGAGGCTAATCGTGGGAGGTTTCCGGGGTTTTCCTATCCATGTAATGTAAATGCAGGTTACTTGCATCAAAACCTCCTCCACGAGGGCAAAAATCTTCCAACACTTGATCCAGGAGTTTCCTTGTCTTCTGAATTGGGTTCAAAATTACAAGGCTATAGAGTTGAACATCAGAAATTGTAAACCCGAAATTATTTTTAAAAATTGGGACGACTGTTCAATGATGGTTTTAAAATAAAATAAATTCATTCACTTAAACCAAATAATTTTCTTAAAATAGATTGTTAAGTCAAAAATATTGACTCCTTATGAAAAAGTGTCCTTATGATATATGGGTGATTCTTTTTAAACATGACAATTCGGACCAAAAAATTTCTTCAAATATAAAGTCTTCCAAATAATCTTAAAAAAAATTTTGTATACTTCTTTAGTTACACTTATTAATATCTTACAGGCAGCAGTGTAGTTTATTGACATTTGCTTGAGAAAAAAAAAATAAAATAGAAATTCACCAAATCTTGAATGCCAGGAAAATGACATATTAGCTTAGAAGTTTAAAAAACAGTCATTTTAAGTTAATAGTAAGTAAGTCAACTTAAACCTTTATGTTAATGAACCATAAATTGCTTATATTAATTCTTTTTATCCACTGTAGAAAGAATTTTAAAAAAAATTGTTGCTGATGTGTACAGAATAAAATTGTGTATAATAATCAATCATTAAATAAATAAATAACTTTGATTACATCCAAGCATATTACAATCATACATAAACTTGGTATTGGGTTAATATTTGCTTTCCCTCCTTACAATATTAGCAGTTAAAAAAAAATTCTGGTAACACGCATTCATAAGCCAGGAAAATGACAGCTGGGATAATGACAAATTTGCCATTTTATAGCATATAACTTTAATTTAATATTTTGGCCTAAGGCGTTTATATTCTGCAGAAAACAACAGGATTGCTTCAAATAACTCAGATAAATCTATCTAGTTTATGTTATTAATGATTTCAAGAAGCCAGGAAAATGACAACACAAAAACCTACTCACCTTGAAAAACTTTTTGAAATAGATTTTGAACCAGAAAATTGGTTTTTTATTCATACAACAAGACATGTTCATTTAGGAGGGTATCTAATCAATCTATTAACATGAGATATTGATTGCTGGCTCTATCTATTTTGATTATTAACCTCTAAATAAAAGTTGCCAGGAAAATGACAGATTATCTTGAATTATTGACAGAAAAAATTAATTTAAACGAAGTTTTTGTAAATAACACCCTCTGTAAATAACACCCTCCTCCCTAACACCCTTTGTAAATAACCTCTCTGTATGAAAAATAATTTGCTGGTAATAAACATTAATCATACCCATTTAGTTTTATGTTTATATAAGTGTAAGTGCTTTTAAAACTTCAGTTAGCGTATGTCAATAATGAAGAAAAACTTCCCTTTCCACACACATATATATATGTATGTTTGTGTGTATATATATGCACATTAACTAATATATTCTGATCCAAACAAATTTATTCTTCTATCGATATTTAACTGATAAATTACCTAGGTTAAACAAAATGGATCATTATTTTATTAAAACTTAATTTATAATACCAATTAAGTGATAATTTTAAACATAATAGAAATATTATCTATTTTTATTATATTGATTTTAAATAATATTAAGTATTATTGGTGCACTTTGTCTGATAGTGTAGTTGGTAAACAGAAGAAATATAAAAAAATCTCATTTAAATCAAATAAATACAATATTTTTTGTATTTTTACATATAAACACAGATAGTTCCTAGTGAAGAGGAGATTCCTAGTGTCATTGATATTTCAGGCCATGTGTTGCTATGCATTTCTCAATCTTTACAATGTATTCAACTTCCCTTTCATGTTTGTAGAGATTGCAAAAGAAGTAAAATATTGCTATATCCTTATAGTTGTGTTTTTTTTTTTTTTTTTTTGTCAGCTATAAAATATTGAATCATAGCAAATGATTTAAAAGAAGTAAAATTCAAGTCAAGTCATAATATTTCTAGTTATCATGAATTAATTTCATTTGAAATTTATCTTTTTTTTTAATATTTTACATTAAGATTCAGTGCACCTTTATAGTAGTTATATATATAAAATGTTAATCATTCTTGTGATTCATTACTTTGTAGTGCGTTCTTTGCCACTCTGCCAGACCCAAAGTAGATCAATCTTCACAAACAACACTTTCTGATGAAGACAGCCGGTCTGTTCAAAGAGTTGCCACATCTCTCTATTCTCCCATCAATTGCCCACCCATTCGTAGAAATGATCACTTATCATCTGACACCACAGAAATACAGGTTATTACATCTATTTGTTGTCTCTAGTTTTTAGCATTTTAAAACAACTTTTACCATCATTTGATTTTTAAAAGTTTTCCCTAATATTTTCCTAAAACTTTACATTTTTTAGGAATGATTATCAAAAAAGCGTAAAGGAAGTAAAGAATCATGTTACCTTAATGACCCACTTAAAATTAGTAAAGTTTCCCTTTGTAGCATGTGATTCATGAAGGGAAAACTTTCAAAACTTTTCCCTAAAAATTCCTATTATGAAAAGCGGAGCACACATTTTTTCTCTGGATTTTATCCAAAGGTTGTAGAACTTCAATAACATTAAAATGTTTAAATAACAGCTGTTTTAGGTTTTTGCCTGAGGTTACAATGCTCCCCTGATTAACTAAAATGTAGAAGTAAAGAATTAATCTGAATTGGCCTGCTTCTCTTACCATTAATTCTTCCATCACTATGTTTGTGTCTCAAGACAAGTGAACTAATTTTTAGCATTTTATAATCATCATTTCATTTAATTTGATTTGATTTAAAATATGTAATTGTCCAATCTATTTTTTATGGTTATCAGTTTAAGGTTCTTTCTAAATTCTGCTGATTAAATTAACAATTCTTTATTTGTTTTGCTTAACTTTTATTTTCAAACATTTGTCACTGGTCGGAAATTTTACGTTTACTTATTAAAGCGAAATAAAAAGATTTTTTTATCTTTTGCAAACAGGTTAACTATAAATAGATTAAAAAACAATATTTCTTATTTTAAATTTTATGAATCCTAGCAACACTAACCTAATTTAAAATAATAAAAAGCTTTACTAAGTTTAGCTTTAATTTTATCATCTGCATCCTTTATATTAAAATTGAATATATAATTGTTTTTTTGTTGAGTTTTTAATTGTTAAGTTTTTTTGAAGCCTTATGTGCAAAATGGGTATTATATACGGCCCCCATATTCCCTCGTAATATAAATCTACAATATTCAAACTCTGTCAGTTATTATATTATAACATACTATGCAATCATACCAGAATAAATAATTATAAACAAATTGGGAAGCCCGGTAAATAATTATAGAAAAAAAGGGGCATGGCATTTTAAAAGCTGTACACATAAATGGCCTCTTAATATTAACCCATTATGTGCAAAAATGAGTAATACTGTTTATATTTTTGCATATTTTTCCAATATATATATATATATATATATATATATATATATGTTCAATCCTTTGCTTAGTAAACATTTCAAATTATAACATTTTCTATTATTTATTATATGCAAAATCAAAGAAAAGTATTTTAAAAAAATGATCACTTGCATACAACATTCTGTTAGAAGTTTAATAATATTTTTAACTAATGCACTGATTTATTAAGTATATCAAGGCGCTATCTTTAATAGAAAATTAAAGTCCTCTGGTATAGACAACTTACCAACACCAAAAAGTTGTTGATGTATTAAATCACTTTTAAAGTTTTGTTTTTGCTAGAAAGAATGGCAATAGATATTTTTTTCCCCAGTTTGTTTGGAATTGCTTGAAGTTTTAGCATAAAAAAAAAATATAAAAAAAATTTGATGCATCAATAATTTTTTTGGTAATATGATCCCTTAAAAAATAATGGCTGTTTTCTTTTCTTACTCTCTCTCTCTCTCTCTTTTAAATTGTTTTTATCTTTTGTAAACTTCAAGAGTATTTTCAAATTTTGCTTCTGAATTAAATGTTTGATAATCCATGCTTACACTTCTTTGGGAAAGCTTTTTATAATTAATAAATTACTACTTATTATAAAAATTAACAGTAGATGTATATTAATATCTATATCATTTCCCATATTTAAATTTAAGATCTATTCTCAATTGGTCTTATTTTTTGAAGCTAGGTTTCATATATGTTTATAAAATATATTAAAGGTAGTTTTATTTCCCTAGGTTTCAACTCCTTTAGCTTCAGCTAGTGATATATCCATAGCATCAAACAACTATTTAGAAGAATGCAGACTCCGTAATAGCCGTAGGAACAACAGAGAGGTGGACTGGACATGGTTGAATGCTTGTATGGGTGTAGTAGATGGGGATGCAGATCCTGTTATTGAATATTTGTCTCTGGGTGGGGACCCCGCTAGACAACTCAACGCAAATGAAGTTGCCCTGCTTAAAAGACCTTCTGCATTTGATTCTGGATTTACTCTGGTGCATTTAGCCATTCGCTTTCAAGTATGCTTTTTTTTTCTCTATTACCTTAAATAAAGTTGAATTTCTATAGCTGTAGTAACTGAAAGATGCAGAGATGTGTTATTGCCCAGGAGAAACTATATTTGATACCCCCTGAAAAGTACAATATAATAATTGATTCTGAAGGTGAAGAAAAGTCTTATTTAATTAAAAGGAAAAACTATTTGAATGATACATATTTACTAAAATTTTAGTGCATAGTTAAAATTATTTTTATGTAAATGTCTGCGGAAATTGATCTTTCGTAAAATTTTATTATTTCCAACAAAATATTCTTAAATATAAACAATATTTAAATTTTAATAACCTAAATTTCATTTTTAAGTTTCTTGAAAATTCATATTTTATTATTTTGCTTAAATTATGCATTCACCTCATAAAAAAAAATTAAGTTCCTAATAAGAATAATACTATAGAATAGTTTTAGTGTACTTAGTCATTCATTGGATGTCTGAAACTGTTATCCCCTTTTCTCCACGCCACTGATGCCACAAAGAAATTAAATTCAAATAGCTGCCTACTCTTTACAAAAAATTTATCTTTAAATTGCCATCATAATTAAAGCTTTCATAAATGATCCTTAATTTAATTAATTTGATTTAAAAATGATTACTAAATAGAATTAAGATAATAATGTATTAATCATTCGGTATGATTTTTGATTGCTGTCAAAATTTTAAAATAAAAATCTTGTTTACAATTCTGCTTTGACTACCACTGACAAAAATTGCCCTCCATGAGTGCAAAAACTAGCAGTTATGAATTCAAAGAAGTATTAATGAAAGCAACAAGATTACAATAATATGGTGTGTAAGTTAATTTGTGCAGAAGCTTGATTTACACCTTCCATCTGTTCAATTTCGTCAAATTTGTTGTTCATTCTCTTTATGTACAAAAACATGTTGCAACCAACCTTCTTGGTTGTTTTTTTTTTTTTTTTTTTTTAACTTAAAAATAATATTATTGAGATTTGATAGACTGAAATATGTAAATTAAACTTTCATTTGTAACCACGTAATGCTGAATTTTACTTTGTAATAACAATTGCATAAAGGTTAAGTCACTTAAGCTTTTATGAAGAAAAAGAAAGTTAATTTTAATCAAAAAAATGGAAAATAATTCATATTTCCTTGTGAAAGCAGATTCCTGGTTCGTTCCAGTGGTCTTTCTTCCTTTTATGTTTCCTTTCTGTTTTTAAAGCAGAGTAAAGTTATAACATCATTATTTTTAAGTTCATATTATCATTTAAGTTTGGCACAATATATTCACCTCAATTTTTTTCAATATTTATAATGTATTTGACATTTGTAAAAATAGTAAGTGTTAAAAAATGTTTCAAATTTTAATGTCATGTAAAATTTAAAATATTAAAAGTTTTTTCTAGCTTTTATATTTATTTATTTATTTTAGAAAAATCATAAAATTTAATTAAATATATTATTAAGCTTACCCAAATATTACTTTTAGGTCTATGTTTTATTCATACCTTTAGTTTTTGTTATTTTATAGTAAAAGTGGCTTAATTAGCTGTAAATAATGAATGTCTATTGATGTGTACAGAAATGACGTTATTTTTCAGTTTCTCTAATGTGTACAATACTAATAATAAATAACATTTTTTACAGTTTTTCCCTATTCTAAGCTTTTGCTTCAGATATTAAAAGATGTTTAATGTTTTTTTTCCAGCGTGAGGATCTGTTAACACTATTACTCTCTCACACTGGCATGACAAGACCTGCAGCTAAAAGAGTACCTGCAGACATTAGTCGGACTCTGGCAGCTGACATTCGCCATATGATCACTGCATCACTTAAACAAAGAAGAGGCGAATTTCCTTGCTATTTCGTAACTGAGTGTGTTACCTTTTCTCTTCCTGCAGGTAAGGTTTCATTACAAAAAATTTCTTTAAGCAGCTAATCATAAATTCAGAGTAAATATTTATTTTTTCCGTGCTTAATTTTTCAGAATATTTCTTAATTATGCACTGTTAAAGGAGTTTGGAGTTAAGATTCTACTTCCTTCTCCTGACATGTTAACATACAGTAAATTATAAGAGTACTAATTTTTTAATTACTGTTTTGGGATAGTGTTTGTTTCACTTTATTTATTAAAATGTATTTTATCAAACTTAGTTACCAACTTTTAAAATTTTAGGTTTTTAAATACTTTTTGCTTTTTCCAAACTTAACCAAAATTACTGTAGTAGCTTCAAAAAAAATTTGAATTTTGTCAATGAGAAATTAGTTTACAGTTTATATGTAATTCTTCAAAACTGATAAGACTAAGATGTAAGATGGAAAGTTAAGGAAATAGAATTTAAGGGGCACTTTTGAGTCTGTCCTATGTCTTTTTCATCATATTCTTTATATCTTTCATCATACTGAAGAGTGACTTTGTCATGTTAATTTTGTAATGTTAATTTTTTAATTAAGACAATGATTGAAGAACACTAGTTTTTTATTTCTTTTAACAGAGCGCTATTCAAATCTTAACTGAGCAGCCCCAGTTAAGCATTCTATTAATATGTTACAGAATCTTTTCTTTGACTTCTTCTTTGACTTCTTCTTTTCTTCAATCTGCGCATTTTAGGCCGGGATAGCCTGGTCGGTAGAGAGCTGGGCCCATATCCAAGAGGTCGTGGGTTCGATCCTCGCCGGCCGAAGACTCCCCGTGTAGTAATGGTGACTGTGTAGTAAATGGTGATGATGATTAAATCTGTCGAGTCTCAAAGTCCTCCATATTCCCATAACAAATCAATACCTGTGGGGGTACTGATCCAGGAGTTTCCTTGTCTTCTGGATTGGTTCAAAATTACAAGGCTACGGAGTTGAACATTAGTAGTTGTAAACCCATGAAATTGGGTCGGCTGTTCAACGACGGTTATAAAATAAAATAAAATCTGCGCATTTTAATAGAGGGCGTTGTTTTCTTTTGTTTCAAGTGTTTCCTTTTCATTTGGTTTGCTTGTGAAATCGCTGTTTGTCTTGGTTAATGTGAGTTTTTATATTCTGTTGATTTTGTTTGAGTTTCTTTTCTGAATTGGTTCTATGTATTTCATGTTTTTTCCTGGACTTCTATACAAAACCTTCGGGGTACTGAGGGAGTTAATTTAGGCATTTGCCATCTCTCTCAATAGAAAAGGTTTTGTTTTATGGCTACCGGGGCCCGGTACCCCTTGAAGACGTCAGCTTCGGTGGTCATATTTTTATTTCCTTCGTTTCCTTTATTGCTAAATTTATTCTTTCTTTTTTTGAAATTTCTGCTGCTTTTAAGCGCATTTTTTTCAAAGAAGTTTTATCTATTTAGAATTTATAAAAATATTTTGTATTCTTTTAGTATTTTGTCAATAATATACTATTTTCATAAGTATTTTGAGCTTATAACCGTTGATTAAGTTTCGTAAATTGCCTCTAAGATGTTTATGAAAATGGTGCAAATTGCTATTTACAGAATAAATATTTCTTTTTTTTGTGAATTTTTGTGATCTAATATTTTTAAAAATTGAAAAGTTATTCCAACAGTGCATTGTTTGGGTTCATAAAAATATGTAAAATTTAAGAATTCATTGATTTTTAACAATTTTCAATTTGGAGGAAAAATTTTACTAAATAAGTGATTTTTAAAAAAGTTAAATTATGAAAAAGTCAAATAAAGGCTTTAGTGTGAATTTGAAAAACTTAAATTGTGCTTTTCTAATTATATTTTGTATTCCTTGGTGAAAACTAAGAAAAATATCCACGATGCTTTGTTAATTGATTAATGCTTTGACTTCCATCTCTTATATGTACAGAAGTACCAAAATTGAACTGACAGTCAAAATTTTGATAAGAGATAAAAAATTTTTTGGTATTTTTCTTGTGTTAGTACTAAATTTTTTAAAATTTTTTAGTACTAAAATTTTTAAAATTAATTATGTTCCCCACGTTTTTAAGCAATTATATTCCTTTAAATGAAGTTTAAATTTTTCCAAAAATCATTATTGTAAATTACTTAACAGCCTAACAGTAGAGTTGATACTTATAAACCATTATCAATTAATCTGTAAGATGACAAAGTAGATATGTGAAGTGAGGAATATGATGTCTTACTAAAACATAACCTAAATTTTTTTTTTTTTCTCAAAATGCAGTTGTTTTTACTTTTGAGACATTTTCTTGGCTATTTGATGGATTTTGAAATAATATTTACTACCTATCATGTGTATTTTATTTGTTATAACTATAAACACATTAAGAGTTTGATTGTTTGTAAATTGTTAGATAGATAAATAAAGAAACGTCATTTTAAGCTTATTTCTATTTGCAGAAATAGAAGATTTCAACCCTATTGTTCAAGAAAAACTATTTGATGATCTCTTAGATAGAGATGCACAAAAAGGTTATTTCAATTTCTTCTTTCTTTGAAACTATTTAACATAAATAAGTTTTGTTTTAGTTAATTAGTTTTTGTTTAAATTGATACTCAGGCTAAAAAAAAATGGTAGATTCCTACCTTTTTTTCCATTTTGTGATAAATGTAAAACAGAAGACACATTCTAATAAACTTTTGGGGGTGGAATATGAGAGTTATGGCAGATCCCAACCTTCAGCAAATGAAATATACTAGAATACTGTCATAAGTTTATCTCAAAATTCAATGTTTGTTGATATCTGCCCCTTTTATTCTGAGTGTCTCCATTGTTATGTAGAAATAAATGTATGTGGAATATATTGTATTTATGAAGAATATTAAATGTATATTAAAGAAATGTATGTAGGAATAGAGAATATTGTGGATTAGAGGCTCTTGATAGGTTTTGCTGTATTTTAATGCAAGTAGTATAAAAAGAAAAAAATTGACTGAAAATCATAAATGATAAAAGAAATTTAAACAAAAACTAAGATAAGATAGTAAATAATAGAACAATATTATAAATATTTCATTGCAAAATCTTTTATTTTCTTTCTGCTTTAGAATTAGAAGAAGAATCACCAATTATAAACTGGAGTTTAGAACTTACAGAGAGGCTGGGGTCCAGACTTTACGCTTTATGGAATAGAAGTGCTGGAGATTGTCTTCTGGATTCTGCACTCCAAGCTACGTGGGGAGTTTTCGATCGTGATAATACACTCAGGCGTGCCTTGGGGGAAAGTTTATGTGAAGCAGCAGCCGTGTAAGTTCCCTTTAGTTTGTTCATTTGGTTTCTATAATGTTTTGTTATGACAATAACAGAGTTCAAAGCTGTGATGTCTCAGGGGGTAGAGGGTTCGCCTTCCGATGAGGTGAACCGGGCTCAAATCCCAGCGATGGCTGGTAAATACGAATTCCGCATCCGGCTTGCACCGATCACAGTGGTGACGTAAAATATTCTCAGTGGTAGACCGATTATGGGTTAGAGTCTTAGTTCCATAAAAAAAAACTCCACGCAGGCAAATTTCTCCCGATATTTGACCCAGGAGTTCCCTTGTTTTCTGGATAGGTTTTAAAATTACGAGGCTACGGAGTAGAATATTAGTAGTCGTAAACCAAAAAAATTGTGTTGGCTGTTCAAAGACTGCTGTAAAGTAAAGAAATTGAAGAATTGTATAAAACAATGCTGTGCATAATTCAGCAAATGTCATGATCAATATTTGCTTTTCATTTTGAAACTGTTTTTCTTCTAAGAAGTTCTTTTAAATTGTGATATATACTTGAATTTATTAATCTTTTTCTAAATTTTGAATTTGTAATTAATTAATGCAATTTGATAAACTGTTAAAATTCTTTTTTTTTAATATCAAATACTGATTAAGGATCATTCCAAAGACTAAATAAGAAACAGCAAAGCCCAGGCTGCAATTTATGTATCCCTGATATAAAATATAATATTTATTATAAAAAATAAATATTACTTTATAATGCGTGTTAACTAAGTTTTTCATCATTTTGTTGTTATTTTACAGTCTGTATCCACGTTGGAAAGAAGCTGAGACATTGCAGGCTAATCTCTTACAGTTTTCATTGGACGAGACTCAGTGGCAGGAAGATTGGGCGATGCTGCTGTCCCTCGCTTCTCAACCAGGCTCCGCTCTCGAACAAATGCACATCTTCACCTTGGCTCATATATTGCGTCGTCCAATCATCGTCTATGGTGTTAAATATGTTAAGAGCTTTAGAGGAGAGGCCCTCGGTTATGCTAGATTTGAAGGTAATCTTTTTTTAGTTTCCTTTTTCTAATTATTTTTCTATTATGATTGTAAATTGTATATCTATGTTAAGATATGCAGATAAGATAATGTAAGAATCTTATTCAATAAAAAATTGAAAATCATGCAATTTTTGTTAATGCGTTGTATTTCCTTTGCTTAAAGGTATATACTTACCATTGCTGTGGGAGCCAACATTCTGTTGGAAATCACCGATTGCTCTTGGTTACACCAGAGGTCACTTCACTGCATTGGTGTCTCTTGAGCCGGAAACTGAAGATGTCCTTGGCGCTGGAGCTAACACACGCTCGGGAGATGATCTGAGGGTCATATTTTTACCCTTAATGACTGTTGATCATCAGAGGCTGCCTGTCCACTTCTTAACACAGGAGGAGGTAATTAACTAATTGTAATTTCCATAACGATTTTACTTTTAAGATGTGTAAAAATGTCTAAGCTGACATTGTTTCACATACGTGCCTGTTTCACTTGGGAACTAATGCTTTGTTGCATTTGTACAAATACTTGATTTTGCCTAATTGGGGTGTGGAGATTGCAAATCCGAAATTAGTTTTGCTCCAAAAGCTACAGATTTTTTTTAAAATGACATTTTTAGTCTATTTTTTGTCGAATACAACATTAGCGAGTTTAACAGTGTTATATATTGTTAATGTTGGATTGCATAAATGTTGTGAGAAACTTCTGGGGGTGTAACGGATCATCTTCAGAATTAAAATTGCAAAGGAACCAATGCACGAAAATATTGTTGTACGCATCTAGCGTGCTTTCCTATTATGACCTCTTCAGAAGCACATAAAAAAGCAGCTCATAGTAGAGAAGGGTCCCAACAGCTTATGACAGCATCTCCTGGCAAGGGTTCCTATACTGTTTTAAGCTCTTACTCTCTTAGAAGTTAGTCACATGCGACCACTTGTTATAGATAAAAGTCTTACACCTTGTTCATTTCAACAAAAAATAGTCTAAAAAATGTCATCTTAAAAAACCTGTAGCATGGAGAGCTAAACAGATTGTAGATTTAAAATCAGCACAACTATAGTATCTAAGATTTGTTAAAAATCTAATGCAACAGAAAACAAAGAAATTGTTTCCCTGTGTTATCCATGCATTAATGATTAATCCGTTACTAGTAGTTACCAGCTGTTATTCTTGCACCTTTTTTTGTCAAGTTAACTTTATATTTGTGAAAAAAGCACTATGTTTTTTCGAGCAAAGAACATATATTTATTGTCTGCTTTAGTTTCACTAAAATTTTCAGTAAAAATCCATCAAAATTAGGTATCTAACTATCAAGATAATTATAATTTCTCACCAACAATGCTTCGTGTGTAAATACTTCATTGCCCTTAACAACCGCAATATTATGAAGATTGATTATTGGCAAGTCCTCTAGTTCATCCTCTTCGATTAGTTAGCTCTGTAATCCTGGTTACTTTAGTGAGGAGTAAGCTGTTTATTATTAACCTGTGTTTGCTTTGTCTTGTTTAAAAATGTCTCAATTCAAATCTTTTATGCTTATTGTGTGCAATCTCTTATCTGTTATCTATAATCTGCAACAAATCTTGAATAATGCTATTTATCAAGCATGGCTGTGTTATAAATTAAAGAATAAGAGTTAATCAAGTTTTATGACTCATGTAGCACAGCTGATACCTATTATTTTAAGCTTTATTTCATTTGTTTCTATGAAGCACGGTGCAGCCCTGAAACACAGAAGCGATTCTCTTAGCGATTGCAGTGCCAACATTTTAACCACCTGCCTGTTTAACTAGCTTATTATCATGCCTATATATATATATAAAGAGAGAGAAGCATTATTTTTATTTATAGATATTTATTATTTTTTTTTAAATGAAAATCAACCAACAAGAGCATGCAATGAAAAAAAGCTTTTATTTTTCATTGCTATTAAACTGCAACACCGCAATAAAGTTCATAAAAGCTCTACAACTTTAAATTCTGGAGTAATAAAATTTCATTCTTAATGTAACTATTTTATATTTTCTGTTCATGTTTTATCTCATTTGCCTGTGTCCCTTGAGCAAAAAATCTTCATATGCATATATAGCATGCTCTATTACTTACTGAGAATTAAGGTTTGTTTAAATAAGATTTCCCTATTACGCTACAATTTTGATATTCCAGCATACACAGTCCCCTATAGATAATTGCTATTCTTAATTTATAGTTTAAACCAGTCGTCTCAACTCCTAAGCAATTACTTTTGATTTAAAATATTTTATTTTATATTAATTATAAATTAAAAGCAAACAAAAGTGATTTTTTTTGAAATGAAGAAAACTAGTAGATAAATAAAAAGTATTAAGGTACTGTATTACTGCAATAATATAATAATGTATAAAATAGGACATAAACCCTAACCCTGTTTTTTTATAAATTCTTAACACCTTCTACTAAATGATATAAGTTTTTTTTAACTGTTGTAAATACTATGTCACACATTATAAAGTTAAATTATACATCAAACTGCATACATTAACAGTTGCACCAACATTATATCCAAAAATATTAGCGCATTTTATGCTGACAAAGAAATTGGCACAAAATTTTAATATTACAAAAATCTGTCTTCTTTTCTTTTCTTCTTTTTTTTTAAACGGAAAAAAACTTAATAATTTAATTTTTTTATATTTGGAAAGTTATTAATCTCTGTGTTGTAAAGCTTTTGTAAAAAAAACATAAAACTTGCAAATTATTTTTTTTTAATGCTCTTTATGTAAATTTTGCAAGCTAATGATTTCAGTTTAATTTCGGATATTTCAGTAAAATGATTAAAACATTTTTTTCATTTTTAAGCCGATTCCTTTTAACAAGAAAATATATGTCATAAAAGTTTGAAGCTTTGCTTCAAGTTTTCACAGGGTTCAAATTAGATCAAATTAAATTAGTTTCATTTAAGGACCATTCACAATAATCTGTGCTGTAAAAATGACTACAAAAAGGCCTTCACAAAATTCCAAACCAAAAAAGTAGTTTTTTTCACAGAGTTCTAAGTTTCAAAAACAAACTTGCAAAATATCTATTTATCAAACTTGCAAAATATCTATTTATTTTTTTTAATAATTTTTATAAGCCGAAGCTATATTATTTGCATTGTAGCTGGGCAGAGAGGAAGAAATAATGAAGCAATGGTTGGATTGTTGTGTAACTGAAGGTGGCATCCTAGTGGCACAGCAAAAAATACTTAAACGACCTTATCTTGTGGCACAAATGATTGAAGAATGGCTTGGATTGTATCGAGGTCTAGTCCGTAGACCCACTATTCACTCATCATCACCCGAATCTCATACTCAAGTCTACTCAAGTGATGGGGATTCTGATCAAGAATAATGAACTTAAATTTTGTGAGTATACTGATTTTTACAGAAATTATTTCATCATTCTTTACTTTTGATTATTATTCCAATTTACATATAAGTTACTTTATGAATTATGAAAGTTCTGTATTATTTGTTTTAGGAACTCTTATTAAATACCATCTATTTCTGAATTGAAGCCGAGAATTTATTGAATATTTTCAATAACATAGAGTAAGAGTTGGCTAATATTCAAGTTTTTAAAACTCCATGCAAGCATTATTCTGACCCACACTACTTTTTTATGTTCGAGCATTAGAGATCACTAAGTATCAGGATACAAAACATAGAAATGCATACAAAACATAGAAATGCATACAAAACATAGAACACATACAAAACATAGAAATGCATAAAATAACATTTGAAAATAAAGCGGCTGAAAATAACAATTGAAATAGAAACACGTAATATTGACAGCAATAAAATGAATGTTTTTTAAAATGAGAATTTCTTTTCCCATTCTTGTTTTCTCATACAGTAGTGAAAAAAAGAGTTAGGAGCTGCTAGCTCCAGAATTTAAATTACCCTTGCTGTAAGTGCCTGATTTAATTTGACTTTTTGCCAAATTTAAATGATGATGAGGATTGATAAGTTGAAAGGCTTGAGACGAAAAACAAAAGTAGGAAAGAGAAAGTCTATGGGTTTTTATTTCTAAAGAAAGGTACACAAATTAACTAAGGCTGAGTAGCTCATAAGGAGAGTTGAAAGTTACCCACAAATATTGCATGTTTAATTTTCGTTATGTCAGCTTTTATGTAGTTTTGATATTATAGGTAATTTTTTGGAGAAAAAGTGTATTTTTGGCTTGTATTTGAAAACATATGGTAACTAATCAGAGTTAAATTTCATATAAACTCAAAAGCTGCTTATTTAGACATTTGTCTTTGACATTAATTGCACAATGCCATCCTTGTACTACTGTTATGGTTAGTTCCGCATACACACCTTGAATTAATGGTACATTTGATATTGATACCCGTGAGTGAGCTCATAAAAGATGTTAAAGTCACATGCTTACAAATCTGGACTTTCTATTTGTAACATTAGTTCCTTTATTGCCGTGTTTGCTTGTGATGTATAGTTTGTCTAAGCTAAGAACTCCTCCCCCCACTGAGTCTGGGGCTATGGAAACAAGAATGGCGCATTTGAGGGAGGTATAGCTTTACTATCGGACTAGCACAATAGACCAAAGAATGAGATTTCCTTTCTCTTACCGAATAGTCATACCTCGTTACCATAGTCACTGCCACCGGTCCAGATGAGTTCTTATTTTAGACAAACTATAGCACTGTTTAGCAAATCAATTATTCCATGTAAAAGTTTACTTGGATGTTTTAAATTGTCTTTGTGCTTCGAACCCTGTTAATCATTGACTCTAGTTTCAAGAATCCTTAAAGAGTGACCCATAGTGATAGTCAGAAATAGAACCCATTTTGTGCTGCTCTCCAAATCAGATAGCTGCTGGGTTATACAATAACATACAATAGCTATACAATAACATCCTTTTACAATTGCAGGGTTGCCACAGACTACTAAAATGCGACTATTTGCTACTATTTTTAGCTTTAGGCGACTTAAAAAAGCAACTATTTTCAAGAATAGGCGACTATTTGAAGACTTTTTTACTCTTAGCGAAGTTTTTTCGAAAATATGAACGTTACTTTTCAGAAAGTTAATAAAAGAAAGCGAACTTTTATACAATCATGTATGTCTAAAAAGCCAAAAATTAAAATTTCCATTAGATTTAATGAAGTAATATTATTTTTTCTCTCGCTGAGGGGCAGTTTTGTTTTTAATTGTTTTTTCCTTCTATTAACATTAATATTTTAAATTCGACTTTTATTTAGGTACCTATTTTCTAATATGTATAATTTTGATATTTGTACCAAACTTTTTTTTAATTGGAGCATAGTTAGGACTAGACGATAAATCGATGTATCGCGTATTATCGATTTATTGCATATATCGGTACCGATATAGTGACTTTCGTTTTAGGCGATGCATCAGAAATCTGATTTAAGTCGCCGGAATAAGACTACAATCGCGGTTTGACGATTTAATATGCGAGGATCCTTGACTATGCGAACGTTGTTACCGCACTGCAGAAGACGATTTTGATTTCGTCTAGCTGCAGAGATGTAGATAGCGTTTAGCTGTAAAGACGATGTTACAGTTTAGTGACGTTGAATGACGAAGAGCAAATTGAATCAGAACTCCCGGTTTCGTGCAAGGATCAGCGTTGTAATACAGAACGCAATGCGTAGTTTCTTTATGTCCATTTTTGTCTTTGGGAATTCTCGTTTTTTTAATATTATTTTCAATGGGACTTAAATTATTTTGCGATCGTTGTGTATTTTATTTCGTCGGGAAAAATTTTCGGGCTCTTGTCAATTATTTTCAGTGATACCTTTGCTAGTTAGCGATCCTTCTGCATTATTTCTCACTATTTTTTTTTTCCTCTGTCTGGATTTAACGGTTCTTGTCAATTATTTTTAGTAGACCTACTGTTACTTTGTGATTGCTGCACAATCGCTGTTATAAATTTTCCTTCTGAACTCAATAGATCAATGAAAAGAAAATATAAATAAAAAAGATTCTTCATTGATTTTTTCCAATTATTGTTTTTCATTTTAAGTGATACAATTTAATAGAGGTATTTTGTATTTAACTTTGTTATCAAAATTTTTTTAATTTTTTTTAAAAATTTATTTAATGTAAGTATAATAATTTGATTATTTTTAAACCAATAAATGTTCACATTTTTAATTATAAAAAAATTGAAACAAAGCTTACCTTTATTTAATTTGCTTTTATTTTTGTGAAACTGAAAACAAAGTTTTAAAAAAATTTGCCTATTAGTTTAAACAATATTTTTTTAAAAATTAAATAGAGAGTTTAGTAATGTTTTGACGCTTTTTAATAATTTAACATTAGTACTTAAAGTTTTTCTTTTTTAATTTTTACTAACATTCTTTCAATACTTCTTTGTTTTATAATTTGTTTGATCGTCAGTATCATTTTTAAACAAATAAATCCTTAGTCGTTTTTATTTTCAAAAAAGAAAATAATAATAAATAAGTAAAAATATTTTTACATTTATTAAGTAAAGAATTTGACCATTAGTTAATACTACTTTTTATTATATTAAATAAAAGAGGGTCTAATGATGTTTCAAAAGCATGTTTTTTTTTTCAACAAATAATTATAAAAAAAATATTTTCTAAACTGAACATTTCTTTGGTTTTTTTTCTACTTTCGTTTTTTTTTTTTCTTTTAATGTATGTATGTAAAATATTTTGTAACAGTATTATTATTTTTAAACCAATAAATCTTAAATCATTTTCAATTTAAGAAAAATGAAATAAAGCTTAGGTTTGCTTTTATTTTGATTTCTTTATCATTTTAATTGAAAAAATTAAGCAATGATATTGATGTCATATTAGAATATGTTTAGAATTAATATTTTCTTCTGTAATAGATTTATTTATTTTTAATTGATTTAAAGATTTTTTATAGGTAGTTTTTGAACATATGCTAAATCGCGATACATCGCTATATCGCGATGTCTAACTGACGATGTATCACGATTTAAAATTTCTGACATCACCCTGTCCTAATCATAGTATTTGACAATTAAGCTATAATTTTAGTTATTTGGCTACTATTTTTTATAAATTTTTGTTCCTGTTCAGGCAACTATTTTCATGCTTGAGGCTACTAAAAGCAACTACAGTCGAACCCCACTATAGTGAACACTCGGATGTAGTGAACTTTTTTAGCGGTCCCGTCCGTACTCCTATTTAAATAATGTTATTTTTAACGCTTATAGTGAATAGCTTAGAACTTGGAAACTCGGTTATAGTGGACTCAAATTTCATTTCTTTAAATATCTTTTTCAGTCCTCCAACTAAACTTGCAGGGTTTGGACTTTAAACTTGCAGGTGTTTGGACTGAAAATGAATGCATTCCTATAAAATGTGTCATATTTCACCCCTTTATGCTTGTCACTTTTAACTATACAGGAATAAATGTCAAACCAAACATTTATCTTACACTCCCCCCTTCCTGAGAAGCCTCTCTTTGTCTCTTTTCCCCAAGCTTGCTCTACAATTAGTTAACTTGGCCACCTGCTGAATTTTTGGAATTTTCTTATCTGTTCAAACCATATTCTTTACAAATCACCCCTTGACAATCAAGAAGGGGAACAATTTAACTCATTCTACAGCTGCTCTCTTCATATTCTTACATTATCTATTTGAGACAAGATTTTTATTTCAAAAGCAGTGAAAATGGCAAATTCTCTAAAGAGAAAAGCGTTTTCGATTGAGGACAAAGTTAGAATTGTAAATCGTATTGAAGATGGAACCAATCGATCGGCACTGTGTAAGGAATTTTCCTTGTCTAAATCTACAGTTTCAAACCTTGGAAAAATCAAAGTGTAATTCTTGCTGCATACAACAAAAATATGGTTTCATCGAAAAAACTGTGTGGAGCTGAAAGAGAAAAAGTAGAAGAAGCTTTGTTAAAATGGATAAGAAAATTGATGAACTCTATTTAAAATCAAATTGTGTTCAATCAAAAATAATTAAAAAAAATTTCATAAAAAGTTAAATTAAAACTAATATTTAGCAACGTAAGTACTTTTTTCATGAATTTTTGCTTTATTATCTGTTAATTAGTTACTAATTTTTTTAATAACTTATCTAAAATTGCAAACCCAATTTTCAATCATTGAACTGTCTTATGCAAAAAATATTCTTCAAAAAATTTGGATATAGTGAACCATCGGTTATAGTGGACACATTACTGAGTCCGCAGATGGTTCACTAAAGCGGGGTTCGACTGTATTCTTGTTCATTTTTTACTGTGGCAACCCTGTGATTGCTTGTACGACAAATGCTGCAACCTAACAAAGGAAAATCGAGAGAACAATCTTTTACTACATTTTAGGTTCATCTCACTGTCTCTAAATAACATAATTTTGGTTTTAAGGTTGTTATTATTATGTTATTCATTGTCTGTACATAATATTTTACCTGTGTTTGAAGCTTCATTTTACAAATTTTGTAAGTTCTATATTGATAACCATACCAATTATGTTATTTCTGTGTTTTAAAATTATTTTACCAATTCCAAAAGTTCCATCTGATTTACACCAAACTTTCAAGTTATTTTAATCCACTGCACTTTCATAATGTTTCATTTGAATTGTTTTTTCAGAACATGATGCAATCAGCAATGAGAGATGTAAATAGTGCTTGTGAATATCCCGTCCAAGAAAAGGGGGACTATTTTATGTCATAGCTTCATCACCCTGTATATTACCAACAACATAGTGGGGGGCACATTGTCCCCACTTCAGCTATTTTTCTCTAATTCTGTACAGATAGCAAGATGTGTATTTATTCAAACTCTTTTAATTTAAAAAAACTAATATTTATTTTACTCTTATTCAGAGAGAATCTAGAGTTATTTCTCCCCCCAATTGTAAATAGAACAAAATAAAGTTTGTGCATAATATGCAAGTAGAAATTGTAATTTAAAATGGGTATGCAAATTTTAGCATTTTTATTTTACGACTGTTGATTCTTTAAATAAATTATATGTTTGAGACTTGGCGCAAAGAAAATCAGCATAACTCTGTTGTGTGAATATGAATTGATGATTGTTTATAAAAGAGAATATTAATTCTGTTTTTATTTGTTGTGATTTTAATAAATGTATAGCTAGAACATGGATGTCATTATTAAAATTTTTAATCAATTTTGACAAATTATTTGCCTTAGTGTGTACTAAGCTGAGATTTTAAAAGACTTGAAGGCTTCATATTTTTCTCCTTTTGATTCATTGAGTTTTCGTTTTAAATTTTCCTATGAGAGGTGTGATTTGCTTAAAAATTAAATTTAATGTATTACTTATAAAACTTAACTTTATTTGAAATTGATTGATTGATAATTCCCGATTTTATCTTTATCCTTCCCTATAAAGCCAGAAGAGAATTCTTTGTTGGAACACTTAATTACTATGCACTTTGTTTCCCTCAAATATTATTATCCTTGTACAAATTAAATTTATTTAAAAATAAAATTAACTATGAATGGCTTGTGGGTGATTATTATCGTAACACAAACACACATATCAAAATAAGTCATAGTCAAGATCGTACAAGTTTTAAGAGACTAAGGCCATTTTTTTATTGTTACCATAAAAAATAGTTATTTTCAATTAAATAAAAAATTTCTAAAAAGATTAAAATATTATTATAAAATTGTAATAGAATAAAAGGACACTAGCGCAATACACGAACAGAACAGGCATGCTTTCACATTAGAGCTTTTCTGTTTTAACAAATGAAAAGTGTCATTCATTTCCCTAAACTCCCTTTGAGAAAATACATAAAATGTAGAAAATATAAAATCAGATTCAATACATGAAAAAAAATTGTTTTTAATGAACCTTGGACAAGCCAATTAAGTCAGGAAAGAGCACCACTAGGGTGAAAATAAGACTTCACTCAGAACCTCCTGTATAAATAGAAAAGTAATATAATTTATAAAGCAAAATGAAGAGTGCAGGTACAAAGAATTTTTATGCATATAAACCTCGAACATAGTTTTCAGTTTTTGTTTACACTCATCTACATATTTGTTAGAAATTCAGATTGTTTCTTTACAATAATAGTTGTGAGTATTTTTATTTAACACATTTGCTGATAGTTACAAAATTAGCTTACTGCACTGGTGCAAGATGACATATTCCAATCAAAAACTTAGAAAACCGATATAAATTTTTTTTAACATGCCATGACTATTGGATTAAGTGATGGTGTTTACTATATTAAAAATTGTAATTACAAAAATTAAAAAAGCTAAACTTCGTAATCACCAGGTCTGATATTTCTTACACTCCCCAACTATGTGTGGTCTTTTCCTATTCTGGAACACAACATTTAAGTGGATTGAACAAAGTTACAGTTGGAGAAAGGACAGGAAATCCTATCCCAAACTAGGCTGTGATTGGCAAAAGCTTTATCCATTGTACCGATTGAGAGGCTCTAACGCCCTATTCACACTAGGCTTGACATCACCATGGGTGCCACTCTAAAAAAATTTCAAGACTGAACTTATTTTTGACCAATTAACAAGGTCTAGTGCTGTTTACCAAAATTTATAGCTTACTGACTTCAAAATATACCTTTGTACAATAATAGCTCATATATCATTATCAACTAAAAATTTGTTATTTTATCAAATAATTGTTTACTTTTTTTACAGCAAACAAGATTAAAATAAGGGCCAACCCTGCACACTAATCACTGAATAATGTTCTATTCTTTGATACTAATTTTTTTTGTACACCATTATTTATATTTGTCCAATTTCTATAAATTAAAAAAAAAAAAAAAAAATCTTCATTTAACTTTGGCCGGCATTTCAAAACGTTGGGGGGGGGGGGAATGAAAAATCAAACAAATTTAGATACAACAGTAATAGAAATTTCCCTTTAACAAGCAGGTGCGAAATTTTTAATCTTATTCATGAATTTTCATTGATGTGTGACATTACTTGATCATTTGGCAATATTTGTCATTAAAATATAATATTTGTTTTTTAAAAAAAATTTTACATTTTAAGAAAAAAAGGAAATTTAATTTAAAAACTAAATGGGAAAGAGATATTAATTGATGAAATTTAGTCTACAGATTTTTTTCTTAAGACTGATTTCAGTCCCCAGGACTGAAGAGTGGCACCCATGGACATCACAGGCATGAATTCACAAGACAAATGAAAACCTGATTCTTCACCTACAATTCTCCTAGGCTGCTTTCAGACAAGCATTGTTGGGTGAAGAGAACTACAAAGCAAGCGCATATTTATGGACTCTTTACGTTACAAGGTAATTTTTTGACCATCCTTGCAATATGGAGTTCTTAACTTCAGGAATGGTGTAAATTTGACAAGCCTGATAACTCAGAAGACTACTTTCAGGCACCTGTGTTCACTGAACAGTTTGGTATTAGATTTTTGCTTTGCGCTATATATAAGTATGGTACATTTAATGCAATGTTTTTATGTATCTAAAAAACACAGCAGTCATGTTTTAAAATTTTATTGAAAAATATAATAAATTATTAACAGGAATGTTTGTGTGTATACATACACTCATAATATATTCTGTAATACAATAAAGTTCTTTACCATCACTGATTAAGTAGAGTGCTAACAATCACTTTTCCATCAATGGTACCACATATGCATGTACTAATTTCCATAGCTGTGGACCAATCAACAGTGTTCACCGGTTTATTATGACCACCAATGTCAAGTACAGAGGTAGCAGAAGATGGTGTAACCTAGAAACAATTAAATCTGATTAACTAACTTACTTTATAATGTCAAGTATTTTAAACTCAAAATTATATAAGTTCCTTAATTTTTAAACCCTTATATGTATAGAAGAGAACTCAGTGATGGGTCAATGCATTAATTTGTTGCTATTAAAAAATAAATTAGAAGGAAAAAAAATTTTTTTCATTATTTCTTTATACATTTTTATTTATCTGACCAGACAGGATATAAATAATTAATTTGCCCTCCAAACTAAAACTTTGGAACTAAAGGACTGTAACGAATCAAGCTATATTGAAGAAAAGTTTTTTTAATAAAAACATATTTATTTGATACAAACAACAAAGAAAAAATAAACGGAAATACCTTTAACGGGTCAGTCAGTATAAACCTTAAATACTGGCAAAAACAATAAAAAATATCGAATTCTAATCAACAAATTCCAAAATTTGTCTCATTTTTTCTTGATCTTGTAAAATGTTTTTTTTAATTAGGAGTAATTTTATAAATGTTCAAGAATATGAAAAATTTATGATCTAGTTTTGATCAACTGTGCCTTATATAGAAATGACTTTTTGTCAAACTTAAGCTATTTAACCGTCTTAAACATAATTCTTATCAATGTTTTTAGAAAAAGAAATAATGTTAAAAACAAAAATTTTATTAGGTTCTGAAGTCATATTTGTTGTTTAGCAATACTATATATGACAATACAAATAAATTTCAGCAAAATTTACTGCTGGAAGTCTGGTAAATATTAGATTTTTATCAGCAACACTTTACATTTACCAAATTTGCTTTGCAACTTAGGTTTTACTGCAAAGACTTGAAAAAAAGGTTAAAATAGAATCATATTTAAGCATACTTTGGACTTCGGCCAAACCACTTTGGTAAAAGATATGTTATACCTGTAAATTCTAGGATTTACTGTTAGAACTAAAGTTTTACCAAAGTGGCATGGTAACTCCTAGGTTTTACCGCAAATGCTTGGTGAAAGACTAAAATGGGATCATGATAAAGCATACTTCGGACTTTTACTGAGCCACTTTGGTAAAATCTATGTTACAGTGATAATTTAACAAAGATTGGCTAGGATTTATCGTATCATATAACTATATTTTTTTAAGAAAATTTAGTATCAATCAAATAAGAAGCACCCTTACAAAAAAATAATAACTTTAAAATAGACATTTTCTTAAATCAAATATCCTATCTTTATTGTATGGTATTATTGACATTTAAAAAATAAATTCCTTACTTTGTAAATGACACCACCTAAAGGACCACAGGTTAAAACATGATTACCATCATTACTGAAGCTGAAGAGTTTTCCGAATGACCTTAGGTCATGGGATCTTGTGGGGATTGATTCTGAATGTATTTGGAGTTCACTTGATTTATGACCAGTCTGGTTCACATTCCAAGAAGAAAACTGAAATATCACAAAGTTATGTTAGAAATCACCATTGCAACTTCAGGAAAGTTGCAGGTCTAGTTAAAAGTTTGTAGTCAAGTGGCTATGTGCTACAAGATATGACTGCTCACAACAATGTAAGGAAAGCAGTTCTAATTTGTAACAATTGAAAATAATTTCTAATCATTCATTTCTAATTTGAAAATAATGTAAGGGTATAGTATAGATAAAAGTGAACTATTAAGTTAACAGTTGAAAATTTAGTACTCATTATGGCAATATAACATAATATGCAATATGTACCTTTTTTGGCATGATATGGCAATATATATATTTAAAAGGCAATATAACATGATGAAAAATTTTTGGGAGAGAAAAAGTAAAATCACAAGATAACAAAATTTTTGACGAACAGTGTGAACTTGGAACAGTGAATCAATTGAATAGTTTTTGATCTATTGGTCAGATTTTTCAAATACTAGAACTTATGGCTCACGAGGGCCACCCCAAATATGCTAATTAATTTCTGCAAATGATATTTAAGTTATGAAATCAGATGCAAAAAAAACTTGCATTTTTGGAATAAACATACTTTTTTTTTAGACGGATTTGGATTCCTTACCCTCAAAATGTAGGGGATGGCCACAATCTGGAAAATATGTCCTCAATAATTTGGTCATGAGAGCGGTCCTAAGTTTAGATCTCTTAATGTTAATTTTTGCATATTTTGCTATATCTCGAGAACTTTTGAAGCAAATTGAAAAAATTTTTGCTCACATTTATAAAATTCGTTCATCCATAATAATTCCATAGAAAAATGTTTAACAATTATTTCATATTTGTTATTATTTTATTTAGAACAGGACAAAAATAAATTTATTGTAAGATCAAAAAATTTTGACATTTTAAAAAAATGCAATTTAATATAAAGAACACAAAATTTGAACGGAATGTCCACACAGTTCTGGAAAAATTGAATTTCAAAAAAGTCGTACATTTAAAAATCAATTTTCTTTTTTTTAAGGATCTGCTTGACAAATTGTGCTTAAATTCTGTGCTTTACCATATAAAACATTCTTAAAAATTATTTTTTACTTGGAATTATATTAGGATAAATGAATTTTATAATTACATGCAACAAAGAAAATATTAAATTTGCTATCGAGATATAGTGAAATATTCAAAAAGTTAAATTAACATTAAGGGATCCAAACTTTTGATCGTTCTCCTGACCTATTGGGACCATATTTTCCAGATTGCGGCTAGCCTTTATAATTTGAGGATAAGGAATCCAAATGCGCCGAAAATAACGGTATGTTTATTCAGCGAAAGTGCTTTCTTATGTCTGATTTTGTAACTTAAAATATTGTCTGCACTAACTAATTAGTATAGTTGAGGTCGCCCTTGTGAACCATTATGTTTAAGTCATAGCATTAAATCAAAAGTTATTCACTTTGTTTTTTTGCGTGCTATACAAAGCTTGATAAAATTTTGAAAATAAAAACATCTTGCTATAAATACTTTTTTTATAAAATTATTTGATTCCTTTACAATGTAGAAATTTCTGAATATACAAATTCACATTCTAAGATATCTTTTTTTAAACATAAATGACTACAAGGTGTCTATTCATACTAAATCATCAATGCTCTACAACTTTGCAATTCTCTCTTTTTTTTCCTGTAGAAAGAACTAAAGTAAAATTAACAATTTTCCACAAGATGTGGTGCATGCATAACACTTTATTACACTTAGCCATGCAAAATGAAGACAGTGGTTAGAAACTTTATACAAGACAAGAAACTATTCACAAGATAATGTGGTACGATAACAGGGTATCTGCTACTTTTTAGATTTTCAAATTCATGATTTTTCATGGCTAATTCCAAGAATTTTTCATGACTTAACAAAGTTACTATTTTCTCCGACAAAAACGCAACAATAAATTAAAAAAAAAAAAAACATTATAAGTGCAACCTCGAAAATCCGGACAGCTGGGGGGTTTAAAAGATAATTCGCTCTAGAAATTATGTTTTTTCTTTCATTTTTTGAAAGAACTCAATAATGTTTAAAGAACATAATAAAATCATTTTATATTCTAATAAAATATGCCTGAGTGGTGATTTTGTTAGGAATTCAGATATTTGGAACAGGATGAAATTGGAGGGCGGGGCATGCATAACACTTTATTACATCTAGCCATGCAAAATGAAGACAGTGGTTAGAAACTTTTAAATGGGCTATAAATGAGCATGGTTAATTAAAGAATGGTGTACCTTTCTATCTTCCCCAATAGTGTAACAGAGGGTTTCATCAGAACTGAATTCAGTAGAAAGTACTCCTCCACTGTGTGATGTCCAAGTTGCAATATTTTCAGATGTTCTAAGATCTATTGAGGGAATTAGAAAAGAGATTCAGAAGTGTAGCAATAATAAGTGTAACAAGAATAATTGTGTTCTGAAAAGCATAGCAAGAATAGTTGTGTTCTGAAAAGCATAGCAAGAATAATTTTTCTGAATTATTTCATGCTTGACTTTTAGATGAAAATATAAATAAATTTATGGTGTTGGAATATAAATAAATTATTGTGGCTTTTAAATATGTAGTAAATAAGGAGTGGACATCGCCCACGTGATTCGAATGAGTGACGACAACACAATAAAAAAGATACTGCTTTTTAGACCCACTGGAAAAAGAAAGCGAGGAAGGCCGCGGTTGAGATGGGCTGACTCAGTGGAGTCTGATTTTCTTACAATTAATGAAAAAAAAATTGGGCTGTCTGGCCAACTGATGATGATGATGATGGAGTAAATAAGGAGAATCGAAAAGGGTCAAAACTCATATGTCTCATGTAAATTTCCTCCTCCTTATTTTTCACTAACAAATAATATTAGTTACCATGTATAGTAATAGACCTAACACTAACTCAGTATTTTAATAAGAATTTATAACTCATAGGTAATTATTGATAGTGTTATATTTATTTATATGCAGACAATGATACAATCACCGTAAAATATCGATTAAGTTCAACCCAAATTCTGACGAATTGCAGAGATAAACAGTAATAAAGGTAAAAAATAAATTTTGAAGAAAATTGAACATATGAATTAATTAATGAATGTGGAAATGTTACTAGATTTGATTAAGTATAAAACAAATTAAAGTAAAATTAACTAATTAAAATAAATAAATTGCATTTCAAAAAACTTACTTCTTATTTTTATTTTCAAATTGTTACGATAGCAACATCAAAAGCAATCAATGAGAAAGTAAAAATTCTTTTAGAAGGAATAAACACAAAGTATGGCAGATTTAATTTAACTATATTTGTTTACAGCCATTTATAATCGGAAAAGCCTTCAACTTATGCATCTAAAATCATGTGAATACAAATCTCAAAAAAATATGAGTCACGATGTTTGATATTAAAATCAAAAGAATAAAAATCGCTATGTTTGATATTAAATCCACGTAAATATGAATCGCGATATTGAATTTTAAAAACGGATGAATACAAATCACAATATTGGAATTTTAAATCGTATGAATACGAATCACGATTATTTAACCGCCTGATTATGAATCCCAACATTTAATTTTAAAGTCATTCAAATTTCAATTGCGAACTGTAATTTTCGAATCTTAATATTTTATTTTTTAAATCATGTGGAGGCTCCTGTTATTTTTAAAAGTATCTGCAAAATGTATGAATTTCTGCAAGTGTATCCGTGCACGGCTTTCGTCAGGTGGAAGGGAGCTTATTCCGTTTTGATAGCTGATCAATATTATTTATATAAAACTGATATCCAAGCGTTTTTTTGGTATTTCACTTATACACAATTCACCAACAAAAAAATTAATTTTTCATTTACTGTTTGCTGCGTGAATAAAGCAACATACCTAGTATTGAAGAAGTTCCATTGGATAATCCAACAAGTAGTAGTTGTCCATTATGATTAAAAGAACAGCAATAGACGCATGCATTGTCAGAAGGCGGTAACAAATATCTCTGTAATTTAAAAAACACAAAACTTTTATATCACGTCCTTCCTGCATGGACCTAAATCTGTACAGCTTTAAAAATACAGTGAAGATTACATTACTGTATATACATTACTGTTGCAATGGTTTATAAATAATTATCCCTTAAAATTAAATTTAAAAAAACATTGCATTGATGCAACACCACTCTTAAAAAAAATGATCCTGAAAATTTAGATCTCTGATAATATATTTAAATCTTGGAAATATTTAAAAAATAATAATAATGCATTGTTGTCATTTTTCATACAATATTTAATATTTATTTTCTTATTTAATTTTTTTTCCAGTTAATGCAGTTTATGGAAGATTTAAATTTCATCACTAGTCAGAAAAATGAATAAAATATCATAAAAATAACTTATTTTTACCTCTAATGTTAAAGATTTCATGTCCCACAAACTAAGTTGTCCACCTTCTTGCAAAGTGGCTGAAGTGACAAAATTAGTTCCCAGTGGATTGCAACAAATACAGAGAACTCTGCAAATAAACAAAAAATATAATATAAACACTTTATTATGCAACTGAACTGTAGAAACAATGGTAAAGCATGAATACTTCTGATCGTTCTCTCCTGAGCTATCGACAAATAATTCTTTCATCACCCTCCTCTCTTTTGAGTCATAAATTCTCACTGTGCCTGTCGTACCACCATACAGAAGCTATCAAAATTATTGTTAGATTAATTAAGCTAATGGATTATGTTTAGTTAATTATTCCAGAAAATGTAACATACCAATCTTTCTCTTTTCTTGTCCCATTCCAAAGAGAGGACACTAGTTTTGGACATGATTGTTGACAAAGTAGAAATAGAAGGTGTAGCATTCCATATTCTAATAAACAATTTTAAAAAAAACATTTTAAAATTGGCAAATATTTGAAAAGATAGCTTTTATGTATAATAGTTGAAAAATACAATCAACAAAATTGAAATAAAAAGACTATTAACGAAATAATGAATGCATTAAACTGGAGGACTGTTTGATACTCTTACCAACCAGATGAATACAAACTACAAAAGTTGGTTATACAAATGTTGTTGTTCTTTTTTTTTGGGGGGGGGGGGGGGGAGATAATGTTCTGGTTTACAATATATAATAGATACAGAATTAGTTTGTTGGTTCTAAAAAAGATTTTTTATGTAATAAAAGCATTATGAAAGCAAATAATTAAGCAAGCAGATTTAACAAGTAAAAAAAAAAGTTGTAAAACACTAAATAAAAAAATGCTGCAAAATAACACTGAAACTGATAAAAACAACTCAAATGGTTTCATTTATTTATTTATTTTAAAATTAGATCCGTGTGAGATGAGCACTTTTATGTAAAGAGATTTATATTCAACTATTAAATTCCTAAAACCCATCAAAAAACCAATAAATTAAAACATTAGGCCATTTCATACGATATGTTTTCTATAAGAAGAATTCTAAGATAATTTTCAAGGCACATCAAATGCAGGATTTGCAAAAATCATGATTTCTTTTTTTAAAAAAATCACATTTTTAATTTAAATCAGATTTTCATTTATTATTATTTTTTTTAATTACCTATCAGAACTCATATAAAAGCTTGTAAAACTGATTAAAACAATATAACTAAAATAGTTATTACTTCTAACTAAAATGGTTAAGATTATTTTTTGTACATTTCTATTATAAACTAATAATTTAACAATTAAAGAGTAATTATTTTTGATCAAGCTCAATACCAAACAACCTCATACATTTGTAAAAACAAAGATTCAATTTGGCAGTTAGAATAAATGATGAATAAATTAATAAAGAAAAATTAATTTGGATCAGTAAACATAAATAAAAAAAATTCATTATTCTTTGCAAAACTAAGTAGGTAGGCAAATACTTTATTTATGTTGTATTAGAACAAAACAAATCTTTCTTCATTGCTTTTATAAACAAAATAGATATTTATTTATAAGTTTAAAAAGTACTGGTATTTAAATAAACATGAAACTAAATTAGCATAAATGAAATATGTGTATTAAACAGTAAATTAATTTGCAAATAGCAAAAGGGAAATCACATTTAAAAGTTTCACATTAAATCATTATCCACATTTAATATGTTTTTTTTTAAATTTATTTATTTATTTTTAATTTTTTGTCTACTTTGATTATCAAGTAATAATTTATATAAAATCTCCTCACACTATTTGGATAAAACCTTGATATTCAACCTAAATATCAATAGGACCCAGCTTTGAAAAAAAAGTTACGTACAATAAATTATAACTATACTTTAAGAATATATTTATAATTTAGTTCAAAAATTATTTTTGACTTAAGCAATAATTCTTAAAAAAATCATCCAGGGATTTAAATCAATGATTTTTTTTTTTAAAAATCATGTGATTTAAATCATGCCAACCCTTATCTAATGCAGGGTAGAACACTAAAAAGAATGCAGGGATATTTTTATTAATGAGTAAGATACATGATTAGAAATTTTTAAATTCATATTGTATCCACCAAATATGAATATTTAAAAATATATATATTTCCCGATATAACCACAATAAATCATACTTTTTTATGTTAATTTTGAGCATTTGGTTCACAGCCTGGTATGAATTTAAATCTGAATAAAACAAATACTAAATTCTAATGTATAATAACTTCTAAATTTTAATATATAATAACTTCTAAATTTTAATGTATGATAACTACTAAATTTTAATGTATGATAACTACTAAATTTTAATAAATAATAATTACTTAATAACTCCATCCATATCTGAACTAGCAACAGTTGTACCAGTGCAGTTGAATTTGCAGTGAGTTATCAATGAATTATGCTCAGAGTATTTTTCCTGCAATAAAATATGAAGACAAATTTTATATTAAAACCATTTACAATATAAAAAAATTGAGAAAAAAACTAATTAAAATAACAATTACCAAACTCAAAATGATCAATCCACTTTTGTTATCCACTATTCAGAAGAGGCAAAGTAAACAAATGAAATTAAAAAAAAAGTCAAACATAGCATTCAATTTAAAAGTAAATAATTTTAAAATACATACATAAAGTAAAAAAAAATATTAAAATTTTGCCAGCACTAACAAAGAATGTTACAAAGTAAAAACAGTTTATTTATCATTTATTTGAGAAGTTTGAAATGATACACCAATTAAAAAATTTGTCTAGCTAAATATAATTTAAATAGGCATAAATTAACTCAAAATTAACAATTATAAAAATAAAAGAAAAAAATCCCTAACCAAAAATTGACATGGATAATGCTAACCAGAAATTTAAAGTCATTGCTATAATTATTTTAAATATTTATTTTTTATTCATCAAAATTTTGTCAATATTTTCCTTCGCTATATCATTTATACGTTAAGCAGAAACATTTTAGATATGTTGCTATAAAATAAAAAAAAATTCACCTAATTAATAAATATAACTTCCACAAATTCTATACATAGTATAATTATGTAGACAATGATTTTCTGCTCATTTTTCTATAAATTGATAAAATGTAAAGTCTATAGTTTTAATAAAAGGTAAACTTATTTTAGTTAATCGCATAACATTCTGTATAGACATAAACAGCTGCAGATAAACTATCATCAATTGTTGTAAAATCATGGTGGAATTGTCACAAATCGAACATTAAAAAAAATTGGTGAGTCAAATTCGAAATTCATCTATGGTAACAACGTAGTAAATGCACAGGAATTAATTTGAAAAAAAATAGGGAAGTGGGGTGGGAGGGGAACAACCGAAAAAACATGTGAATTTATAAAAATAAAATTTATAAAAAGTAGTAAATGCTAAAACTCAATAATCTTCATTAAAAAAAAAATTTGCAGAAAAGTAATTTCCATTTCCCCCAAAAATGGGCCCTAAAAAATAAAACCTGGATCGACCCCAGGAAATTATAGTATTGCCCTATAATTTCCATGTAGAACAGCAATCCCAATGCTTCCCGCGAATTCTTAAGAAGTGACAAGTTTAATTAAATTCATTTATTAAGCCCAGATAATTGAGGATTTAAGCAAATAAGTAATAAAAACATTAATTTATAAGAGTTTATAAAACATCATTTATCTCAATAAATTTCTTAATCTAAAATAAGAATGGACAATCTGAAGTACATCCATCCTTCTACCTGTTCTGGATTCTAACAACCAATTAACCTTTCCCAGTTGAAAGTTTACTAAATCAAAGTACCATGCTATGCTACAGCTATGTGAAATTTTGCTCCATGCCAAATGGGTGAAAACAAAACAATTATGTTTGAAAAGTGTTTTATGGAAAATGCTGCTGCGAAGAGTGAATGCTTGGGAATCGTTAAATCGAACTCTGACCTGACTTTTCCAAATTTTCACTAAAAACTGTTAGATTCCCTGATTTTTTGGGCAATTTCCAAATTCACTGACTTTTCATGGTTTTCCAGGTAGCCAAACAACAATGTTGACTACTAATAGTTAGGATATTGCATATTTTTATGCCCTTTCAATTAAAATTCAGATTGATCCAGTTTGTCCCCTTCTTCATATGTCTCCAAATCACAACCAATCACAAACGAATATTCTTTTGAATGCATAGCTTTATTCTATTATGAAATATGTTTTCAAATGTTATCCACAATTGAAAAAAAAACTGCGGAAAGAAACAGATTTCTAACTCAAATGGAAGGAACTCTTTTTTTAAAAATATAAAATATTAAAACAATTTTTAAAACAGTTTATAATCGCAATCAAGTTTAATTAATAGTATAAATTTCGAAGCTATTTAAGATGTCATTTTTATTCTAAGCATGTGCTACACATATACAGTACATACTAAGCATATACAGTGCAACAAATTGCATGATGAACTCTCAAACAACATACTATATAAACACTTAAACAGACTCTAAATTTTTAATTATGGATTTTAAAATATTGAATAAAACAATAAATAATTGAAAAAATTTAAACAATTTTTTTTTAAATTTCAAAATTCCAGCACTATAATAAATTTAATTTCTTTAAAGTTAAGGTATTCTTTATTATGCTCATTGCTAAACAATTATTTGTCATATTTAGTTTCTTCCATTATGTCTAGTTCTTTCCAGTGTCTTGGAATAAATAGTTTTCTTTCAGGCAAAATTCCAACTTTGATTTGACATAAAATCAACCTATGTTCATATCAAACTGGAGCTAAACAAATAAGTAGGATTTACATCAGAAATAAAAAATTTTTGGACCAATAGGACCACCTAGGTATTCATTTAGTGCTCCAAAAACTTAATACAGTAGAAAAAAATTGAGCTTTAAAATTAGATAATTCATGTTACAGTACACATCAAAAATTAGTAATTGCCATCTATAACATCCTAAAACTAATTAAGTTCACTAGTTCATAATGATTGAAGATTAGTATTTATTAAAATTAAGTGTAAAAAGGGTAAAATAATGTTAGAAAATAGAGATTAAAATGCTGAAACAAAATAAATAAATAAGCCGGGCAAACAGAGAAAGTGAGAGCTAACAAAATATCACCTTATAAATCAATTATCTAAAAGTCAATTCGAAAAAAATAAATTTTTGATGTCAGTACATGAATGTAAAGCTTAGCATAACAAGTAAATTTGAAATTTCAATATTTAAGATTAAAAATGTTTGTACCAGACATTTGAATTCCATACCATAAGTAGAACAATAAAATTAGCACAATACTATTTCTTGTTAATTCCAAGCATATTTCAAGGTGACAAATTTGTCGCCATGTGTATGATTTTAGCGACATTTGTAGAAAATTTGGCATCAATTGTTGCCATGTCGCCATACAGGCGTGAACCTTACAAATAAATATGTAAAATGCTTACATGATTTAATAGGCGAAGGAACAGATGTTGTTGAATGATGTGACTTTAAATGAGGTCTCTCCACTTTAGCTTGCGATGATCGCCTTTCCTGAAACAGTAAGAATGTGTTCATATTTGTTATTGAACGGCAAACACAGATGATGTTTCATATAAAGATCAAATCCGAGTCTAAAATAACAGATATAAATGTGGACTAAAATTCAAGAACAAGTTATTATTTTAAGGCATCATGACAGCTAAGATTTTTAAATTCCCTGCACTTAACAATTTAAAGGATCTCAAACTTTGCAAAAATTGCGTATAACAAGAACATGATAACTTTATCATAGTACTAATCGACATCATCAAATAATAATGTTTCTGTGACGGGGGAATTTTAAAAAAAAATTCTAAGACAAACCCTGTTAAAATATTTTATTTACTATATTGGGGAATTAATTATTTGATTTTATAAGTATATCTAATCGCCACATAAAAGTATAGTACATTAATTATCATACAGAAATTTTAATTTTGAAACAATTATTTTCACAAGAGAGCAGAAAATGAAGATCTTATAAGGGTGGAATTTATTAAAAATAATTAACAAAACTCAACTACAAAAGAGCAGTAACTTATATGGTTAGAACTTAAAGTTCTCTATTTTATTAAATATCCCATATTTTTAAACAATGAAAGTTTACAGTTAAAATATTGAATTCACAATAATTTACAAGCTAATTAAAAGAAAATACTAAATGAAATGAAAATAGCATTTCATGAAGGAAGAGCAAAATTAAAAATCATCACCAGCCAGAGGATGATTAAAAAGTTGTCTGCTAATTGCCACTTGATCGCCACTTTTTTTTGTTGAGAATGCGAATATTATTTTACACCCTAAGCGAATATTACTTTATTTAATAAATATGGATTTATTATTAATATATATATTTTATAAAATTCTGAAAATTAATTTATTCTACACTTGTTTCTAGAAAATTTCTTCATTTTAGAAAGGAATTGTATAGTGTTTACCATATTTTGAGAAATGCCCTTCATTAAAAAATATCATGTTCTTTTTTTTTTCTTTTAAATTGTTTCATATTTTTAATTTTTGAAAAAGCAGTGACTTAAAAATGCCATAAACGACCACTGATCAATAGCAAAATTTCCTCATTTTGCCTTATAATATATCAAATGCAATTGTATCTTATAGAAAATATAAATAAATATAGCATAATATAATTGATTTGTAAACTGTGTTCGTAACTTGTTTTGTATACAAGTTGTAATATCAATTTGTCATTTTGGAAACAAGTTGTAATATCTTAAACTTAGATACATAACCATCATTTGGGGTATCAGATCAATTACATTGAAAATTTAAAACATACAAGTAAATAAACACAACATAAGAAATAATGAATAATTTACATCATTAGAAATAGATCTCGTAGCTTCAGGTGATTCTTTTTTTGGTTTTGCTTCCAACACCGAAAGTGTACCTGTTGGGCGAGGTGGAACACTTGGAGACCTTGGTTTCAATTTGCTAACTTTAGACGAACCTATTTGTAAAAGAAAAATAAACACTTTATCTTTTGAAATTCAAAAATAGTATTTTTTATCGTAAAATTCAAAACAATAAATTCTCAAACTTTAAAAGAGAGTGCATCAAAATAGTCAGATATGAGCAAAATGAGTTTTAAATTATATTTAACATAGTTTAACGAGAGAGATATAAAATACATTTTGTGTGTTGTTTCAGTTTTGTCATAAACCAACAAAACACGAGCAAAATGCAAATATCAATAATACCATTAAATAATAATTAATTTTTATGAAATCTCAATACTATTGTGAATCAAAAGGAAATTTCCTGACTAAAATATTGCACTGTAGCTGGACATGAGGACATAAAGGATGAAATATTAAATATGACAATGAGTACTTTTGTAAAATAGATCTATTAGAGGCGACCTCCAATAATTCTGAATTAAATATTTAATTATTTTCATAATAAACACTTAAAAGGCGATGTAATTGCTTGGTTGTAGTTTTTTATTTAATCAAACATGCAAAATATTTTGGTTACATCAATACTTTTGAACATGAAATTTCTTCTAATCTGATTAATAAGCCACAACAATTATTGAGGCTATTTTACCAAATAACAAATATATAATCTTTAACTAATTTTCAACAGGGTGCAGGAAAAATAGTTGGACAAGTTATTTCATCATAAAATAGAAGTTACTTGAATTCTTTTTAATTTGTGTGTTAATTTTTTTTTTCTTTCTATACTTTAATTATAAAATAATTTGTAGTAAATTTCTCAGTTTGCATACAGTTTTTTGGCTTTTTTACAATGTCAAGCAAAAGACCTGCTATTTTAGAAAGGAAAATGACAGTGTGAAATCATTCCTTTGATCTGTACAAAAAAGTTTGAACTTCCAAACAATCGGTTTGGTGGGAATGAGATAGATTAAAAGTAAGAAGGCTTGCCAGCCCATTGCTAAAGATTTCAATAAGCGCTTGCACCTCTGCAAAAGGAGGTCACTTCTAAACTAATTGTTCAATTTATTAATAAAAGCCAGATTCATGTGAAGAGAATTTGAACAGCTTCAATTGACCCAAAGGTCTAGGGCACCAGAGGGAGAAGACTGACTTAGCCCTGAGTGCCTGCAGACTTTAGCTGAGCATAATGGAGTGGCCTTCACAAGATCAAAAATCCCAACAACAGTTCAGTTTTTAGGTCTGAGCTTATTGCTATCAGAAATGGCTTGCAATTTGCTGCTCGGGCAGATCATTTTCATGATATTTCGATATTGATTGATAGTCGTGCCTCAATCCAGCATATCTCTAATTGGGATATTATCGGAGATCAGACCAGCCTTGATATTTTAGACCTATATGACAGGCTTTCATCCAACCATTCTATATACTTTCAGTGGATTCCCTCACATGTTGAGGTTGATGGGAATGAGAGGGCTGACTTCCTGGCCAAATCTGCTGCCGAAGAAGACACTGATCATTGTGGGAAGCTTACCTTTAGTGAAATTTCTTCCCTGGCAAAAATGAAATTAAACAAGACCATAAGAACTCCTCCCAACCACTCTTGGTATTTCGCAAAAAAAAACCCGGGAGAATCTTTCAATCTTAGACCGAGAGCCCGTCAAACTGCCTTTTCACGCTTTTTGAGTGGCTACACTAGATCTCTTACTTTCAACCGTGGCCAAAAAACTTATCCTGAATGTCATTGGTGCTCGACAGACATGGCCTCCCCTGCGCATATTCTGACTTCTTTGGGGTTCGGTAAAGATGAGGTCCTGCGAGACTCCAGTCTTTTTATGAACTTTTTAGAGGTGTTCGGATTCATAAGAGTCATGGGAGGGGGGGGGGAGCGCTGCTGGACAATTCCGAGATTAGTAGCAACAACAACATTAATAAAAGTCTACTCTTATTATTTGCTTATAATTTGTCAATTAATTTATTTTTAATATAGTTATATTAAAAATTGTTTGTCCTTGTGTTCTTTTTTTTTTGTTGTTGCCACATCCTGTAAAAAGATATCATTAACATTTTTAAAAGAATGGGAAAAAAGTTGGATCGATCTAGCTCATAAACTCAAGGCTTTAATTTATGCTAATTTTATTGATTAAAGAATACTGATCAAAAAATTACTACATTCAGTTAAGATGAGATAAATTATATAAAAATGCCCAACTTGATACTTCTTCAGATTTCTTGGATTCTGTTGAACGACGTCCCAAATTAGGTGAAGTGGATGTACCTCCTCCGCTAATGTTGCGTATCAATGACTTGATAGATCTGTTTGAACACTCTGAAGGAGTTTCCCTAAATGTAGTGCAAAAAAATAAAAAACAAATTTTGAAATGGCATCTAAGATTATTTTTACTAGTCACATTTTTTTTAAAAAAAAGGTAAATAAAAAATTCCTTAAATAATTTTTCTTCTAATATAGTAAATTGGTCAACCCTTTGTTTATAATCTGGCTTTGTTAATTTCAAAAATCTTAAGCCGAGACAAAAACAATCTTTTTTTAAAAAAATTAATGTGGAGAAACTAAGCAACTTTGCAATTCCAAATATAAACTAGAATGCAGGTAAACGTCCAAATAATTGCTAAAAAAAAAAAAACTTCATGAGTTAAAATTTTCATTAGCCTACTGACGGTTCTGCACATAAAATGTCGTATTTTAATCTGCAGTTTTCTCTGTGTAGCAAACCCGGTTTTTCTAGGCTATTAAATAGGGAAATGGTGTGTAGGCGTGAAACATTCTCTCAATTTTGATCCATTTGCTGAACCGCCAATGGGTTAAACATGGTGTTTTGAAAAATTTGTAAAAAATATCCCCACTAGCCTCTTAACCCCTATGTGAAAATCCAAATAAAAAGTTATTCAGAATGTTTCATTTATTTTTTTTGTGCTCTGAATAAAATAATTAAACAGCTATAGTACTCACTGAGCTATGACATAAAAATCATCCATTAATTCGGAAGGATTACGAAAGATGCCGCGAGGAGGTTCTTGATACGATTTTGGTTCATCAATGTTTTGACCAGACTGAAGAGCTGCTAACTGTATAAATAGTATGAGAGAGCAAAATTAAACTTTAATATTGGCTTCAATGAAACTAAATAAAGAAAAATTAAAGGTTTTGAAGTCAAATGCTTACCTTCTTTTTCAGCTTTTCATTTTCATCAGAAAGTTGTTGAAGTTTAATTAAATCTTCTTCATAACTCAATAAAGTAGGCATTGCTTTAAAAGAAAGAATGAATAAATTATACTTTAATAAATTATGCATTATAAGAAATCATGTATTTTTTCATTCATTTATGCATTTTATAGCAATTTCTAGTTTTAAAAATGATTAAAGTTGTTAATATTATCATCGTTGTTGCATATTATATATCTGGTCTAAATACTCTTACTTAATAACTACAGCCAAAACACTATTAATAAGAAAATAAAACTTTGATTTAGTTTATTCTATACTCTTATTACCACAGATTTACAAGAATATTATGAAACTGTTAAATCATATGCATCTTTGACAAGATATACTCAAGAAAGAATCATTAAACTATATTTAATAATCCAACAATAATATATAACAAAATAACATGCAAGCAAACAGGTAACAGAAGAATAGAAACAAACAGCAACTATTAAAGTCTTTACATACTCTCTCTGGATCAGGAGGCAGCACTGTTATTCCGTAACTAAAGACTGTCGTTCTGGATTCGTTAGTGATGACCCCCGTAGCAGAGTCGTAGCGTCACATCGACATTGTCGCAAAACATTACAGAGTTTTTGCAGAAAGGTTTTTTATTTGGAAAGCAAAAAAGTTTTTTTTTTCTTTCTGCAGAACTTTTTTCCCCCTTCTTGCAAAATTATTTTCAAAAAATGAGGTGGAAGAAAAACTCATGATATATATATATTTTTTAAAACTTTTCTTCAATAGAAAAAAATTTGCTATGACTGGCATTAAAAAAAATTCGCTATGACTGGCTTTAACTAGAATTTCAGATTGGTATTATAAAATGTAATTTCCAAATCGTAAAAATTTAAAAAAGTTAATTATACAAATATTTTTTTTTAGAACAAGAGAATATATATTAGAAGTATTCTTTTATATGTAGATGTAAAAATTCTTGCATTTATAATTAAAAAAAGTTATATACTGTTCTATTCTATACATGAAGGCTTTTTATTTTATTTTTTGTAAACAGAAAGCACTTTTGTTACTTTCAATTAGTAACTTATATATTTGCTACTATTAAAAATGCCTTTCAGAAAGGTATTAGTACTAAAGAGAATAGTTGCAGAAAGCTCGAAAAATTTCTGCCATAGGGGCGATGACGGAAAATGACGTCGGCTGACATCACAACAGAAACTAAACCAAGCTTAAATTAGAGTATATGGTTGAAAACGTAGAATATGATAAAAATTTACCTCTAGCAGATATAACTTCACCGCATAAGATATTACACCTCAAAAATCTAGTTCATTTAAAATTAAAACATATGAAGGATTAAAACATATGAAGGTGCATTCGTATCCGAATGGTAGCTGAATCTGACTAATAGCTAAGAGGATGACTGTTCTATCTAAGTTGATGATATTTTTTAAATTTCCTTGCTTAATACTGAATTACTATATTGAATATTAATAGTTAATATTAGATAGCAATAATAGGTCAAAATCCCTGTATAATATGGTTCGAAATCCCATATCTGGATGTTCATTTTCTGGAAATGTTGATTTTCTAGAATCTTTTTAACAATCAAAATAAATAAATCTGTCTTCCTTTTTCTAAAAAGAAGAAATTCCTTTTATATTTTAGTGCTCTAAATTTGTTATAAAATCTTATTATTCTCCTTGTGTGTTTAGCTTACCTTGACATTTATACTGTTTTGATGAGAATATCTAAAGAGGTTTTGAAAACACAAGAGTAATAAAAGACAAAGTTTCTTAAGAGGAATTAACAATAAATAAAGCTAGAATATTAATAGTGTTTGAAAGCAACCCCAGCTTACAGACTTAGTCAGGGCCCACACTAAGGACTCCAAATTCTTAGCCAAATACCAAAAGTATTAGCTAAATTGCAAAATTCTTAGCCAAAGGCAAATCTTAACTTTTATGCTTGATTTTTTTTAACATAGAAAACTTCAAATCAAAATACAATTTTTTATAAATTGAATTATTTTATAAAATGAAACTTCAAAGCAAGAGTCATTTTGCAGTTGGGAAGGAGTAAAAAAACAATGAATGGGAGAGAGGATGAAAAATATAGATGTTGTTTTATCATCTTTGAGGAAAAGAAATAGTAATAGATTGGAGTTAATTTTAGATAGCTTCTTAGACTAGAGCAGTAATATAAGGATAAACCTTAGGCAGCATATGTTATCGTCACAAGAAAACATTTTCGGCAAAAAAATTTGAATGATACTATGCATCTTTCTGTTTCATTAACACAAGCTGTAGGAAAACATTTAATCACGTGATGTGGCAAAAAACCTGGTAATCTAAGTTTTATGGGAGTTTGTCTCATGCTTACATAATCTCACTTGTCCCCTACATTATCTGGACTTGATATAATTCTAATTGGTTGTGTGACGTATCTAACGAAAACTACTGTAATCGAATAAAAGAATGCAGGATTTGATCAGAAAAATTCCCTTCGACCTTTTTGTTTTCTTTCCAAAATTGAGATTAATTTTTTTTTTTTTTTTTTTTCAGTAGAAAAAAATCATACTTTTGCCAAAGCACAAATTTTTTCTTTAAATTTATGATTTATCGCATTTGGCGAGATGGTCCTGCTTTTTTTTTTTTCCCTTTAAGTTATAAATTTTTTCCATTGAAAACACTCAATTCTATTACCTGTAAAAAAAATTATTATTAAATTGGATCAATTTATTTTTCTAATTTGAAGCTAGTTTTTTAAATGTAATCTTTATTTGAATATTTGTACTGTTAATTCTTTGCATCAAATTTTAAATCAAAACTGAGAGAAGTATGTCATTAGGCACAAAAGAAAGAGTTCAATTCACCCTCAGCTTACTTTTCCCTTTTATTTTATCAGTGATATTTATTTCATTGCACTAAACATTGCTCAGTTGAATATCTTTAAATCAACAACAAAATGCTATTGAAAAAAATTTGTTAATTATCTTCAATTCATTATTTTTTTATTAAATAATGCACAGATAATTCTTTGTCCCAAGGATTCCAGATACAAGACTTCTCATTGTTGTTATTGTCATGCCTTTTTTTCAATGCCAGACATTTTGAAAAAAGGACTTTCCATTGCAGTTAAGTATATTTCAATGCTAAATATTTCCATCTTTTTACATGTTTTTCTTTTTTTTACACATATAAAGGTAGAAACATACACAATGCAACTACTCAAATGAGCAGACCAAGGCTTACATAGTTAACATGGTTGGTAAATGTAATTAAAAATCGAATTTCATTTTACCTGCACTTTGAAAGACAACACTGATAAAGTTATGAAGAGAGAGTAGCATGGTATCTTGCCACTGCCGAGAAAAGTAAACAGAGAAATTTGGATGCTCATCAGCATTTTTCATGAAAGGCAAAGCTAGAAAAAGAAAAAAAATAGTTCAATTTAACAATATTGCAATTAAAAAAAGTAAAACAATCCTGCAACAGCCAGTCGTCATATGGGGTCATTGAGGCTTAAATTATACAAAAATTATAGCATAAGTTCCCAACATGGGCACTAAAGTCTTCTAGGAGAGCAATGCAGCCTTCTAGAAAATCAGTAACAATTTGTAGGAGATATATATTTTAAATATTTTACACTTTAAAGTTAATAATTTTATGTTATATCAAAAAATCTTTTAATGCAGTATTTTATTAATAAAAGGTAACAAGCCAATTTTATAGTGAAAGCAACACTTTGTTTTTTATTCTGCTGAAAAAATTCTAACACTAAGACGTCTGTGATAATTTTTTTTTTTTTTTTCAAATTCAAACAAGCTTTTTTTTTCCACCAGGAACATGTTACAATACTTTTGAATTTATGTATAAATTTGTTTAAAAGTTGTTTAACGTTCTTCTAAAGACGCTCAAAGCAAAAAGTTTTTTACTGTTATATAATGTATTTTTTTTTTCCAATTGCAAAGCAATGGTGATTATTGTTCATGAGACACTTCACAAATTTGATACATCGATGTATGACTATATCTTTCTTTAAACTCCCATACAGACATGAGCTGTATGGTGTATGTCAACAAAGGTCAGTATAATTTAGCGTTGTTGTGTGCTAACAATAATCAAATTATTTAAAATTGGGTATTAGGGTATTCCATCAAAAGTCAAAGGAAGAGAAAAAAAAATTATTTATAATTACCAAACCATTCTTTCCATTCAGGTTGTCCCTGAAGCTCTGGAGTCATTTTTTCAAAAAATTCAAGTAGTTTGTCTTGTTTTCCTGTTGATATGCATGTGACTAAATACATTCTAAGCAAAGCAACCTCTAGCTTCTTGGCTGTGCCTAGGAAAGAATGTTCTAATCTGGCAAAAAATCTCTGATCCATGTGACCCCAGGCATCTCTTAGGGAAGCCAAGTCCGAATTCGCAATACAGCTGCTAAGATGTTCAACAATTCTATCAGGCTGTTAACAACAAATTAGCATATTAATTTAAAATCAAACACCTTCTAACATAAGATCAAATTATAATAGAAATTTACAATCAATCTGTAAAAAAAACAAAAAACATAACAGTAAAACGCATGCAAAGAATATAGAAAGGAGAAGAAGTCCAGCTCTTAAAATACAAAACTAACACGGGAAGTGCTTGGTTCAGAATGCTATATATATCAGAAAAACAATTTACAGGTTGAGCACAGATTTTACAGAGCATCTTACATACTAAGATCCAGTGCATACGCATAAGAAGAAAAGTGACTGTCAGGAGGTACGTCACCTGTGTACCAGTTGTTGAGCAACTCTAAATGTATGGTTAGGTACACTGCCTCCAACCAACTGCATTTTTATTCTTTCTTTCTATGTCATAATGTGTTAGCAAATTTAATCAACATGGATGATATCTCAAAGGAATATCTTTATTAACAGTACTGAACCATTTATCGATAGTGTAAAAATGTAGAGCAGACCAATAATAAATAAAAAAAAGAATTTTCTTCTTCTCCCCAACCCCAGTAGTGGTTGGGAAGAGAGTGGAAACCTGTTTCAAGAATTTCAGCTGCTGTGCCTCTAAATATTGTTTTTTCTTTTATACACAGGGACCACACTGAACCTTGTTGGACTGGTTTACACTATGTCAATGCAAAGCTAGACTTCTTGCCTTACGTATATTCTTTGACACAGAGATGCACAGCATGTTTCGTAGGCCAAAAGTGGCCTTTTGATTTGTGGTGTAACTAACTACCACTATAAATATTAAATACCAATTCACTAGTATATAAGACATGTTAACTTGATTCTATTTAGAGGTACCTTTTGATAGATGAAGGTTGACATAGTCTTTAATTAAATCCCCACATTGGTGACCTCCGTACGTGATTTGAACACGCAGTAATGCCTACTTCGTTGGATGGTCCACATTAAAACAGTTGATTTGCTGTTAATATAAGATGCTCAAAGAAAAGAAAAAAATAATCCGGTGAAGTAATTGAAGTCTCCCGGACAATAAACAATAATGAAGAAAAAATGAGCGAAATGCTACAAAAATAAGTAATGAGCAAAGTGCTATAAAAAAAAATTAAAAAAATGAAGCAAAAATATAATGAGCAAAAATTAACTAAATATATATTAATAGCATGAATCAACAAGTGGTAATCGCTCATCGAATTCTATCCCAGATAAAATTCTGGAAGGGGAGTAATGTGGTGTAACTAACTACCACTACAAATAATAAATACGAATTCAATAGTATAAAAGAGATGTTAACTTGGTTCTATCCTGAGGTACCTTTTGATAGATGAAAGTTGACAAAGTCGAATATTAAAAAACTCCCCACAGATTTGCTCCCTGGACCACTTTAAATTTTAAATATTAATAAAATTATGAAAAAAAAATATTTTATGGCATACTCTGTTACATTTATTTACTATTCAAATACAGGCTTTCTCAAAGTATGGGATGATATCTTCCATTTCGCATGTTTTGTTTACAGCTAAATAGACTGTTTACAAATGTGTATAAGTAACTTTGAAAAGAAATAAAATGTAAGATTTCTAAAATCAAAAAATAAAAAATACATAACAAACATTTATGAAACTTTTTATTACTAAACTTTAATTCTTACCATCACATTAATATGATACTATATAAGTAACAGCACAAATTTTGTTTTCTGAGTAATAAAAGTTAACTCATGACATAAATAATCATTTTATAAATTACTATTTCTTTCACTTTGTATTCCTATAGAGAGGTCATAATAATTTGCTTTATAATTTTGTAACTGTATTTGTTCAGAATAGAAACATTTTTAATTCATTTAAACTTACATTACATGCACCCAAATGAAAATTTTAATTCAGCACCTTCATATTACTTTCCAATAGAATCTAATATCTATAAAACCTTGGTTTTTAGATTAATATTAGACACTAACTTAGTATTGCCAAGATTTTGCGACCTGCAAATCAAAATTAATTGTACATCCCTGAGTAAAAAGCTAACATATCTCTGCTGCTTATTACTAGAGCAATATCAAAATTTAAGAATAATGAAAGTTTATAAATTAAAAAATATAGCAATAAGTATTTCCAGGCTTATGTTAGGGTATTGACACGGATAAACCTAGAAAAAAAAATTAGGTCTCTAAGGAAACAAAAATCTAAATACTTTAAACTGATCTTTCAAGAAATTCTAAACCTAATATTAATCAGCAACATTTAAAAGTTAATACATTTTTACATAAAATTTTTTCCATAAAATTATATATTTTAAAGATATAAGACCTGCTACATAAATACAATTTTACTAAAATTACCATTTTGTTTTTCCCAAAATAACAAATTATTTTAAACAAAATTTTAAAAACTGAACCCGGTCAAAAACAATTTATGACTTGATAAATTATAAAAAATTTCAACCAACCATTATGTAAATCTATCTATTGATGATACAAATTTTGAGTTGAGATTTCATTAGCTAATAATTTTAACCTCATACTTATGATGGACAAGCTGGTGATTAATGATGAAAGATTACTTAGTTAATATAGATAAAACTTTTTTTCATTAATAAATTGAAAACTAAAGATTTTACATTGATTCATATTAGCTCAAAAATTATATTTATAAATAGCTATAAAAATTCAAAAAATTTACATAAAAAGAAAAATTAAAATCATTTTCAAAAAAATGATTATTACAAATTCCTTTTCATACAATATTTGGAATTTTATTAATAAAAAAGCACTAAGTAAAAAAATTTAAAGGTAATTAATAAAAATTAAATATTATGGTAATAGTTATTAACAGTTAAATATCTTTGATGAAAAATATGAAAAATAATATTAAAAATTCAAACGAGTTGAAATCATTATTATTTTGTAATTATTATTCATATTTAATATAATCATTATTATTTATATTTAATTTCTAGCAATATGCTGATCTTCTTCAACATGTATAATTACTATTTGTCAATTCTATAATATCGGTTCATTTTCAAAAAAAAAATCTCTTATTGCTTTACAAATAAATAACAATATAATTTTCAAAAAGTAGTATATTTTTTATAAATTTTTAAATATTGATTTAAAAGAAAATATTAAATTACTCGAAATTGTTTGTCTTTGTCAGATTTTATTTCACTTTCAAATGCTTTCAGAGTCGATAAAAATCCTCGAAACATTAAATAATCTTTTACAAGTTCATCTCCAAAACCAATCGCGGACATCTTTTTATAAAAATAATGGATCTTTTTTCATAATTCACGTTTTATAGTGATCATAATTTTGTGGGAGTCCGTGCATATTGTTTACAAACATTCATGTTATCGAATGAACACGGTTGCGACTTTTACTTTAGTGTCTTTTATTACAGATTGTCATGCTTAATAGCCTCTATGTGAAATGTGCAGCGCTATGTAGATAGCGCTTCAAACTCTACAAAGAGCGCATCTTGAAAATTACACAATTCAAAAATTAGCGATCGCAACGCTCGAATACGCCATCTGGGGAAAGACCGGTTTCATGCCTTTGGCCCTTCTCCCTTTATCTCCTCCTCTTTTCAGTTGTATAGGATTGTGCTACGATATTTTGTTTTTCTTAATATTTTTCCTTTTTATTTAATAAAAATATTTTTAAAATTTCCGTGATGCTTTTCTTTGGAACTATGTTTAATGTAGTTTTCAGTTCCATATAGTTTTCCAACTTAAAAGATTTTAATCTATATGAAAATCAAGAAAGAAACTAACGTACTTCCTTCCTCTATGACCCTCTGCACAGTAATGGGGAAAGCATGAGAAGTGTTGCCATGGGTAGAGAGTTCTGCTCTACGCCACCTGCAGCCTATTTCGATCGCCAATTATGAAAAATACCTTGAATGAATAAGTTTTATTGGCGATCGAAATGGGCTGCAGGTGGTCTAGATATCTATTCTTTTTGCTAGGCTTGTTTTTCATAAGAGAGGAAGAGCTGAATATTTCAGTGGCATTTTCACGCCTTAATTTTAGTTCTTTATAACATCTTCTGCAAGACTCACTGCCTCTATCAAATTTATGCTTGTTTTTTGTAGGTATCTACAAAGATGGATTGTTATGGTGAAAACTTTGTAAATGCACAAAAGAGACATTACGAACTGGCAATTAGATACTGTGAACAGTAAAGAATTAGCTTGAGTAGCTGATTGCTTATCCTTCCATTCTGATATTTTTTGAAGAGTTTCAACGATAGGCTCGAAAAGTTCCACCACAGCGGTTACTGAGTCGTATATTTCCATCCAACGGGTTGCACATAGCTGTTTAATTTTCTTTCATTTCGAATCTTTATGTCCTCTTAGAGCGAGACCTTGATTTCCACAAAATAGGTTGGTTTCAATGATTGGAGTAATGTTTTTTCTATTTTCTTCCGCTTGCTGCACTGTGAACTTGTTCATCCACAGGTTTCATCTTTTCAAGTAAAATATCGTATCCAGCAATTTCGATCGATTTTTAGTAATAAAGACATTTCTCGTGTTCAGAAAATCACTTTATTGCTTTTTTCCAGCTGTCAAATTTTACATTGCGCTAAGTTAACCTAAAGGTTGCTGGCCAGAACCGGAACCACTTGAGGCAAAAAGTACACAAAATTTGCAAAAAGCACCACCCTTAACCTCTGAATATGCAAGCCATTTCCAGCGATAACGCTATTTGTACTGAAATTTCATTTTCAGGAAAAAAAATACTGGATTGGGTTCCTAAGCATTTTTTAGTATATCCAGTTTTTTATCCTAGCAAGTACTATCTTCTGAAAAGAGTTCAATGTCATATGGGTGGGAAGTAACACTTTGAGGGCCACTTTCACATTCGTCAGATTTTGTTATGCTAGAAACGTTTTCTTCAACAGTATCACATTTCTGTTCAATAGAAAAACTTACATTGGTACTAGATGCTGTCACCTCACTAATTTTAGGTCGTGATTTTTTCTCAAAATAATTAAAAATTTTTAAATTCTTGCGTTTTGACATCCTAAAGATCCAAGAACAGCAAATATATATATATATGACCTGAAAAATATATCAGTGTAAGGTATACCGGGAAGTGGCCCTTGACCTTAAAAAAACATCAGTGCACTATATATAAATATTAGCACAGAAATATCCGCTATGCTACGATCTCAAAGTTTCGAGCTGGAATGAATAACTTCAACGAGCACTGTATCTCCAATGGTATTGTTACTGATTTCTTCACTAGTTGAAATAGTGGCGACGACGGGTTCGGCTATTGAATTAGCTTTTTGTTAAGACAAAACAAAACAGATTTAGCGTCGAGCTCCGAAAGATAACTCTTAGTCTGACTAACTAACTCCACTGTACTCCGTTCCTGCTTTTATATAATTTTTCACGGCATGTCCAAAATTCTCGAATTGTCTCAAAGACGACAGAACGTCTAGAATTCCAGAATAATCCGCAAAGACCTCGCGAATGCCAGCCAGTCTCGAAAACTATCGCGACTGGCAGGACAGAAAGGAACCAGCGATCAGGGCTCTCCCGTAACAGTATCACGTGAATTTGGTTTTAAAAGTACAACCTATTATAGTAAATGTTTTTTCAGTATTCTGAGAAATACCGTGAGAAAAAAAAGTAGGCATAAGGCAAATAAAAATATATAGTCTTAAACAATAATAGCCCGCATAATTTCTACTAAAATTTTTATTTTTGCCATTTTGTCTGAGCTCAAGGGGGTGTGTAAACCCCTCACTTGCTTACGCCCCCGATTGATGCCCCCGTCTTTAGTGCACTGTCTGCAACGTGAGGTTAAAAAAAGCTCTCTAAATAAGAGCCTAATATTTTAAATATACTTATTTGTTTATTTAAATTTTTTGTTCCGATACTTTTTAGAGTTCCCATATTTGACTTTGTCCGCATTTACTGCAGATTTTGTCCGGTTGTTGGAAGAGGTTTTAATGGTCTCTCCAACACTAAGTCTATAAAAAAATTATCTGCCTCCCAAAAGTGGTCGCTACATAGAGGTAGTCTTTACTGAAGGTTTCACTGTATATTATTTGAGTGAAGGGTAACTTCATGGTTTAACCTTTCAAAAGGCCCCTTTTTTTTCTAGTTATGTCATGTTGAAATATTTTTGGGATTCAGATTGATTTAAAAAACGAATTCCTTTATCTTATTACATAAAATTAATTTTTAAGACTATTTTTAACGTTTTACCTGCGGTAAAGAATTGTCAGAACTTGATATTTTTTTTTAAATAACCGTCGTTGAACAGCCGACCCAATTTCATGGGTTTACGACTACTAATATTCAACTCCGTAGCCTTGTAATTTTCAACCAATCCAGAAGACAAGGAAACTCTTGGATCAGTACCCCCAGAGGTATTGATTTGTTTATGGGAACATGGAGGACTTTGAGACTCGACAGATTTAACGTGCCCACGACCTCTTGGACATGAGCCCAGCGCCCTACCGACCAAGCTATCCCGGCCCTAGAACTTGATATTTAGTACTCAACACTATAATTTCAATAGATAAAATATATTATATTTAGTACTTATATTTATTATTCGCGATCGCAACGCTGGAATACGCCATCTGGGGAGACGATCGGAGCCATGCCGTTCCCCTTTCTCGGTTATATAGGAATGTAGTATAATTTTCAGTTTCTAAATATTTTTTTACATTTAACTGTCCAAAATATTTTATAAAATTTCCACGACACTTTCATTTAGATAAAACTATATTCAATATAGTTTTCAGTTCTATATAGTTTCCTAACTTAAAATAAAATATTTTAATCGAGGCAGAAAATAAAGTAATTACTTCTCGTATGACTCTCCATACGCTAATGGTGAAAGCATGCAGTGTTGCCATAGGTAGAGTTCTGCTCTACGTAGCCCATTTCAATTTCCAATATATATTCTTCAATACTGACCGAATTTATAACTATAAACTGTGCTCGATTTACAAATAAACTTTTATAATTGTCAAATGAAGGAACACATAATTCAGTAGATAAAATAGCCTCTCTTCCTGATCTTTGATGTTATCTGCATTTATGTTAGCAAAGCTTTTCATCAGTATTTATTTTTTGGATTTTCTAAATTCACCCTAATCATAGGTGTCGAAATGACTTCCCATCCACATTTAAAAATTAATGAAGTTGGTAGGAAGAAGACTTCCCACGGCCTTAAAAAGGATTATAAAAAAAAATTAGACTGAAAAATTTATTTTTAAATTTGACTCAAAACCTTTTCTTTTTTCAATAAAAAAAATGCACATAAAATGTTCTTTTATCTGAAAATGCACTATCATTATTATTTTGGATGTACAGTTTATTTATTTTGAAATGGCAACAATGTAACTTTTTTCTGTTCAACTCAAAAAACTTGGAGCAATCGCTATATACATATATACTCGTATATATATTTTTGAGAGTGGGGCCGCTCTTTCAGCTTTTAAAATTTAGAAATTAGCTTTAAATTTAAACTTGAATTTAATGTCTTAGAGCATTTCATTAAAGGAACCTTAAATGCAGCAGAAATTTTTGACTATTCAATTTTGACTGAACACCACATATATTTTTAAGAATCCCTGTGGGGTTAATAGTGCTCGTATTTGTGGTATAGCAATGTGAATTACACTAATAACAGACTGAAATAAAAATTTCAGTTGTATAACATATAAATTGTGTTACATTTTAAATAATATTTTAGTAAATACTTAAAACTATGTACATTTTTTAGATTTATATCATATTTCCCACTGTTAGTCACTAGTGACTGACACGGCCTAAATGGAAAGTTCAGTGTCAGTAACCAATGACTGACATGGACATTCAATGTCATAATCAGTGAATAAAATTTTAGAATGAAGTAAAAACTTGGAAATCATTTCCTCTTCCTCAGCACTACAGCCAATTACACTTAACAAATTGGAAAACAATGAATTGGAATGAAAGAAATCTAAAGACTTCTATTGCTTGAAAAATCCATCAAATCATAAAGAAAAATAATGAAAGCATACTATTTGTAAGATGCATTTATTTATTTCTTAAATATAGTTCACAAGAATAAATCTTCAGTTTCCTTTTCTCTTAAAAATAATAATAATCTAACTAAAAGAAGCCACATAAACTTTGTACAACGCAAGTCATGGATATCTTATTCAATAATAATGACACATTTTAATAATGAATAGCACGGAAACATACACACACAAAAATACGATTAAATCATACGGTTGAAAGGTAGAGAAAAAGAATAACATTCAGTTACCGTAAGGCAACTAATAATTTGGAGGTAGCCAGTACAATTTCACATATAAAAGCAAAAGCATTCACACAACATTTTCTAAAACATAAAAGCAGAGAAGTTAAAAACGAAAATGCATTTTTTTAAAGAATGGGGTTTTTATTTAGATAAAAACAATGTACACAGAAAGCCTCACAGGGTTCTACAAGTTGAAAATAATGATCTAAATTTTACTTTGATTTGATGATGATTTTTATAATAAGATAATTAAAAACAATATTTAAAAGAATTTTTACAAAAAAAGATACAGCAAAGAATTGAAACTAAAAGCACTTTTAAGGTGAATTTTAAAGTAAAATAGGCATTTTTAGTATCAATTACTTGCCATTCATTAATATTTTAAATATGCACACACAGCACTCTTTTGAAAAAAATTGAATATAACATATTAAATGTCTTCTTTTTTATTTTTAAAATGATCTATTATACGTCTAAGAAATTGGATTCAAATCAGCCTGATTTTTTTCAAACACAAACTGTGAACAAATCAAATTTATTATATAATTCACAGCACTAACAGTATTTTGATATTTTTTAAAAAAATAGGGAAAAATTATTTTCAACAGAAAGTTGGTATTAAAAGATGATAGATTTATCTGAAGCTTTATTTCCACAATTTTCATAAAATTAGCAGATTTGGTATGGAGAAAATTTTGATTAATAATTTGGAGGAAAAATTACTTTTTACTAACTTTATTTATGAAAATAGTTCCAAACAAGCCAAAATTTTTCCTTCTAAGCAAATAATAATAATATACTTAACTATAATATTATCACTATTAAGCAACATTTCCAAATATACTGTTATAGCCTAATATATGATTTAAAAGTAAATCTGAATGTCTTTAGAAAGCTTTATATGTAAAGCCAAGAACTATATTTTAAATTAAAAATAGCTATTAAAATAAAATCCCCATTCTTCCCAAACACAGTTCCAGAACCCTATGAGTAGTAGTGCATTTCAAAGCATAAAATAAACTTTTAAGCAGCTGCGTAAAATTTAAAGACTAGCAGTCTCATTTAACCGGGATCGTCGGACAAATAAATAATTTTTAGAAAGCTACCGGGAATTGAAGTTTTGGACAAACAAAATGGGTACAGAAGGGAAACCTCTCTATATGAGCACCTTGCAGCATTTTCAAGAATCTACGAGGGCAGTGAAGAGTGTCGGACGGAATACCACACGACGAGATACGAGGGGAAATGTGCCAGACAGTAATAATTAGAGGCACTGGAATATTGAGCACATTCACCCAGCAGCCGTGCTGGTCCATACACACTTAGAATGGAACATTGAATTTACTGGGAAAGCTCAAAAGAAATGAGTTTTAAAGGAATGTCAAAACGGGTAAAATGAAACTCTTGAGATATTTGAATGATCAACTAGTTATAAATTGATAAAATCGATTAAAAGTTAAAATAGATTTTTGATGATACTTTTTAAATATCTATTTTCATATAATCTTGTTGAATACTTAAAATGGTGTGGTGTTTTAATCCTTGTAATTTATGTTTGGAAGAGAGTGAAAGAAGAAAGAAATTACTACCCGAAGAGAGAAATTACTACTTGTATTAATACATGTATGGTTTTAATTAGAATTTTTTTTTAAAATTTGAATATCAAAATATAAGATAAAATCAAGTAGATGGCAAAAAAGAAAACAAAAAAAAATTATTCAAAACTTAAATGTTTATGAAAAAAATTATCAGGGACAAATATTTTAGTTAAACTTAATAATAAAAAAATTTATTTTAAATATATTTTTTAAACAAAAAATTTATAGAACCCATTAAAAAATAATATAAACATTCCTTCGATGAACTTTACCTTTAGGGGAGAATATTTTCTTTTAACTAGAGTGTAACGTTCAATTATCTTAATAAGATTGCTTTCTAGTTGCTAATTATAAATACAGTGATGTTAAAACACGTTACATTTCTATTACTAGCCATTGACTTTTTTTTTTTTCTTCTTAAATTCTAGTTACAAAATAAGAATTATAAAAAAAAATTTTCATACACTTAACTGTTAATTTTTATAATAATTAGCCTAATTCTTTCTTGTTCCTAAGTAATATGACCAGAGATATTCAAAAAGTACCATGCTTATAATTGTATATAGGATAAAAACATAAATTGAACATTCATTCCAGATGAATTAATATCTGAACACTCTCATAGGAAACATTAAAGATTCCAATCATTCTGATGTGTCAACTTTATAAAAGCAAATTTAAAGCTAAAGCAACTTCATATTATTGTCCAATATGCGCAGAAAAAGGAAGATATGCAATTAAATCTATATATACAGTAAAATTACAATGCAAACTAAAATATACTTGCTAACAACCTATTCAGTATAATCTCAGGGTACATTTCAAATTATTAAACCCAAAATGATTTTGATCTATCTGGTACAAAGCAAATGAATTCTTCAATACAATAGTCACATTTTGAATGCACTAATTAAAGCTAGAGTCCACTAATGATGTAAGGTACAAATATATAGCGAATTCTCTTCTGAAATTGTAATAAAAAAAATGAAGCGATTGAGTATCGTTTGTTTGCCTATTCTGAACAGCTCCAACACCGTTCATGTTTTTTTTATATTTTTAATAAAGATAGCATTCATAGATATTGTTTTTCTAAAACAGCTTAGCTCTTTTCTTTAGATCGTTTCTTCTCCACTCTGGCAGACGATAGAACTCTAAGCGGGTCATGTGAAATATAGCGTGAAATTCTTCATTTGAAAGATGACGCTGAAAAATAAATAAAGAAAACATTCATGATTTTTTAAGTTAACATAAAATTTTAGTTATAAAATAAAATAAATGTGTATTTACTTCTAAATGGCATCGATCTACATCTGGAGGTAATCGATAATTACCAGTTACTAATAAATGATAAGGATAAAGCTAAAAGAGACAAATATTAAACATTACTAACAAGAAAAAACCTTAGACAGTGGACAAAAATATTTAGATAAATTTTAACTGTCATAAATTGTAGTTTAATAAATAAATGAAGAACGTAGTGGAAGAAGCGGAAAATAAAATGTCTTCGAATGAATCGAAACACCAGGGAACTGTTTGAAAAACAACTTATTAATCTTATTTGCTTAAAAGATTTGCTCATATGAATAAATGTTTCATACCTACATTTGACTATATCATGCTTTTTTGAGACCTTTACTCTTATCTTAGATTTTAGCTTAAATATTTAATTTTAGTCTTCTCTTAATCTTTTTTTGTACTTAAAATTTTTGAGAATCTCCTTTGAAAGCACTAACCCTTTCAGAAAAAATTTAAATAAATGATAGATGATATAGATTAAATGATACAATATATATTTTCTGAAAGATGTGAAGCATTAAAATGATGCAATTTATGGTTTTGCATCATTTCTATAAAACTAAGTAATTGCCTATTTGTAGTTTTTTTTCCTTCAAAATTTTATTTTGTTGAAGTTTAAATTAACAAAGACTGATTTGAATGACGCAAACAAATGTCTTTTGATGAAATTTGTGTAGCAAAAAATATTTATCAAAAATCTAAAAGCAGACAAATGTATAATAAACTGAACTAACATTCGAAAAAATCTGATTACATATTTGCATCAGTATAATTTTATCAAAAAATATTAGCATATTTTCTTGATTAGGAAACGTTAAGGTTAAAATTCAACTTGATTTAAAAGTTTACAAAAGTATTTTGTAACTATCAATATTTCTTTTCTCTACCTTAAATTTGCTCGGTTTCACCAAGCAGGCTTGACCGTGTGGCAAGTGGCATTAGAACCAACCAACCCTATTTTTTTTTTCGGTAAAGTTCATTTCAAAATATCAAGCACTTTGTGGGGATAGTGGGTAGTAACTGACAATGCCAATCTTCATCGATAAAAAGGTACCTCACCGTAGAATTGAGCTAACATGTGAAATTATTATATTAGTGAATTGCAATTATTTTTTGAAGTGGTAGATACACTACACGCTTTTCAGTTATTTAGTGAAGATAGATGGACCTTATAGTTAAAATTTTTTTTTTGAGTTAGTGATGATCATTAACATAGAATGATGATTGACATTTCCATTACTTTTTTCTATTCATAAACAGTTTTCAATTGGATTCCTTAAACTCTCCCTCAATAATTTGTTTTATTTTCATGTTTCGATTTCTCTAAGAAATGTAATTTGCACCTATAACTTTGTTATTTTTACACGAAGAATGAACATCAATATTTTTACGCTACCGATCCTTCAAAAATTTAGAAAATAGAAAATTTTAACTGAATGATCTTTAGCATGTTTTGATATTGCAATGATTCTGTTCTTGAAGATATGATTAAAAAAAAAGATTATTATTTTCAGTGGCAGTCACTCACTGTCAGAAAATACTAACCTTAGGAGGTTCCATAGACATTTGTAGATTTACATTTGGCATAGACCGCCTCAAGTGAGGACTGTAGGATGCATGACGAAAAGTAAAACCTTCTGAATAAGGGGTTGATCTGAAGGTTGCAGAAGTGTTGTGATTCTATGGACAGAAAGAACAATTAATATTTATTTATTTACCTATTTGTCAGATGAATATAAATGAATGCACAGATAATTACCACAGTAAGTTTTCCTTGTTCTGGTGTGGGTGACACTGAAAAACATGAATTTAATTCTATTAAGATATGAGGTGAGTTGCATTGAGATTAAATTTGATTTTTAATTACTTTCTTTGTTATAATAACGAAATAAGCAGTACTCTGGGGTGTAGGAGATGTTCCGGTTAGGTGGTCAGCCAAACGCGAAACCCCCAGTGTTAAGTTCCCAAGCATGCTTGGTACTCATTTATCGACCCACTGAAAGGATGAAGGGCTTAGTCAATCTTGGCCGGCCCGAGGATCGAACCCAGGACCTGTGGCACGGGAGCGCAATGCGCTACCACTCAGCCACCGGGCGTCTTAATTACAAATAGGCTAATTATAAATATTGGCTAAATGTAAAATATTATGAAAAATTTCCTTGTCTGAATTTTTAGGTTTTTTGAAGAAGGTTTGAAATGGTAATGCAACTTTTAAAAACAAATTTAAGATTTTTTCCTTTATTTTGGCAGAAAAAAATGATTTTACAAGCACTTTAAGGGAACATCCTGTTTTCCTTTAAGCATCAACCATATACCAAATACATAACTAATTACAAACCTTGTCACTGCAAATTTTTGAGTTTTTTTTTTTTTACAACCAAAAATTAATGAAAAAGAAAATATATTGTTAAGAAATATTAATAAGAAAATTTTTTAAAAATTATTTAGAGTTACACACATTAAAATAAATTTTACACAAAATAGTGCAATCGTAATTTTGAATATAGTATTAATACTGTTATAATCAATACTGTCTCATAGAATCAATACTGTTATAAACATTAAAAAAAAATCAAGAAATTTTTTAAATTTTAAAACAGTATGTAAAAAAATATTTTTATCTTCTTTTTAATTCAGAGAAAAAGAAAAAAGTATTATTAACTTTTTTATCTACACAATTTTAAAGCATTTTTTTAATTTGCATAATATAAATCATAAACTTTCAAATGAATAAAAAGCATAAATAAAAAGTACAGTTTTTTACTCATTATTTTTAACTTATTAAATATTTTATTCAAACTTTTAGCCAGTAATAATAATACTAGTTAGTCTTATTTTTTAAAAAAAAGAAAAGAAAAAAGCATAGCATAGTTAACAGTTAGAAAACTTTCTTTAACACTGAAGACTGCATGTATGTGCAATTTATAATGGAATTGATTTCAATTTGATCAATTCAATTATATTGAATTCAATTTGAATCGAAATGGAAACAATTTCATTTAACCGAATAAATAAACAAAAAGTTAAGTTTACCAATAAACTCTAAATGTATCACAATAAAACTTTATAGAATACAAAGTTATAAAGAAATAGTCAAAAAATTGAGAATAACACATGTTTAGTAAAATCCATTAATGCCATTATAAAAAATTTGCAGAAAGAACTTACGATCAGACTTGCCACTTCCAAATTCTGAACTTTGTGTAGGTTGAATTTTAACAAAGGATAAATCACTAGTCTACAAAGAATAAGAAGCAGGGTAACTGACGGTCAGAAGATAATTAAAAAATAATATTTTAAACCACAGTTTTTTTAAACCTTTTCATAAAAGTGATGTATATCAAAATTCAATATATTTAATATACCTCATAACAATGAAAATGAATTTCATGTTATACTAACAATGATAATACCACACAAAAAACTAAAATACATTACTTAAAGATTTTTTTTTTAATTAGAAAGTCTGAGTCTAGTAATTTCTCAATTTTGACTTTCAATACCTTACTTAGCACGTGTTTCATTATTTGAAAAAAAGAATTGATTATGCATGTATAGTAATTAATTTTGTGAAATGTGTCAATAAATGTAGAAATATTTTTTAAATTATGCAGAATCCATAAATTCCTGAAATTATATGTACCATTTAAAAAATAATAAATAAATGGCTCCATAAAAATACACACTGGATTACCAATTTTAAAATTGTGATTCATTACCATCTAAAGTCACAACCACTATTAATGAACGATCTTGAATTAATATTTGATAGCACTTTTTCATTAAAAGTAATTTCAATGATTAAAATTAGGAGAAAAAACATAGAAAAACAAAGAGGAATAAATGTCAGGTAATTTTTAACTATACGGAATTCTAAAGGGCCTTGCATATTGATTCTGACAATAATGTAATAGAAAACTTATTTATGACATTCATGGCTATACCATGATAAAAATTTTTTAGTGTCATAATTTTTTACATTATCTAAGTGTCAGTTCATACTAGTGTCAGAGTTAATACACAAGGCCTGAAGAATGAATTCTGACACTAATATAATATAAAGTTTAATTATCATATTCATGTATATGGTATGATACATTTTTTTTATAAACATTATATATTTTTTTATAAACATTCATATATTAGATAATTCTAATTTTTTCTAAAAAATAAACTTAATATAAAATATGGTAAAATGGTTAAATGTAAGTACTGAACAGATACTTTCCACATGAGAACAAAAAATAGATTGGATACGTGAATTCTATAAGATTTTTTTTTCCCTTAGCAACCTATAATGTTTATTTAAAGTTCTTAATCTAAGCTTTCAGAAATCATGCAATTTGTGCCCATGTAAAATGTGTAACTAATCATAATTTGCTGAAATAGTTGAAAGGCTGTTTCTTAGAAATATCAATGATTTTTTAAACAATCTATTACATTCAATCAATAGCCAATAACATTTGTTTTTCTGAATAAAATGAATAAATTTGATTACAATAATATAATATTTTAAAGGACTTGCTAACTTAATCATTTTCTAGTAAATAGGTAAACTTCACCATAATTTTTTTTAAAATTGTAATTATTCGAAAATTAATTAAGGGCACTATATAGAACCTTTTAAAAAAAAAGGTCATTATTTAAATTTTTTAAAAAATATTTCTTTAATCAACAAGGTTTTATAGGACAAAAAAAAGTACTAAAACTTCATATATATATATAAAAGGTTCTAAGGCAGCTACGGAAAGAACTTTTAGGCACTTCTGTGGGATGTGTACTAAACATTCCTTATTTACACAATATACTTTTTCATTTAAATAAAATTACAGTGCAATATTTTTTTCTTCACATTTTAAGACATTAGATTATCTTAAGTAAGATACTCATTCATTCACATACTCCCACTCAATTTTTAGAAGAAAAAAAAAAATTCCCTGAATTTTCCAGGTATATCAGGTAAATTCATATCTTTTATCTATACCATGCAATTTTTCATCAGAAAACTAAGAATTTTTTTTTTTTTTTTTGAAATGTCATATTAGATTTTGTGAACAAAAAAGAAAAAAAAGAAAAAAAGAAAAGAGAATAGAAACATGGAAAAGTTTCTCTATAAAGTAGAATTTAATAAAATAATTGTAACAGATAATATAATTATTTAACTTGAAGCTCAATAACTGATTACTGTTACTGACAATTTTAAGACTGGTTATTTTCCAGTTATGATATAGGAATGCTGTCGTTTTTTTGTAAAAAAACTGCAACTTCCCCTGTTTCTTAAAATTAAAATAAAATCTGGCGATTCCAGGTTTTCCCTGACCCATGAGAGGTCTGAAGATATCTACGGGGAAAATCATCAGTTACCTCTTATGGAAAATCCTATGTTTCACATGTAACAAAACAGCATTTTGTGACAAAAATATTTCATTAAAAACATAAGAAAATACTTAAATAATCAAAAAATTGTTTTTAAGAGTGGATAAATAGGTTTAAAGTACTTACCATAATTTATTATTTGTTAACACAGTTTGATATGTTACTTTTTTTTTTGGAATTACATTGGCTCAGTTAATATGAATGTCTGAAACTGGCCCTTTTGGTTGGGGAAAATAAATCTTTTTTAACCAAAAATTTGGGAAAATTTTCTATAAATACCAAAAAAAAATTTCTTAGATATTTATAGAAAATTTCTGCATTATATATAGTTTAGGTAAATTCCAAACCTTAGACAAATTTACTCAAAACTTTTTACTGTAAATTAATTGTCAGAGCTTTAAGTTAATTGCCAGAGCTTTAAGTTTAAATCTGTGTTATGCTCTCTCCTATAGAGAAATGTTTTTATTATTATTGAATTAGCAATACTTAGAAAATGACCATAATTTTTAAGAGAAGTTTGCTTGATGAGCAAAACTGTTTGATTTAAAAATTGAAATTTTATACAAAAACATAAATATATAGTATATTAAGCATAATAATACTGTAACTCACCATAAAACCCATTCCTCCTTCTCTTCCGGCAGCCGGTAAAGTTGCTGATTTAGTTGAAAAGCCATAACCAGGTTTTGGTATCGGTCGAAGAGACGATACAACTGAAGTAAAAAACATAGTTACAATCAATACAAATGCTACGTACAATAGATAAAAATTCCTAACCTTATATAAATGTCTAAACAAATCAAGTTATTAGCGCAAAAAAAAAAAAAAAAAAACATACTTTGTTGTCATATTATTATTACAAATAATTTCCTATCAAGACTCTTACAATTTTTTTTAGTAAAACATTTTTATCTTTAGTTAAAAATGAAAATTTCAAAATTAACAATTTGAAAACAAAAATTATATATAACACACTTGGCATACTGCTTCGTATCATTTGAAAATATACTTTTATTTTTTACATACAATGGTTGCTTTCAACACAAAATTAATTTATTTTGAAAATAAAATATTTTTAGCATTATACCATTATGTAATGGTATATTATGCGCTAATATTAAGATTTAAAAAACATTTGTAATACATAAAACATAGTTAAAATAATTTGATTATTTAATAAAATATGTTAATAGATTACAACATTTATAATTAAAGATAAAAATATTCATATTATAAAAAGTTTGTTAATAAGATTAACTATACATTAAACCTTACATATTTTTTATTGCATGCATAAAGTTTGTTATAGATAAAAGCTTTCATGGAAAAACTGGAAATAAATAGTTTACCATTGTAGCATGGCGTATTACCCGAAGAACGTCCCAGAGAAGAACGATAACCCGAACTGCGATCAAATTCATCATCTTCCCAAGGTCTAGGTCTATCAATATCCCTAGAAGGAGCTGAAAAATATAAAATTATGAAAAAAACAAACAAAAAAAACCAACAACAAGAATATATTTGCTTGTATTAATCTCTTAGAAAGAAGAGATATATAATCAACTGCTTATATTTTTATTTTCAAATGTGTGTTATCAGACTGTATAAACGATGTAAATACAACAAAGAAAACAAAAATTTAAATAAATTGATTAAAAAAAATATCACCATTAATAAAAAATATACCATATACCAACTATATGGAAACATTCCATTTTTTTTCCATAAAACTATAGTTTTTTGTATTAAACATAAACATTTCATTTTGTTTGCATGCATGAACTGTTTACATAGCTGCCAACATGGATAGGGAAAAATCCAGTAGATTTTACGAAATAGTATAAATTTCGTGACACTTGTTACATAAGGTTTTAAATATTTTCACATAGGGATTTTTAGCCATCAAAATAAACTGCAATATTTTCCAGTTACAATTAACACTAAATAAACTTGAAATGTAATGTATTATGTTTTCTCTTAATTTTGAATAGTAATATATATTTAATTCATCCAAGATAGTTAACTGATTTTTGTAAATGAGGCATACTTCTTGATGCATTAGTAACACTCATTTAAATATTCAAGCAAGCAATAATCTGCGCAAAAATTCTATTTCAACAGGGACTTTTTAAGGAAACTTTTTCAATTTTAGAGAATTTTTAAAAATGTACAGAAACCAGGAGAATTTTTATTAAACCAGTAGACCAGGAGAATCTGGCAAAATCCAGTAGTCTACTGGAAAATCCAGTAGAGTTGTCAGCTATGTGTTTAGTAATCTTATTCAATAAATAGTTACCTCTACACTGAATAACTTTGAACAAAAGATTTTTTTTAATATCAATTTGGATAATTTGAAATATAGGTTCCTTTGTTAGCACACAGCAGAAACTATTTATTTTAAAAATTAAAAAAAAAAAAAATATGCTAAGTATTAAAAATCAACTTACAAGCATTAATTGAACTATAATAACGTAATCTAGCAGGTGGCTCCCTATTGGCTGATGGAACTCTTGATGCATTTCTAGGATCAAGATTGGCTTTTTTCCATGCTTTCAACTTTTCACGCTCCTGAACATTTTTCAAAAATACCTTAAGGAAATAAAAGGAAAATTTTAGTTTTTTTTTTTGTTTTGTTTTGTAACTCAATGATAATAAATAATATATACACATAATATATATTAAATAATAAATATCAATGAGAAAAATGAGAATTTGAAAATGTATATTTTTATAAAAATCTAATCATGGTGTCACAGTTTTCCATTGTTGTCGGTACAATTTTATTGGCTGGAAAATAGCATGGTGGGATACAGTTTTCCTACATTAATTTAAACATTTTTGTGACTTTCATCAGCATAAAATTAATATTAATAAATGGGGATTTGGAAAAGAATCTTATGTTTTTTACACAACCTGTAAAATATGGGAAATAAATCATAAACCATTTCAGACCTTAATTTAATTGCCACATAATAAAAATATTACACTTAAGAGACAAAGTTAAAAGGTTTTTCTAGAAAATTGCGAATATCAACCGTAAAAAGAGTGCAGCTTGAAATGTTAAGCTATTGTAATTGTGGTGAAACTATTTCTTTAAATGTTACTTTTTCTTATCCCAAATTAAATTATGACTACACTAGTGACAGAATAAATTAATTTTGAATTTTAAAGTTGAAGAAAAAACTGACCTTTCCTATACCAGTAGCAATTTTAGACAACTCTTGTTCTTCTTTTTTCAGACGAGGGTCACAATCTGTTTCATCACCATTCTCATCAGGTTCATAATCTTTAGAGCCACCACTCCAACGCCGTCTTCTTTCTATAAATTGAATAGCTTGTTACAAAATGTAGGCAACTACATTAATTTAAGCATTCAACCAATGAGGTTTATCTTACTGAGTAATAAAATGTATCAATTATGTTTTAATTTCTGTTTCAGGTAGAAATATCTAGTTAACTCCATATTTTTATAGTATATAATTTTTTGCTTAGTTGTATCACATTTATTTATATCTTTCAACAAAAAAAACAAAAAAAAAAGTGAAGCAACTCCAATAACTGCAGTAAAATCACATAGAAAAACAGTTTCAACATCTGCATTTATTTTTCTACACATAAGTTCACAAAAATCTCAAAATTCATTTACAAGGAGATAAGTCCCTTTTAAATTGAACAAACTAATTTGACTTTAAAATTGTTATTATAATATCATCAAAAAGACTTATTGGAGCAATGAATAAAATTTATAAATAGGACGGAATATATTTGAAAAGTACAACTCATTTTAAGATGCTGCTGAAGCTAATATAAAATACTTAAGAAGATAATATACAAGTGATTTAATTTCAAAGTGGCAAAGTCACACTATTGGTTGAAAATGCCATCACTACTTTTGGGAAGAGAGATGGTATGTATTGGCTGGCGATGACATGATTAACACTAGAAAGACAAACTTAGTATATACCTATATTGCCCAAAAGCAGTCAAAATGACTAGATTGTAAAAGGATAAATAATATGTAATGAAATCTGTTAAAAATTAATTTATAATATTTTATATATTATGTACAGTTATATAACAAGTTTTTAGTAAATATTAACAATAAAAAATTTTATGTTGTACAAAATTCTAAGAAATTGTGTCATTATATATATTGTTTTTCTAATTGAAATTAAAAGCAGTCCAAATGACTTTAGGCAATCTAGTGTTAAACTCAAACAAACTAAATAAAACTATGTACTTTCTCTTAATAAACATGCTTTTTTTCCAGGCAAATTTGGATTTCTGACCCCTAAGATACAGGGCTGCAATCTGGCAATATAGTCCCAATAGTTTGGCCAGAAGTGTGCTTCATAGTTTGGAGGCCTTAATGTAAATTTTACTTTTTGCTTATTTCACCAGCTTTTAAAGTGAATAGAAAAATCTTTGCTCAGAATTATGAAGTTAATTTAGCCAAAGATAATTCCACGCAAGACATTACTTTTAGTAAATATTTAATTTAACAATGGTCGAAAAAATCTTGAATTGTAAGACATAAAATTTTTCACATTTTTTTAAGAATATAATTTTGCGCTGCAAAAATATTGGAATTCTTATAAAAATTGGTATTCTTCAAAATGATGTAAAAAATAATATACCTAACAATTCAAAATTTTTCAACCAATTAAATAAAATAATAAATATTTACTTAAAGTTATTTTTTGCATAGAATAATTTTTTATAAACAAACTTTATAATTGTGTGCAAAATTTTTTAAATTCTTCAAAGTTCTTTGGATATAACGAAATACACAAAAAGTAAAATTAACATTAAAAGGTCCTAACTATTGGGACCATATTTCTCGGATTGCTGCTACCCCATATATTTTGGGGGTCAGACCTTTGAATCAGTAAAAAAAAAGGACATGTTTATTCAGACAAAGTATGCTTAAGTGTCTGATTTCGTAACTTCAAATATTGCCTGCACTTTTTAATTAGCACATTTGAGCTCATTCCTTCTAGCCATTAACATGGATTCTTAGAATGTGAAGATCCCATGATTAGACCAAAAGTTATTCAGGGTGGTCCTTTTTTGGCGTACTGTACATTGCCAGCAATATATACTATTGTGGTGATGGGTTCGCCGCTCATCATAAAATCAAGTGTATTTCATTTTATTATCTGTTTGTCTTTAATCAATTGTGTTTTTACTTATTTTGGAAGTGAACTGAATTAAGAGTTCTGACGTCATCATATTCTTAGAATTGTATAAATACCAGCACGCATATGGCAGCCTGCCCATTATCTCTCCCATCACCTGCTGTGGTGATGTTTCTTGTAATTCAACCCAACTTGTATATATTGTAAATATGTTCAATAAAATATTAGTATTAAAAAGGAGCTATCTTCGCTTACTTCAATGGTGACCCGAACGTCTGACGATACAAGCAACTTTTAGTTTTCATCTTTCCTGTTTTTGCTTCTTGTATTAGTCATGGATTAATAGGAAACTGCAACTATGGCGGAATCGTCTGCAGTAAAAATTCCTATCTTCAATATCTCCGATCCACACCTGTGGTTCCATATGGTCGAAGCAACTTTCCAGCTTGCGACACCGAAGCCGATTACAGAGAGCAAAACAAAGTTTAACTACTGCCTCGCCCATCTTCCTCCCGAAGTAGCCGCAGTTGTAAGGGACGTCATTATAACTCCTGACGCAGACGATCCTTTCAAAAAGCTGAAAGAAGAAATTATTGCACGCTGCGGGGAAACTAAGTCCCAGGAAATTCGACGTTTACTCTCCGGAGAGCAACTAGGAGATCGAAAGCCTAGCGAACTCTTGCGCACTATGCAAAGACGAGCTGAATCTCACGAAATCTCAGATTCCCTACTTTTGGAATTATTTCTAAATCAGCTGCCGCAGCATGTTCAGTCAATATTGGTCGCAATCCCTTCACTGAATGCAACAAGAGCTGCTGAAATTGCAGATAAAGTAATGGAAGTGTCAACTTCAAGTGAAGTTAGCGAAGTTTCTTCAAATCAACAATGCACCTTTGAGCTTTTAGAAGAAGTTAAAGCACTACGAAAAGAAGTAGCAGCATTGCGGACACGCAGTAGGTCTCGCAACCGGAACTATGCACAATTTCGTAATCACCAAAGCCAATTCTCATCTCCACATCAAAACTCCAAAATGTGTTTCTATCATCGAAAGTTCAAATCGGAAGCTAGAAATTGTGTCAAACCCTGCATCTACCAGAAAAACCAAGAAAGGCAAGAGTGAGTGCGACTAACATCTTGCCTCCAACAAATTGTCGCCTTTTTATTAGAGATAGACAATCTAACAAACAATTTCTAGTGGATACCGGAAGTGACTGCTCAATCATTCCAGCAAATAAAGAAGAAAAAACTCTTTCTCCGATACAGACCTTTAAAGCTGCGAACAATACCATTATAAAAGTATACGGTAAGAAATTATTAACTTTAGACTTCGGTCTTAGACGAAAGTTTAATTTTCCATTTTATATTTGTGATATAACTAATCATATTATAGGTGCAGATTTTTTATACTACTTTAATCTAAAACCTAATATTAGAAAACGTTGTCTAAATGATATTAATACTAATTTAAATTCTCATTGTATTTTTAAAACTGCTGACATTATTTCAATTAAAACTGTTCTTGGTGAAAATGATTATGAAAAATTGTTAAATGAATATCCTGAAATAACAAAACCTATTTGCTCAGACCAAATTATTAAGCATAATGTTGTACATCATATAGAAACTTTTGGTTCACCAGTTTTTGCTAAACCTCGGCGTCTAGCGCCCGATAGGTTAAAAATAGCAAAAATGGAATTTCAACATATGTTAGATTTAGGCCACATGCGCCCATCCAAAAGTAATTTTTCATCACCTTTACATTTAGTTCCCAAGAAAAATAGTTTGGACTGGCGTCCAGTAGGTGATTATCGAGCTTTAAACGCTCAAACTGTAAAAGATAAATATCCAATTCCTAATATTATGGATTTTACTAGTGAATTACATGGAACTAAAATATTTTCTCACATTGATTTAATTCGAGCTTTTCATCAAATACCTATAGCCAATGAAGATGTACATAAAACTGCAATAATAACTCCTTTCGGGTTGTTTGAAAGTACTCGTATGCAATTCGGTCTTTGCAATGCAGCCAGTACTTTCCAACGCTTTATTGACGAAGTAACTAGAGGCTTAGAAGGCGTTTACGCTTTTATAGATGATATTTTAATAGCTTCCGAATCTCCCGAAGAGCATATGACATATTTAAAATCACTTTTTGATAGACTGCAGTATTATGGTTTAACAATAAATCCCTCTAAATGCTTATTTGGACAGAATAGTTTACAATTTTTAGGTTTCAAAATTTCCGAAAAAGGTACTGAACCTTTAACTGATCGCGTTAATGCAATTCTAAATTTTCCAAAACCAAATACGATTACTCAATTACGTAGATTTCTAGGATTATTTAATTTTTATAGACGTTTTATTCCTAATGCAGCTCATATTTTATCACCTTTAACCAAGTTTTTAGAAGGACAACGAAATATTAAGAAATGTAACAAATCATCAAAAAAATCTGATTTACCGTTAATTTGGACAGATACTTCAAACAAATCTTTTTCTGATGCAAAACAAGCAATAGCCGATGCAACTCTTTTAAAATATCCTAAACCTGGTGCAAATTTAAGTCTGTGGACTGACGCGTCAGATTTTGCAATCGGCAGTTCTTTAATGCAATATCATAATAATGGGTGGGAACCAATTGCATTTTTCTCAACAAAATTAAATAAAAGTCAGCAAAATTGGTCAACATACGATCGCGAATTATTGGCAATATACGCGTCAATAAAAAAATTTCGTCACATGCTAGAAGGTAGAAGTTTTACTATTTTTACTGACCAAAAACCTCTAATTTATGCGTTTCAACAAAAACCTGAAAAATGTTCCCCGCGCCAATTCAGATACCTTGATTATATTTCTCAATTTTCAACAGATATTAAACACGTAAAAGGAAAATCTAATTCAATTGCTGATACTCTATCGCGAATAGAAATAAATGCAATTTCAAAACCTCCATTAATAGACTTTAAAAAACTAGAACAGGAACAAAATGAAGATTCAGAATTGAAAGAAATATTAAATTCCAATAATTCATCTTTAAAATTAGAAAAACATTACTTTTCTTTGGAAGATGTTAATTTAATATGTGATTTTTCAACTAAGTACCCTAGACCTTTTATTCCAAAATCATATAGGCAAATTATTTTTGATAATTTACATTATTTTTCTCATCCTGGAATATATTCAACTACAAATTTAATATCTAAACGATTTGTGTGGCCCAACATGAAAGTGGATATCAAAAATAAAGTTCGTTCTTGTGAGAAATGTCAGCGAGCTAAAGTTTTCCAACACACTAAAGCTCCTTTCAGCACATTTGCTCAACCCGACGCAAGATTTTCCCATATCCATCTGGATTTTATTGGCCCACTTCCTATTTCTGAAGGGAAGCAATACTGCCTTACAATAATAGATAGATTCACGAGATGGCCAGAAGTTATCCCTACTACGGATATGACTGCCGAGACCACCGCAAAAGCACTTATTCACGGTTGGATCTCTAGATTTGGCACTCCCGTTACTATAACTACCGATCAAGGCCGAAATTTTGAATCGACTCTTTTTCGAAATCTCACTAATATCTTAGGCAGTAACCACATCCATTCTACTTCATATCACGCGCAAAGTAATGGAATGATAGAACGCTTTCACAGACAACTTAAAAGTTCTATAATAGCACAAGAAAATAATAAATGGACTGAAATTTTACCAATTGTTTTATTAGGTATTCGCACAGCTTTAAAAGCTGATATTAATGCAACTTGTGCACAACTTGTTTATGGTACTTCCTTACGTCTACCTTCGGATCTTTTAAACTCAAATTCTTTATCTCCACCAGTAACAGAAAATTATGTCACAAATTTAATGGCCTCAATGAGAAAATTAAGTCCTGTAGCAGCATCAGCACACAGTAAAAATAAGTTCTATATTAATCCTAATTTAAAATCTTGTTCTCATATATTTTTAAGAGTAGATAAAATTCGTCCTCCACTATCACCTGCATACACCGGACCACACCGGGTAATTGAACGTTCTGTTAAAACCTTTGTTATTGATTTTCATGGTAAGAAAATAACTGTCTCCATAGATAGAATAAAACCAGCTTTTCAAATTTCTGAGAAATTAAAAACAAATACAATTCCAATGGTCGAAAAGCAATTATCTCCAAAAAAGGAAGAAAAACCAATTGTTACAAAATCTGGTCGCCGTGTGCATTTCCCAAAATATTTAGTTAAAGAGTATGTAATATAAAAGCATCTAAATATTTTGTATCTATTAATTGTATTCCAATTTCTAAGTTAGAAATTTTTTCCCAATTAAGACATATAGTTCAATTTACTACTTTGTATTTTATGATTGTTTTTAAACAATCATTATTGGTATCGTGACTTTGTCACTGGGGGGATACTGTGTGGTGATGGGTTCGCCGCTCATCATAAAATCAAGTGTATTTCATTTTATTATCTGTTTGTCTTTAATCAATTGTGTTTTTACTTATTTTGGAAGTGAACTGAATTAAGAGTTCTGACGTCATCATATTCTTAGAATTGTATAAATACCAGCACGCATATGGCAGCCTGCCCATTATCTCTCCCATCACCTGCTGTGGTGATGTTTCTTGTAATTCAACCCAACTTGTATATATTGTAAATATGTTCAATAAAATATTAGTATTAAAAAGGAGCTATCTTCGCTTACTTCACTATAACAGGTCTCCCTTTTTAATACCAAAACCCAATCCAATTTCATTACAAATTAATCCCGTTATATGGATTCAATCGTCCTTTTAAACTAATTTTGAAAATAAAATATACAGATCTAAAAGGAAATATATATATATATATTTCTGAATTCCCAGAGTAGAGTGAAAGAAATTATATTGTCTTTTCTAATTCAAAGACTCCATACTTTTTGTCACAAAAACATTTCTAACTGAGTTAAAGTTAATGTACCCACCAGGATCTGTGTAAGGAAATGGAGGAGCAGGAAAATCATCTCTTTCAATAGGAGGAACATATTTTGGATCAGGTTTAACAGCATCTGGATAATGAGCTAATTCAATTGGTTCTTCATTATTCATATGAGGAGAACGTGGTCTAGGAGTTGACGATTGAATAGTATCAACTGTAACGAAATTTAATTAGATTTCAGACATAGTGAATCTTCTTAGTGAAATAGTAACATTCAGTACAAATTATTAATTAAATACAAAGAAAGGAGAGTACAAATTTTTATATTTAGAAGAAAAAAAGAATAAGTATTTAGATCAAATGTTGATCAAAATTTAATACAATTGATTGATAAAAATGATTTGATCAAAAATGCTTAGTCTTAAGAGCTGATATAGTGAATTGTTATTAAGTACTGTTTTGATTGATTTTAATTTGATCGTTTATAAATTTGATGATTTTAATAATATCATTTACATTAATTCAAGAAATTTATTTTAAAATTTATGCATTATGTAGTACTCAGTTGAATAACTTATAGCAGGGAAAACTAAATTGATTCACTGCTTTTAAGCCATTTTTGATAAAAAAAAGATTATAAATATTATTTGACACACATTGTATTTATTCAATTTAAATATTAAAATATGCTTAAAAATATTTTTTTAAGTTTGATAAATTATTATATAAATATTTCCTGACATGAATATAAAAGAATAATTTTAGAACTATCTTACCTAAGACTTGCATTCCTGAAACAAAATAAAAAGAAAAATATTAAAATCCTTCAAAAACATAATGCAAAAAAAAAAAATAAAATGTAAGAACATAAAAATCAAAACTTACCCTGTTTCGAAGCAGGTCGAGAAATAGGAGTTCTTCTTCGACCACTACCACCAGTATCTATCATTACAGACACACGTTAATTAAATTGCAATAATTACAAAAAACATTAAATATCAAGTATTTCAAAAGTAAACACAAAATAATATTCAAAATTTGAATAATGCGAAATTTTATAAACTAATCAAAAATCAAAATAATAGTAATAGGTATTTGTCCTGCTGAAATATGTATAACATTTTTCCTAATACAGTGCACTCTCGATCATCCGGGTTAATCACCGGTGTAGGTCACACGGACAATCGAAAAACACGAATAAATCAATATCAGTACAAAAAATATAAAAATTACTGACATTTGCATGCTATTTAACATCAAACTAGTAATTTTCCTTTTAAAAAAATGTGTAATGCGTCTTCGCCTTACATCAATACACATATTTTACGAACCGCAGTGATGTCACTGTACTCAAATCCTCCCATGTAATCTAATAATGTTTCAACAGAGCAGCAGAATGAGAAATTGTATTTCCCTCATTTACTACATGTTCTGCATCAGTTACTATTATCATTATTTGATTTAACAACAAAACGATGTCTTCATCTGTCAAGTACTGGAACCCAGGCTCGCATGCATCACTTTGAAACCAATCTTTTAAATTTCCTTCATCAAGAATTTCGAAACCTTAGACTTCTTTTGCTTGTTCAAGAATACTGTTATCATATTTTTCTTAAATATTTGAAGAAGATTATTCATCAAGCGGTATGATCTTTCACCACGATCGTGGTAACGTAGACGATTTTACCTTTGACCATGCTGCTGATATTCCATATACTGCAATCCAATAACGAATATTGCTTTGAAAAATTTTGTAGTGTTATAACTTCATGAATCAAATTTTTTTAAACTCGAAAATATTTCTCTATATATTTTTTGTGTGACTCCGGAATGAGCATGGATAATTCGCAAACTGGATAATCCGCACACGGATAATAGAGAGTGTACTGTATTCAAAAACTAAATTAATATCTTATTCAATCCTTTTCTCAGTCCTGCCACCACACGCTATGGGCGCTTTTTAAAATTTTTTATATTTAATAATTCATATGTAGATAAAAATAAAGATTTTTTTTCAATTTAAAGCTACATAATAATAAAAAAACAAACATTTTTATTATTTATTATATTTGATTCTTCATTAAACAATTTATGTTTAATATATAATTGCTGGCCTGTATCACTCTAGATTGAAAATATGGACAGTTGAAAATACATTCTTCAACTAATGCAGCAACTTTTTCAATCAGTGCCATCTCATGATAGCAATATTATAAAAATAAAATATTATACCCATAAAAAAATTCAGATTTAATAATTTCAGTTCCTAAATATGAAAATAGTACATTAAATATGTTCAGTGCAAATCAAGTGTGTCTAAAAGTAATTACTAAAATATGAGATTACTTTATTTCCCAATAATATCATAAGAAAATATCAGGATTTAAACAACCAAATAAGTGGTTATCAGTAGCGATAACTGTGAAAAAGTCTATTGAAAAAACGGTGGTAACACTGTGTTAAAAAGTGACTGATAAATGCACGAGTTGAATATTGCATGTTGTAATAATATATAAGATATTTACAGGATATCTGCTACATTTAAGATTTTCAAATTCATGACTTTTCATGACTCATTCCTAGAATTTTTCATGACTTAATGAAGTTACTATTTTCCTGACAAAAACACAACAAGAAATTTAAAAAAAGCATTATAACAACATAAATTGAAATGATAGGTATAACCAAAACTGTTATACTCTTCATCGTCATATTTAAAGATTTTAAATTTAAAAAAAAAAAAAAAAAAAGCGTAAAGAAAATGTTGAAGTAATAAGATAGCTAAAAAAAATTACAAAAGCAAATAACTTTTTTCTGCAGAATTATATTTTAAAGATACTTTTCTTTTTCATCCGACAGGAAAGAAATACTCCTGATTTTTTTGTCCTCATTTCAGTATTTAAAAAAAATCGCCAATAACTGGCTTGCTTCAGCTAGAATTTTAAATTGATAAAATAAAAATTAAATATAATAACAAAAATTCTGAAATCACAGAAGTTTAAAAGATAATTTGCTCTAGAAATGATGCTTTTTCTTTCATTTTTTGAAAGAACATAATTTTTAAAGAACATTATAAAAACAATTTATATTTTAATAAAATATGACTGAGTGGGGATTTTATTACAAATTAAGATATTCGGTACACCATGAAATGGGGGCAGGGGGTATTTTTAAATTCCATTTTAAAAATTAGATTTTTCAGCGACCTAAATCCATGACTTTCCATGATTTTCATTTTTAAAAAAATAGTTAAAATCATGACAAATTTTGTTCCATACCAAAAATTATGACTTTCCAGGTGCGCGGATACCCTGTATTTAAAAACACTAAGAAAGTTTTTTGCAATAATAGTCAATATAACGATCAGAACACCTCATGGCTTTACGACAGTATTGAGCACATTAAAAAGTGATTACTCAAAGATGCAATTCAAAATTCTTCAAGTTGTAAGAGTATTGGAATTTTAAAAACCTTAAGAATATTGATTGGATTAACTGTAATTGAAAAAAACCCAACTGAAATGAGAGATTCAAAATTTCCATGGCGTAATATAATATTAAAAATTAATTCAATAAAAATAAAAGCGGGCAAATATATCACATTGATTAAATAATTCTAGTTACAAATCAAAATTCACAATTAAATTGCCACTCATTAAAATACAAGTTTAAAAAATAGAGAAGTATTATTTTTTCTAGTAAACAATCTTTTAAATGTTTTCCACTTCATATTACTTTCAAGATTATCAATTTTATACTTTTGTATTTGCTTCAGTAGTTCATTAATTCTAGCCAAAATTATAATGGAATTTTTTTTCTCGAAGTTTATCTGAAGTTGGATTTTTCTCCAACAAATCTGCTTAAAGAAGTCTTTATTGCAATTGAATGAAAACTTAGAAAGAAAGAGGATGTTGGTAAGCTTGGAATAAAAGGTCTCACTAATGAGATTTTGCAAAGTAAAATATTTTAAACTTTAGATTAGAGGAGCCCTTTGAAAATTTTGTCAGAATATTATTAACTCTCAAAAGTTCACAACTCAAAGGTCTTGAGATTCACAGAATTCTACGAATTTGCAGTAGAATCACGTGCCTGATGTTACCAAAAAAATAAATAAAATTATTTTATTTTAAAAACATTTATTCATTTTTTACATATGTCAAATATAAGCTCTTATTTTTCTTTACTATTTTTCTAATTTATTTTTCTTTTAATTAAATGCATGTTTTTGTTCTTTTTCATAGATTTCTCAATTCTTTTTTAAGTAATGTTCCGTTAAAACCGTTGAAAAATTGAATTTTCATAATAACATTCTTGCTAAGTTTTCAAAAACCCTGCAAACAGCAGATCTGCAACTTGATAGATTATATGGTAAAATCTCCCTTGTATCTTCTTTCAAACCATTTTAAAGTAAAAATAAAACATTTTTCATTTATTCTATTTTATTTTAAAGATACATCAATGACATTTTAAAAAACTATTTTTATAAAAAGTAATATAACTAAAATATTACACCAAACCCCATAGACATTTCCAAAAACATTTTATTTGATAACGTAAAAATGAATCACTTACCTGGAGGTCGATGAAACTGTGGAGATTTGGGAGGATGAGGCTGTAGAGGACGCCTTAGATACCCTTGAGTAGGCTCAGACGTTAAATAACTAAATGTGTAAACTCTGCTTAGATCTGTTATTAAAGGATCCTTATCGAGGAACATACCAGGACTAGTTCTTCCATACTTGAGAAGAAAAAAGAATTTTAAATATAATAGTAAACCACATTATCTTTAACTACATTAGGTTTTGTGGGTTCTTAAGCTTAGAATTTATCCAAATTTATTGTTTATGACATAGATTAAATAGACAGTAACCAAGCTCCTTGATAATCCAGTCATTTTTCAAAATTAGAAATTTTTCGCGCGCCACAATTAAATACAAATTTAAAAGGTATGCAAAAAGGTATTAAATTTTTTTTTTTTACAGAAATTATATTTATTGAAAACATATAAATAAAAGTACAAAATATGTGTATTGAATTCATATATTAAAAATTAAACAATTTATTTCACTTCTCTTGATAATTGTTTAAAATTTGGTGAATAATTGGTGACAGCACTTCTCAGTAATTCTTTGAGTTGCTGGTTAGTTAAGAGTAATCAGTGTTTGGATTTCACTAATTTTAAAGTGGAATAAAATGATTCACATTAGTACGTTGTTCCGAATATTGAAATAATTCGACAAGCAGCCTCTTTTAATATAGGATACTTTGATTCTGGTACAAATTCCCGAAATTCGGAACAATAATTTTTTAAAATATAATAGCACAAAAATGAAAAGGAAACTCGGGTACTATTATCAAGAGCCACAAATAATTCTTCAAAGAGCCGCAGGTTGGCCACCCCTGGAATAAACAGATCATTTTGACTAAAGTTAGCATTTTTTTAAAATTCTTTAATGTATGTTCTCCAGCATTTGAGTTTTGCGAGATATATAATTATCAACTGTAGTAAACTAAGGCCAAAATTTTTAAAGTTCTCATTAAACCTTTATCAAGACTTTTAAAAATTATTATTTCTCTCTTTGATCTTTAATAAATCTGATTGAATTCAGATAATTAATATATATAATTCAATATATATTATTAATATATCTGGTTAAATGTATGTTGTTAATATATTGGATTATATGTAGTAATGGACAAAATTCTGTTATTTAGAGTTTACTCAAACATTAATATATTAACTTTGCTATCGCTAGAAATTTTTTTTTTGAAAATACAGAAATTCTGTAGTAGACGGAGGATATGTACATGTATAAATGAGGTGAAGTTTAATTAATACTGACAAGTGATTTTTGTGCTACAAAGTTATATATTTTGCACATGTTTTTAAAATCTTAAATAATGGAAAAACCTTTTCCAGGATATGGCAGTAGATAAATTTTGATAAGCTTTGAAATGCCACAAAAAATTTTGACTTTATATCTATTAATTATGCCACAATTGTTAATTAGGTAATAAGAACAATATAAATTTGTCTTAACAATGAAAACACAAATTAAAGGAAATTATATATATTATTAACCATTATTTCTGATTTAGAAAACTTTTGATATTTTCCACATTTTATTTTCTTTATATTTTTAAATTTTATTATAAATTCCAAGTTATTTGAGCTTTTTTTTTTCAAAGTTTAAAAAAATTGAAATTAAGTTATGGAGTTTGTTCTGCTTATTATGCAGGTTTTTCTTTTCCAACTTCATTAAATTTTGATTATAAGCAAGAGAGCATTTGGCTCTTAAGCCACAGGCTATGAACTACTACCTTAAATGTATTTCATGCATAACTGCTTGTTTTTTTTTTTAAAAAACACAGAAGATAACTTATTACAGGATCTATGACCTGTAATAGAAAATCTTGCTTTTTTTTCACTTGATAAAAATGCATTTAAATTTTTGGTCATTTCTTTTATCTAAATGTTTAAAAAAAAAATTCAAAATTTTTTTAAAAAAATATTAAATTTCAAAAGTACATTAAAATTAATAAAAACTCTGTGTTTAAGTGTTCTGGAAGAGTAGAGAATTCATAAAAAATAATAATTGCTTAGATAGAAACAATTTAAATGAATCAAAACAAAATGAAAACAGCTTTAAAAGTAAAACCTTAATTGTTTATCTTCTTAAAAACTAAATCAAATTCTTATTACACTGACAATATTAAAACTATTTTAAAAAGATCTAAAACAACAGTAAAATATAATTTTAAAAATAAAAAAATAAACATAAAAATAAAATTTTATGTGTTTAAAGGTTATGTGTTATCAAAATGCTATTTAAAATTTAAAACCAAATCAAACAAAAAAATAAAGCAAGTCAAACATTAGCAAATAAAAAAAAAGAGGAAAACAAAAAAACAAACCTGTCTAGTAAGTGAACTATATGGACTTGTGGAACGAGAACTTGAAAGACTAGGGGAATAGGGCGGGTACTGCAGCAAAAATTATGCAATTACTTTCAAGAAATAGCAAATCAAAATGAAACAAAGCAAAATCAAAATATAAGCATTCACAACAAAAAGAAAAGGGAAAAAATCATAATCCAATGCAATATAAAAACAAAATTTTAGGTTAAATTCAAAGAAGTAGTAACATCGTAGATACACGTACATGTCCATCTAATATACCATTTGATTTGTGATCATCATCAAAATCATCATCCAATTTTCCATCAGGCGAGGGTCCACAACGAGGATGCCAAATAGCCCCACCTAAAGTATAGGAAAAATTACTTAGGGCACTGCATAAAAATGAATTTTAAAAAAATTACAGTAAAAAGTATTTAAAGAAAAAAAATAAAGATTTTTTTTTTTTTTTTTTGTAATGAAGAGTTGCCAAATTTAGAGTAGAATTTTTTTTTGTATCGAAGAACACATTCTAGAATATTAAATAAGCAACCTCAGAAAGCAATAAGATATTACTTGATTAGAAAACTTTATTGGATTCAAAAACATACAGATTGAATATAACAGTTGACAAGTTTCAAGAGCTCAAAAATAAGTGCCCAAATGTGAATCTTCTCTTTCACATCTGGCAAGACTTGGCATCTATTTTTAAGCTTTTGACACTTGTCTACTGATATATCAAATCTGTATAGTTTTGAAATGAAACACACATTTTAGAATATTGGTTGAATAGCAGATACCAATAAATTAGCTATCAAGTTAATCACCACTGTCTTAATCAATAATGCAATGTTTTCTATTAACTAAAATATTTTCATAAGTATTAGTTAAATTTTGCTCTTAAATTGAACAATGAAAACTGCTGTAACAAATTGTGCTCATTTTAAAAATATTGTTTTTTAATTTTTTTTCCCTGTTACCAGCACCATCTTTCATTTTGTAACTACTACTTTTCAAGTTGGGCTGGGCAAAAAATCTTTCATAGTTTTATAAACAGAAAATTGTACAGTTTTATCTCCTTATATTTTTTAATGATTATTCAAATCGTCAATCATTTTTTATGATTGAACTGAATCGGCCATATAGGATTTCTTTTGCTGTCTATTTGTTTTTAAACAAATGCAATTGCAATAAGTGAGTATAAAAAAAATATCACTGAGAAAATAATTTTTATTTGTCCATACGCACATTTAAGAAATTTCTTTTTACTAGCACAAGTTGAATCTTGTGTAAATGATAAACAATCTTGTTTTAATGTATTCCTGTATAGTTAAAATAAGTTTTAATATACATTAACACTTATGACTAAACTGTGTTTTTCAAAATTGTAGACAAGATAATTTCTTACATTTTTAACCAATTTGACTTAATCTTCAGTAGCATTCTTATTTAGTTTCGAATGCACTAATGAATTTTTCAGTTCCATAATATTTTAAAAATTATTAATGGTAAATTTAATAATTAATCAAAAACTATGAGCAAATTAAAAAAGTGTATTTATTAATAAAAGGTTCAGTTTATAATTTTAAGAACTGTAAAACTTTTGTAAAAATTAATAAAATGGATTTTTTTTTTAAAATGGTACAGTTTTTAAGTTCAAATTCCCTTTTAAATAATTAAAACATTAATCAATTTTTAAAATTAGTTTTTTAATAATGCATTAATAATTTATTGAAAAATGCTTAATTTCTGAATGTCTTCACAAAAATAAGGTCATTAAAATGTTTATAAATAGTTAAGTGGATAATTCACTTACAAACAATTAATGTCAGATTGGAGTAAATTTTATCTGAATATCTAGGTTTGTAGATATAATTTTTTTAATATTTTTTCCGTGAAATCAAAGTTCAAGGAAAGATCTTAAAAATGATTGCTGTAAGTTTTTTTTTTTTGGCTTGTTCACTTATTGTAAATGTGACATTGAGTCACAATTTTCAATTTAATTTCATGTTTTTTTACATCCAAATCGTAATATTTGCTAATTTCTGATACAAATCCTTAGTTCTTCACCCGTTTTCATCTCTCCCCTTATTGATTCAGGCAATTGTGACACTCTCCCCATAAAATTCCTTTTCCTTTCTTTTGACCCCTCCCTTTCCCTAGAATTTTCCAACACCTGCTTATCGGCCCGTTTGATGTACCACGCCGGTGCAGAGTAATCTGCATCTTGTTTCTTCATTTTTAATTGAGAACCCTTTTTTAAACGTTGAGTGTAACTCCTCAACTCAGTAATTGTAGGAAATTCAACTTTAACTTACAATTTTTAAGTAATTTAACTTCAACTCTTTCCAGAGAGTATAAATATCTGGCGGTAAAATTGATCGCTAGCATTCGAATTCTAATCATCACCTTTTTCCAAGTTTTCTCCGCCTAACGGAGATTTTATTTTTTCTCCCTCCTCACCTCTGAGGTCGGAAGTCTTCGACATGGCGTGGTCCTTTACGCCATGCTTTCTGTATGCATTTGCTTCGCCAAGATAATTTTGGCTTCTACATTTACAGATCCTATCCTATTTCTGTTTTTTTGAGATGCGGTGTCCGCCTCCAGTGGTTGACTAATTTCATCTGTGTGACATGCCTTCCGCTCCAGATGCCCATCGCTTGTGTGCAAAAATGTTTTCTTCAAAAATATCCTCCCTCAAAAAATGTGTGAAGCTGTTTTTCTAATAATCCTCAAAAATAAAGAATTTTTGGTGAACAACATAATAGTTTTCGTTACTTGACTACACCTGAATCTCTACGTCGAGCAACCAAAGATAATGTTGTAAGTGCATCACAACGTACTCGTCATTGTCATTTTCATAGAGGTATGTTTTTTTTATTAATTTTGTTATGTGATTACTGACCAGTCCTGGACTACCACTAGTTTCGTATCACCAGCCATAATTACGTCCTCTTAATAAGAAGAATACAAGTTGTAAATTTTTTTGTATTTCATCTAAATTGAAGTTCATTTTAATAGACCTCCTCTTTTTAGTTTTTTTTCCAATACCCAGCAGTTCCCAGTACATATCTGGTGCCGTGTTGACCAGTCGAAATTTTTTTTGGGTTGCTGGTGTAATTTTTTGATTGAATGTTTTTATTTGTAATAAATGATTTAGAAATTTATTTAATATGCAACAATAATAGTTAATGAATTATTATTTTTAACTTCTACAACTTGAGAACGTGGCCACATATCTGGTGCTGTTTCTTTGTGAGGTACTGCTGATGTTGGCTATAATTTAAAAGTATTGATCAGGAATTTTTTTTCTAGGTTATAAATTTATTTGATATGATAAACAAATATAATAAATTTTTTTCAATATACAAAAAGATTTTAATAAATTTTTCTTGGATTAAGTAATAGACAATTTTTTTTTTCCAATAATTTTTTTTAATGTAATAATCAAGTAAACAATAAAATTATTCAATGTAATCAGTTTTAATAAATTTTAATTGGTTAATTAATATTTTGTATTGGTTATTTAATAATTTGTTTAATATATTAACCAAATTAGAAAATTTTTGTAAGTTGAGTAAATAATTGAGTTTTTTTCCAATTTTTTTGCAATTGTTTAATACTGTTTGGTAATTTCGATTTTTTTTCAAGGTGGATATCTAATTTTTCTGCATATAATGATACAATAGTTTTTTTTATTCTTAAAAGTTAATTGAGTTCAAATCTCATACTTTTGTTCTGAATTCAAGAGTTATTTGTTGAATAAGTTCAATATTCCGTGGTTTTAGCATTTTTTAAATTATAAATTTCTTTGGAATAGTAGTTTTCTAGGTTATTGATTTTTAATGTGTATACTATTTTTTTATTGCTAAATGATATTGAGAATTAATGATTGATTTTTTTCAATTTGTGGTGTTTATTTACATTTTGAAATAATAGCAATGTTTTAATTTTTTCTAAAAGTTAATGTTACTGGTTTGAAGCAAGTTATATTGTTATATAATCATACTAATTATTAAGTCATTGAACTCAGAGTAATAATCTTTTTTAATTGTGTTTCTTGATTTTATAAGTTTCTTAGGTTTCAATATTTACATTTTTCGTATTGTTAGTAAAATGTTGTAAATTAATAAGGTATTATTATTAATGGTTTAATTTGATACTATACTTTTATTTCAAAATGTTGTACTGTCTAGGTCAATAGCAATGTTTTTAACAGTAATCATTAAGTTCAATATTCTATTTGTAAGCAATTTTGTTAAATGACCCCTATTCTCACCCGAAGTAGAACTAATAGTGTAATTACTAAAATGACTAATAATAGTAATGATATAGAGGCTTGTAAGCAAGCACCAAAATTTAATTTTTCCATACCCGAATTTTCGGGGAATTCTCAAAATATAGAATGGTTTATTAACCAAATTAAAGACCTAGTTAAATTAAATGCGTATGATAATGATGCAGCTTTGTATCTTTTAAAGTCTAAATTATCCGGTGCTGCCCTTACATTTTTTCAGAATTCTCCTGAATGTAGAGCAGCTACAGAATTTAAAGAGGCGTGTAAGCTTCTTTTAAACTTTTTTCAACCAGATGGTTCCTCCTCAGCCGATTTGGCAAAATTTCAGGCAATAAGCCTGTTGCCCTCTGAAACTATAAAAAATCTTGCGTATCGTATTGATACATTAGCTCATAAAGCATATAGTTTCATTAATGATCAAAATGCCTTGTCCAAAATTAAAGCAATGCAATTCCTGTCAGCAATCCCTTTGCAGCTCAAGGAGACCATTCTCATTGAGGGGATACAAGACTACAGTGAAATGGTCAACAGGGCCAATCATATAATGACAATTCAACAATCTTTGGCTGGTTCAGCGACTCCTTTAGTCGCAGCTCATTCAGTGACTCAGTGCACGTCTGCAGCACCTGATCAGCTCACCATAATTGTTAAACAGCTAGAGTTGTTGACCACCAGAATTGAGACCATGCAGTCTAACTGCAATATTTGCCAGGAGCCCCATAACACTAAACTATGCCCTCTTTTAGTTAACCCTGTACAGAACCAGGATCGGGTTGGACATGAACAACCTCACCCAACTCCAAACCTTACCTGTTCTTTCTGTGGACGCTCTGGCCACATTATGAGTAATTGTCGTACATATCAGAGGCAATTAAGACAAAGTTCAAACTGGGCAATGCCTTCTTTTCCGCCACAGTTCCCCATGGCTCCTCCCCGATTCACTGCTCCGCAGTATCCACCACCGCCTTTCCCTGTTCAAAATGAACAGTTTAGACCAAGGGGTCAAACTACTAATAATAGGGGTAACAATCCTTTAAACTCTCGCAGGAGGCAGTAAGGGATGGCCCTGTCTCCTCATCCACAACCCCATCCAAACTTTTTGATATTAATGAGTTTATGTCAAAATCTATGCATAACTCGAACACAACCATTCGAGAGTTTTTAACAAATTGTGATCATAAAGACAATATTGAACACATAAATATTGTTTCACATGAATTTCTTCTTCCAACAATTGTATCTAATTTTCATAATGTTAACATAAATTTTTTGTTGGATAGTGGATCATCTGTGTCATTGTTGACATTAGATGCTTTTAATGAAATCAGGGCTCATAATAAACCAAAATATTTATCTAGGAAAGTCCAAATAAGAACGGTCAATTCTCAACTACAATTTTCGGCTTGTGCTGAAATTTCTTTTAAAATCAATAATCATTTCTTTAGACACCAATTCTTCATTGCAGACATTAAAAGTGATACTTTTCAAGGAATTCTAGGCTTCGATTTTTTACGGAAACATAATGTTCTTATAAATTATAAAGATGAATCTGCACAATTCAGTAATTTTAGTATTCCATTAAATAAGGTTGATCACCTAACTTCAAATAATAATCCTAACGAGCAGATTCAGGTTGTTTTGAAAAATAAGCTCACTATTGAACCAGGCGAGACTGCCATTGCCCATTTAAGAATTAATTCTTTTGATAAGCTAGAAAATAAGGAAGTGTATTTCACGCCTACTTATAATTCAAATATTATAATTCATCCTTCTATCAATGTTGTTGACAATAATTCTTTTGATACTATAATACTTAATAATTCTGACAATTCGGTTCATTTGAATAAAAGTTTGAAAATAGGTGATGTAGATTTTAATTTTGATGTACAAAATAGTAGTAATGCAGGTAATGTAAATTTTAATGAGGTTAATGATTTAAAACAGTGTAATTTAATTACTGCTTCTCAGGATATTTTAAATTTAAGGAAAGATGAACTAAAACCTACTGATTTTGATCTAGGACATTTAGATACTGATCAGAAATTAATTCTTCAAAACATTTTATTAGAAAATTTTGCTGCTTTTTCAAAAACAATTAAGACTCTTGGGTGCACTGATCGTGTAGTTCCCTCGTTAACATTAAAGAATGATAATGCAATTAAAACTTTACCTTTTGAGATTCCTTATGCTTTAAGGGATGACATTAAACAAGAATTGGATGAATTAGTGGAAGCCGGTATTATTAATAGGCATGTTAGCCATTGGGCTGCTCCACTAGTGTTAGTCAAAAAGAAAAATTCAGAAAACAATCAGGGTAAACCTAAGTATAGATTGGCTTTAGACTTAAGATTACTTAATGCAGTGGTAGAAAGCTCCACTTATCCATTACCAAAAATAAGCACAATTATTAATGAAATCTCTCAATATAAATTTTTCACAAAATGTGATATTCGGGAAGCATATAGGCAGATCATGTTGCCTGAACATCTGCAGGATATTTTAACCTTCACCACTCCTTTTGGTTCGTTTGCAAATAGGCGACTCGTCTTTGGCCTCAAAACGGCAGCGAGTACTTTTCAGGCTCTAGTTGATTTAATTATTGAAGAATTGAATGCTGAAGGCATTAAAGGTATACATGCTTACCAAGATGACTTTCTCATCGGAGCTAATTCTTTTGAGGAAATGACAAATAGAATCTCAGCCTTACTTAAAATTTTAATCAAATATAACTTAACTTTAGCTCCAAATAAATGCTCTTTCTTTAAAGATTCTGTTGAATATCTTGGTTTTGTAATTTCTCATAAATGTATAACCCCGACTTCTTCAAACATTGCCAAAATTACTTCTTTTGCTACTCCTCGTAATGCTAAACAAGTTAAAAAGTTTATAGGTGTGTGCGGCTTTTATCGCCATTTAATTCCTAATTTTGCCCAATTAATTGCTGTCTTAACTAAAGTTGCTACAAAGCAATCTAAATTTAAATGGACTGAAGAACAACAGCGGGCATTTGATGCATTACAGAATGCATTTTTTTCGAAACCTTTTGTTCAGTTACCAGATTTCAATAAACCTTTCTTTCTTAATACAGATGCCAGTAAATTAGGCATTTCAGCTGTTTTAATGCAGGAGCACGAAGGATCTCTTCGCCCTGTTTCTTTCTTTAGCAAGGCTTTATCTAAGTCTGAACGTAATTACCCAGCGATCAAACTTGAGTTATATGCCATTTTTAAGGGTGTTACAGCATTTAAATCTTACCTGTACAATAGAAATTTTACAATTTTGAGTGATAGTAAACCATTAAAACATTATCGTAAGGTTACATCACCTGCTGATATTATCACACGTTGGCTTCTTGCTTTAAGTGAATATACTTTTGATTTTATACATATACCTGGTCATGAGAATGTGTTAGCCGACTGGTTTAGTCGTTCTCCTGATCCTAATTTTTGTCAACCTGCCTTAAATGTGAGTGATTCTGAACTAATTTTACCTTTCACTGACATCAATGAAGACCATGTAATTAATGTTTTGACTAATAATGACTCCCCTCTTGAAATTTCTTTAGACACATTTAAATCTGAACAATGTAAAGATCAACATATTCAGGAAATTGTTTTCCTTTTAAACCAACCAACTCTAGTTAGTCAGTCTAAAACTGAAAATTTCTTTTTAAATGATGGCGTGTTAATGTATGCCACTGAACTTTTTCCTCATAAGCATAGAATTGTAGTTCCAAATTCCTTAAAACCTAAAGTGTTAAAAATTTGTCATGTGTCCCATTCTGGTATTCAAAAGACGTATGAGCTAGTGTCTAATAGATATTTTTGGAAAGGTTGCTATAGTGATACCACTAATTATGTGAAGTCATGTGAATTATGCATTAAGCATAAACAAGCTGCGAGCAAACCTGCTCCCTTAAAATCAATGTGGTTGCCCCAAAGGCCTGGACAATTTATCTCAATGGACATTGTCGGACCCATCAAAAATTGTGGATATATTTTAACTTTCATAGATCATTTTTCTCGCCATTTAATTTTGAATCAATTAGCAAATTTAACCTCCGAGACTGTCTCTAAACATTTAATTAATTATATTTCTCACTATGGTAGGATGTTATATCTTTTAACAGATCTTGGCACTCAGTTTAAAGCTGAAGTTTTTGAATTAATCAACAAAAAGTTAGGAATTAAGTTAGCACATAGTAGTGCAGCTCATCCGCAAAGTAATGGTATGAGTGAAAGAATTAATCAAGCTATTAAGTCTTCTGTTTTAACTTTACATGAGAAGGGTGTATCATTTGCAACTAGTTTATTAATTCACCAAAATATATACAATGGTTCGATCCATTCTTCAACAAAATTCACCCCTAATTTACTTCATTTTGGTCGTAATTTGGCCTTAATTTTTGACTGTTTTGAAACTGGTGTTGAACCAGTACATTTGGATAAATCTCACTATTTGTTAGAGACACTAAATGAGCTTAATGTTGCATATGAAAATGCATACCATAATTCTGAACGAGCACAAGTCAAACAAAATTCTCGACAAAGTGCAAAAGCCAAGTTAAGATCACTTGACATAGGCGACATTGTTTATTTAAAGCACACTAATGTTTTTAAACCAAGATTTGATGGTCCCTTCATCATTGTTTCCAAATTTAACGATGTGGATTATGTCATTCAAATTTTAGACAACCCCAATGCACCTAAACAAACTGTACATATTGATAGGTTGCGTCTCTGTCCCCATAGGAAGCAAAATTTGCTTTTTCCTCCCTCTTTGGATACCTCCCATGGTGTAAATGATTGTAATGTCACTCTCCCTAAGGCTTGTCCTTATAATTTAAGAAACAAATAATTTTTCTGACATAAAATTTGTAAAATTTAACATTGATATGTGTGGTGAATACTATATGGGTAACGTTGTGTGTGATGCTGGTCATTACATATCCGCGGAACAGCGGGATCCTGTAGTGCTTGTCAGGCAGTACCAGTGATTTTTTTTACAATTTTTTTTAGTATATATATATAATTCTTGTAACTTTATTTAATAGTGCTAGTTCTTTTAACTAATGTTTTTTTTAAGTAAATGAGGTATTCAAATAGTGACTTAATGTTTTCTATTTGTGGATGATGAGCAGTGCCCTCTTGTAACGACTCCCAATATTATGACTATGGGTTCGCGTTTGGTCTTGGTTGTTCTTGTCTGACTTACATTTTTTTTGACTAATATTTCATGCTAATATTAGGATTTTTTTTAAATTTACGTAAACACTTAATTGTAATTGAATGATGATACTTGAATTCGAATGCCAAATTTTTTTCCCCTTTTTTTCTCGACCCTGTAGTTCTGTACAGTAATTTTTTTTCCTTTTAGTATGTCATAATACATAATTTTATTACATACTTTGTTTGATGTTTGCAGAGTATGAGTACTCGTGCATATGTGAGGTATAAATGTACACCTCAGGCTATCATAATTTTTGTTATGATTTTGTGTTGTAATTATTTTTGTGTTGTTTACAAATTTTTCATGCTGAATCTGCCAATTGTACATTTTTGTTCAGCAAGTTTGTTAGGCAATGCTATGTTGATGTTTCAAGGCCTTGTTTTGTTTTGTTGTGTTTTTTTGTTACTAAGTATTGTTTTTTTTTCCAAGGTTAGGTGAGTTTAAATTTTGTGATTCTTTCGCGTGTTAAGGTCCCGTACAGTTTTGTTAAGTTTTTAAGTTTAATGTTTTGCCTAGGCTTTTGTTTTTTCTTTACATTAATTTAATGTTTTTCCAAGTTTTTTTTCTAATCTTTAAAGCTTAATTAACTTTTTTGTCACTTAGTTTATCTCACTATGACTTTGAGTTTGTTTGGTATACATTTGGTGTATCCAATTTTTTGTCGTTTTAACTCGGAATGATAATTATCAATCTTATTTGATTGGTTTAGTTTTTTTTCTCAAAAATTCACTTAATGTATTGTTGTACAAAATTTTGTACAAATTTTTTTTCTCATTCGTTAAACTCGGAGTATTCTCAGTCTACAACGGTAGCCTGATTTTTTTGTTTGTTTGCAATTTTTCAATTTTTTTTTCTCATTCTTATTTCTGCAAACAAATCAATTTATTTTTCATTCCTTCTTACAAGGAACAATTTGAGTTAATGTTTTTACCTCAAAATTATTGTCACATTAATAAGTGATATTTTTTAAATGCTCATTTATATTTTATCTCCATAATGCTATGTTTCTGGAGATTAGTTGTGCATTCTACTTCAGCTAGAATGATTCCTTTTTGATACGGGTATGTAATGAGTATTGTATACATTAACATTCAACAATGCTTGTTATGTTAATTTGTTTTCAGGTTGACTATTCAATGTCAACAGTTTGTTTCATGCTACAAGCAAGTTTTTTGTGTTTTCTTTCTTTATTTAGCAAACAATTAAGATGTTTTTTTTCCCTTTATTTAGCAAACAATTAAGATTGTTTTTCCAGATCAGCCATGTAGAGCTGTTAATGTGTATGTTTTGTGATACTATTTGTTTGTATGTTTTATGTTAAGGGCACAGCTTTCCTTATTTTAAACTAATTTAATATCAAATTGTTTGACATGTAGTTATTGATGTAACAACTGACCATTTGTAAATAGTGAGGGGTAGACTGGAGTGGCAGGCTGTCAATAATTAATTTAACCCCTTCAATTGAAATCTTTTGGTATAAGCTTTTCACTTTAGCAATTAATTTTTTTTCAAAAAAAAAAAAAAAAAAAAAAAAATTTCTTCAAAATTTTTTTCTGCAGTGGGGGGTATAATGTGACATTGAGTCACAATTTTCAATTTAATTTCATGTTTTTTTTACATCCAAATCGTAATATTTGCTAATTTCTGATACAAATCCTTAGTTCTTCACCCGTTTTCATCTCTCCCCTTATTGATTCAGGCAATTGTGACACTCTCCCCATAAAATTCCTTTTCCTTTCTTTTGACCCCTCCCTTTCCCTAGAATTTTCCAACACCTGCTTATCGGCCCGTTTGATGTACCACGCCGGTGCAGAGTAATCTGCATCTTGTTTCTTCATTTTTAATTGAGAACCCTTTTTTAAACGTTGAGTGTAACTCCTCAACTCAGTAATTGTAGGAAATTCAACTTTAACTTACAATTTTTAAGTAATTTAACTTCAACTCTTTCCAGAGAGTATAAATATCTGGCGGTAAAATTGATCGCTAGCATTCGAATTCTAATCATCACCTTTTTCCAAGTTTTCTCCGCCTAACGGAGATTTTATTTTTTCTCCCTCCTCACCTCTGAGGTCGGAAGTCTTCGACATGGCGTGGTCCTTTACGCCATGCTTTCTGTATGCATTTGCTTCGCCAAGATAATTTTGGCTTCTACATTTACAGATCCTATCCTATTTCTGTTTTTTTGAGATGCGGTGTCCGCCTCCAGTGGTTGACTAATTTCATCTGTGTGACATGCCTTCCGCTCCAGATGCCCATCGCTTGTGTGCAAAAATGTTTTCTTCAAAAATATCCTCCCTCAAAAAATGTGTGAAGCTGTTTTTCTAATAATCCTCAAAAATAAAGAATTTTTGGTGAACAACATAATAGTTTTCGTTACTTGACTACACCTGAATCTCTACGTCGAGCAACCAAAGATAATGTTGTAAGTGCATCACAACGTACTCGTCATTGTCATTTTCATAGAGGTATGTTTTTTTTATTAATTTTGTTATGTGATTACTGACCAGTCCTGGACTACCACTAGTTTCGTATCACCAGCCATAATTACGTCCTCTTAATAAGAAGAATACAAGTTGTAAATTTTTTTGTATTTCATCTAAATTGAAGTTCATTTTAATAGACCTCCTCTTTTTAGTTTTTTTTCCAATACCCAGCAGTTCCCAGTACAGTAAAAAAATAATTAAAAAAAAGTGAAAGATACACAATTTCTTATAGTACATCTTTGGTAAATTTGAATAGGAATTTCGATACTTGAATATACTGAGAAAATATTGTAAATGTCATAAATAATAGAATACATATTTTGAGGTAAAAAAAGAAAAGCAGTTGATTTACTTTGCAAATACATTTCTTCTCCATCACCAAAAGGATCCCCGCACTTGGAACACCGAGCGCAAGTAGGATGAAAATGATGATTATCTCCAGCCTTTGAAAAAAATAAAAATATATAAATGAAGTTGCCGATTTTCAATAATCACAAATCAGTTACAAACAAATTTAAAAATTAAAACTATCAAAAATTTAGTTTACATCACAACTGAATATTGTCTCTCACCTTATCATAGTTGCCAACATAAATAGGAAAAAATTCAGTAAATTTTACACAATAATATAAATTTCATGATAACGGATGCATAATATCCAAAATAGTTTAAATATGGGGAATTTTAGGGATTTTTATAGTCATCATAATACAAAAACTTTATATTACACTAATAGCTATAAATTGTCTGCAATATTCTTCATTTATGATTAACATAAAATGAACTTAAATTTAAAATGCTTTTTATTATGTTATTTTTTAATTTTGAATAGTAATAGGCAAATAATTTATTATTGATACTTAAAAGATTTTTTTTATTATTGATACTTAAAAGATTTAATTTAAAAAGACGGTTCTGAATAAATATAAACTTAAAAGTTTTGAACCAAAATTAAACTTTTAACCGATTATAATAAATGAGGCTAGTTTCATTATGTATTAGTAATACTTATTTAAATATTCAAGCAATAAATTGTGAAAAAATTCTATTTCAATAGGGATTTTTTTAGGAAACTTACTTAATTTTAGGGAATTTTCTGAAATGTACAAAAATTGGGATAAAACCAAAAGACCAGAAAAAATTTGCAAAATCCAGTAGTCTATTGGTAAATCAAGTGAAGTTGGCAGATATATTAATGTTATATAGTATTATAGTTAATATTTTGTAGTAATATAGTATTAATGTTTTCAAGTGCATTGCAACACTGAAGAAACAATATTAACAATTAGATAAGGAAGATTTGTGAGTTGGTTGCTTCCTCTATTTCCACAAATGAGAAACTCTACTGACCATTGAATCAAAACAAACAAATCAGGATATGATTAACCTAGTTTTGTTTTAGTATTTCATACTTTTCCTTAATAAGAAATTTAAGTAAATACACAGGGGTAATTGTGAGCCCAACTCAAAAATTATGAAAATTTCTTTAGTAAAATCATTAATGACATATTTAAAAAAATTAATGCCTTTATAAATTTAAATCATTGAAATTTTTAAAACATGAAATTCTAAATAAATTATAGCAGCATAATTTAAATGAGTATTTAATTATGTATAAGTTTACTTTTATCTCTAATAACATTTATTATTTTACCAGAAAAAATATTTACAAATGAAAGAGATGTCAAGTATAAATTTTAGTTCTAATATTTTTCAATAAAACATACAAGAATTTTTATACATAAATGTGATCGATGATTTCTTGAAACTTCTGAACCTTGGATTTCCGATCTCGGTTAACGAAAAATCCAGATTTTTTCCCGAACACAATCATCTCTGAATATAACAATTGATAGAAAGTTCTTTCCTTTAATTGCAATTAAAGAACTTTACACTGATTTTATAAACTTATATAAAATTATAAATAGAGTTAAAATTCCAATCGTTTTCAAATCTAATTTTATTTTATAACAAGAAAAAACAGTGCTCAAAACACATAAAATTAAATGCAAACATTGAAAATGTGAAAGAAAGAATTTAGTTTACACAAAGTGTGTATGAGAAAAAAGATTAAAGATCAACTTATGGCCTTTCTCCTTTTCTTGAAATGGAACTCAAAACAGAGGCTTTAAGTCAAATTCTGACAAAAAAGTGATGTCCATCTTAAAAACCAAAAAGATTTGTAGCAGCATTTTAATTTCATTCCAATAGTAAATAAATGGCTAAGTAAGTTGTGTTTAAAAAAATACAGGTAAGCATTAATCATAAAATTGAAACAAGTTGTTTTATACTTTTTAAATATGTTAACTACAAAATTGTTTTGAAACTTTTTAACATTAAAAATGTGTCAATAATTTGAAGTTTAATATGTATTCCTTTAAATTTCATAAACACAAAAATATAATACTTCTCTGAAAACAAGCATAAAAAAATTTATGTAATAAGGAAAAACATTATTTGGAAAAATAAACGTCAAATCAAAATTTTCTGCAAATATTGACAATATTTTCAATTCAGAGTAATCAAACAAACTTTTATTGCATTTTATAAAAACAAATTTTGTGGAGATTTTGATTTTAAACTTGACATAAAATATTGTTTACAACAACAGTGGCTTAATAATGATAAAAGATACATTTAAGAGTTAGCTTACCCTCAGGACTTTACCAATAATGTATCGTTCACAATGATTGCACTTAACACCAAATTGTTTTTGGTAATCTTTTTCACAGTATGGAATCCCATCTCTATTGAAATATAATAATTTTTACAATTAAAATTACACTTAAATAGGCTTAACGTACCTAACAAACAAAAACAAGGAATCAGAAACATTATTTTATAGGTAATAAAAAACTTGTAGAAATGTATATAGAATAGTTTGTTTGACAGTCATAGTTTTTCAGCCGTTTAAATATTCATAATTTCATGTAAATCCAAAAATTCTGAAATAGTTACGTAATATTTTCACTAATTCATTACTTAAAAAACCTAATATTTTATCTGATGAATGGGCTTACAAAAATTATCCCATAGATTCTTTATGGAACTGAGAATAGAAAATGTTTGTATTAACTTTAAAATCTCAACGTTTTTACTTAAAAATAAGGTTTTTAAATTTTGTCTTTTCAACTAATGTACTGCCTGTGTTAATTTAGAGGGGGGAAAAAATTCTGTAGAGCATAGTTTCTTCATCAAATGTTCGACCAATTTTCTGAGTAAAAGCAAGCAGTTGCAAATTGTAAAAACAAGTTGTTCTTTCAACTAAACATGAAGTTGTGAATTAAAAATGTAACAAATACCAAAAAAATTACTTTTGCAGAAAAATATGATTTATTTTGATAAATGAAATCTATAAATCCTTTTATATATTTAAGACTTTATTTCTATTGAATTCAAAGCTTTTGAAACAATAAAAATAACGTTTAACTACTAGGTAAATCCGAATGATGAAGTTATAAAATGTTAAAAATACTTAAGGCATTAAGTATTTATTTGTTATTTTCAAAAATCCTACAGTAAAAAATTACACTATTATCTGGTCAAGAGATGATAAGTTTTTCCTTAGTTCTATGTATGCTACACAACAAAATTTATAAATAATTTTTCAGTTTCTAAATGAAAGCGTAATTTTGAAATGAATGCATCATGTTACAACAGTAGTACGCTTATTATCAAGTGTCAAAACAATTTTAAAAATTTGATTTTCCAGACTCAGGTGCAATGTAAATATATATTTACACAAAAAAAAATAGCAAAACTGTGTTAAATTTTAGAGGCAATCGAACTATTACAAAAGCATAAATTTAATTGAAATTTTATCGACAAAGAAAGTGGGTTATAAGCAATTTTTATCTAAGACGCTAAATCATGTTTACCAATGAAAAAAAAAATATCTTATAACTCATATAAAAACAATTATATCTGAGAAAATTTACAAAAACATCTGATATAAGCATAGGGAAAAGGTTGCAATTCACTTTGAGATGAGGAGAGGAAGAGATCAAAAAATGAAACTTGAAATAGAAGAAAATATTTACAACTTAAGAAACAAACAAATTCTATTTCCCTACGTCTTATAAATGTTAAACATCAATATCTAATATTTACAAGAGCAAATAAAGTGATTCTAATACATACTTGTCCATATACTCTCCATGAAGCACAGCTTCACAAGCAGTACATTTGAAACACCATATATGCCACTCTTTATCTAAGGCTATAAGAGCATGGCCTTCTTTTAATTCTTCTTTACAGCCAGCACATACTAGAAGAAAACAAAGATATTGACCATACATTTAATAATACTTTTTACAGTACAAAAAAAAGAAGATAGCACATATTAATATTTTGAGGAACAAGAATTCAAATAAAAATATATATACAGTATATATACACAGTATACAATATATATACTTGATAACTCCGAGTTGAAAAAGACACTAAAAAAAATTCGAGGTAGAGAATTTTCGGGATAGTTCAGAACTAAATATGTTTTGAAAAGTAGAAAAATATATTCCAAAATTTTACTCTAAAAAGTAGTCATGAAACATAAGAATAACTACTAAATACACGTGCATCGATAGTTGACTATAAGTCTAAATACAACAGTAAAAATTTAATTTTTAAAAGACAAAAATAATTATGGATTAAATAGAAAGGAATTGGTTTATAATAATTTTTTTTGGATTTTTCCAAAAAAAATTTCTATTTAAAAAAAATAAATAAAAATTCAACATAACAAGGTTTTAAGAAGAAACATTTCGACATAGGAATTTAAATTAATATTAGGTTTATATATAATGCCAAGGGGAAATTATTTTTTGACATAAAAGGTTTTCTAGATATAGAAGTTCGAAACATCGCAAGTATACTGTATGTACACCAAAAGAGCATTTTTATGTCTGTTTCCGTAATTTAAAATATTGTCTGCACAAATTAATTATCATACTTAGGGTTAGCTTCTTAAACGATTCAGATCGAGTCCTACTAGGTACATAAAAATCTAGCAAAATCTCAATTTATGTGAGCAAAATTAATAAAATAAAATTAATCTGTACTTTCTATATTAAACAAAAAAAAAATTTTTTTTTTAATTGCAAGAAGCTGTTTTGAGCCTGATTTGAAAATAAAAAGGCTACATTATTAACTAACGCTTGATATGTGTTGAAATTTATTTAGAAAAAGGAATATAGTTAAAATAATTTATCTGAAATAACTGTGAGCTTATGATGCCAAACATTCTTGGAAGGAACAAAAGAATATATTATAAAAGGAAAAAGTTATAGAAATGTTCAAAAATAAACAAATAAAAAGAGAGAGAGAGCAAAAGAAAGAACATTTGTAGTAAATTACTTTTACGAGTTGGTCCATTTTGTATTTGAGATTCTTGGGTTGGAGATTCGGCTGATACAATAGGAATCTGAATACATTTTGTACAAAGGATATCTTTGCCTGTATATGTAACTTTTTCCCCAGATGGAAAAGGTTGCCTGAAAACAAAATGTTTAGTTTTTAGTTATATAGATAAAACATAAAAATTTTAGAATCTTCACTCAAGTTGAAAAATTAATGCTGAATCATTTTTAGTATTTCTCTAAACAATAATACATATTAAATATCTTTTAATTAAGGGCAAACAAAAACAGTTTTCTTTATATTTTCATTACATTCTGTAACGAAAAGTTTGAGAAATTAAAGCACTGAGAATGACTGACTCTAATAAATTACTTTGAATACATAACAAAATTGCCAAGACGGCAATTTCCTTAAAAGTATAAAAAAAACTAATTTATTACCTATAGTGCATTGGAGATAATACAATATTTACCAAATTTTAGATATGGCTAGTTATAAAATTAATTACAGTATAAAGTACATATATTTTAATAGATTAACAAAAAAAATTTTTTAATTTCTTTTTATTTTAAAAAATGATATTTACATATTAAGCTAAAAAAAAAGTAAATACATTTAAAAGTAAATACATTTATCAATATAGGATTGCGAGAAGCAGAAATTTTGGGCACATAACAGGAATAATGTACCTTTTTTTGGAGGAGGTGGTCATCATTAAAACAAAATATCTGCATTAAAGATATTCCATACAGAACTTAAAGTGCAGAATAGAGAAAATCCTTAAAAATCTAGCAACTTAGAATACGCAACCTACTGTATCCAGCATATTTATAAACAAATAAAATTTTTGATATAATAGTAATAAAAATTAATATTGACATGCAATAAATTTGAGTTAATTTACAAGCACTACACAGAATGCTGTAAAATAATGTGCCTGAATCACATTGAATGATTTTAAAATTAAATATGCTTTTTAACAAAATAAATTATAACCAAACACCTTAAATCACTAATTTCCAATACCTTGGGAAAAAGCTGGTTTATGTAGGTATATGTAGGTTATAAAGGGGTAATATTAAACAGATTTACCATAAATGTTATAGCCATAATCATTATGTCTTAGTTGCTATAAATGTAGTATTTGTCAATATAGGAAATAAAAAAGGCTATAATTGCAGTACTTTTGTACCAAAAAGTTTATTTGTTAATGATTATTGCTATAATTAAAAGTAGTACAAGTAGTAGTTAGAAGTACAGTGATCCCTCGTTTTTCGTGGTTAATGGGGACCAGAACTTTCCGCGAAAGCTGAAAAACCGCTAAGTAGGATTTACCCTTAGGAATTTTCTGTATGCGGGTACACGAATGTTTTAAATATGTAAACAGAATTTATACTTTACAGATTTAAGACAAAAATTACAACAGTATACGTATTTACTTAAACATGTCAGTGCTAATTTATAAGATTAATTACAAAACCTCATACAGTAATAAACATTAATCAACATTGCTTTTTGAGAGAGGCGAAGAGTCTTCAGGCTCTCACTTGACTAGTAGAAGCTTTAGGCTCACTCGGATGCTAGCTTAGAAGATACTAGGCGAGGCTGCGATGATGCGCAGGCAATCAACTCACAGGGATAAATTCCCTCTTACTCTCATTGGTGGATGTCGCACCGGAAACCAATCACTCGACTTTATGAGAGACCACAGTATATAGACTCTGAGTCAACTCATCTCTTTGTTTGAGATGCAGGGATCCTTCTCTCTTGCACATCAACATGAAACAACGCTCCTTTCCGCAATGTGGCTGACGACATGGTTGTATTTTTTCATTTTTTTGATGAATATTTTAAGGGCGAGGGAACACTGTATTCATTGAATATTATAGAAAAATATTTTGTGTGATATTTTTGTAACAGCATAACAGATTTAAATTTCCAGTAACCTATAACTAAGTATTGGCTATTATCAAAAATATAAGGATGTAATATGAGTAAAATATTTCAATATTATAACATTTGTAAGACTTAAAGATACATCTGGCAAGGCAAAAGTATAGGAAATAAACAACAGAATCTTGGTCCAATTATTAGACACACTATAAGATTCTATGTAAAATCTTAATTATCAGGTGATACTATACAGTTTTATTGTTTTTACACGACTGAAACCGGTTGTTTAGGTTTGTGTATTAATTGGTTAAATTTGACGATATATTATATAAATAGAGAATATTTATTACAACAGATATTATATTGGTATATTATATTAATTAGGCTAAATTATCAGACACACTGTAGTGTTTTAATAATTGCTTGCTTTGCACGAGTTAATATGCAAGACCTTTATATTTAAACAAACATACAATGGGTTTTTATTCAAGAGATTTTTTTATATACTTTCTATTTGTGTTTATTTTTAACATTACAATGTTAACCAATTGATACACGAACATAAACAAGTGTAAACTGGTTTCAGCCACGTAAAAACCATAATGCTGTATAGTATAACCTGATAATTAAGATTTTACAAAGAATCTTACAGTGCGTCGAATTATATGGCCAGGAACTGTATAAAATGGTCATTTTAAAACCCTTCATGTAAAATTATTCTCATTTAGCATCAGGCACTTAAGTAAGCAGCTTAATTAAGAAAAATAAATAAATAAATAACATAAAATAAAAAAAATAATTAGATATTAATAAAAAGCAATAAAACTTTAAAAAGTAATTCAGATACATGATATTTAATACAAATGGAAAAAACATTGAACTATTGTTTTGTTACATATTCAATGAAACTTTTCATCAGATGTTTTAATTAATATCTTGTTGTAATAGCAGGATATTAATAAGTAACTAAATTCTAATTTCTGAAGTAAAAACAGTTGCAAAGTAAATAATTACATGGCCTGCCAAGAAAAAATGTTGATTACATTTCAAGATAAATGTAATTAAAGTTTTTAACAATAAAAGAAAAAGAAAACAAATATAAACTCACCTACAGCTAGCACATACAAAGCACTTTTGGTGATAAGTATTCCCCAGGGCTGTGACTACTTCTCCCTCTACATACTTTTTGCATTCTGCACATCTTGTACCAAATAGTTTTTGGTAATCTTTAGAACAGTAATATAGACCTTTATTAAGAAAAAACCCTCCTTGAGCAAGAGATGCAGCACATTCTGAAATCAAGAATACGTTAATAAAATATAAGCTGCCTGATCAATAAAAAGTGACCAAAAACATTTCAAATAAATTTAGTGTAGAAGGTATACAAATTTAAATAGTAATTAGTGATACAATGCCAATTTTCTAAATTAAAAATGGTACATAACTTCATTCTGATTGCAGACATTTTAGGTTATTAAAAGTTGTTTTCTAAAGATCGTGGATATTTCCGTATCATAATCTGTTATGCCAAATACAATCAGCAAGGTGCCAAATAGATTTTAAACTTTCAAATTTAAAAAAAAAAAAAAAAAAAATAAACTATGTCGATGTTTGCCTGGGGGTGGTTACGAGTTTATCCTTTGGAATGGTTTCTTTTTGCGTTTTTTTTTTTTTTTTTAAAGTTTCTAGGGGATTAGTGCCCGGAACATGCCATGACTTGGCGACTATTCTGACCCAAATCAGCGATACGGAAATCAAATGTTATATACATATATATTTAAGCTTCACGGCAAGTTAAAGGAACTAAAACACTGGCTTTTTATTTTGCTTAACAAATGATCTCAGTTTCCGAAAACTATATGATTTTAGAAATTAAAATTTTGCTAACATAACACTACTTTTTAAACTTAAATAAAAAAATAATAATTCAAGAATAGAATTTTAAAAAATAATTGCAAACAAAAATAATGTACTTTTTATAAATGGAAAAAGCCATTAATCACTAAACCACAAAATTTCATGGCAAATCTTTCACAAGCTTATTTATATAATTTGATATGTAAGAAGAAAAAAAATCTTCATGCAAAAGATGATTTAAAGAAAAAGTAGGGGTAAGATAATATTTTTCTAATACTTCCTAGGAAGTTTCGAAACAAGTTTGGAAAAAAAAAAAAAAAAAAAAAAAAAAAAAACAATTCTAAACATAAAATAAAGAAAGAAAAAAATAAAAGAAATTTAGAAAGTCATCTTTTTTTTATTTTGTCAGCCCAAAACAACACTATTGGAATAACATTATCTACAGATGAGTGAATCCAGACACTATTAAATTCACAAGAACCAATAAAGTGAATTGAGCTATTTTATTTGAATAAATAATATAAAGTGATATAGAAATAAAAACCACAAGTGAAATGTACTTGTAAAACCAGACGACCACTGAAGGAGGAAAACTTAAAGGTGAAATTTAAAACAATTTTTTTTTAATGCTCTTTTAAGAACAAGAGTTTAATTTTTTTTTTGAAAACCTATAAAAATCTATAAGTGAAGAAAAATCACAATCTTATTTATTTATGGTGAAAAGTTATGGGGACAGATGACCATAAAAATGAAGTTCTTTTTTTTTTTATAAAGAACCTGTTTTTATTATTTTTTGTGGTGCTACCTTTACCTTACCTAAGCATTTACTGAAGAAAAAAAATTAATTAAAACACACACACATAAAATTTATTGAGTTATGAATCTAAATTTTTTTAAAAATTACATTTGATTAATGACGCCATTTTCTCTCGTTAACATTTCCTTTCCTCGCCGTTTCCGCTTTTCTTTTATTAAGTAATGCATTACCGCAATAGCCCTTTATGGGTCAAAGACCGGGTGGCATGGTGAAGTAGACTGCCTTTTGCGTCAAACAGTGTAAAGAGAGCCGTAGTGACTCAAATGATAGAGCGCTCGCCTCCCGATCAGGTGATCCGAGTTCGATTCCCAGCGATGGCAGGTCGAAACGAAATCCGCAAACAAGGCTATGGAGTTAAACATTAGTAGTCGTATATTCAAAATTGGGTCGGCTTGGGTTCAACAACAATAAAATTTAAATATATATATATATATATAGCGTGACGAGCATAAGTAATAACCAATTAAAATTCCATACTTACTATCACAGTAAAACACGCCGAAATATCAGCATAAACGTTATTAATTTAAATACAAAAAATTATTACAATGCATTTAAAAAATTAGGGTCTAAATACGTAATAACTATAATAAAAAAAGTAAGGAAAATAATGGAATGTTTACATCAAAATAAACAAACCGAATAAATATCATGAACCAAAATTCGAATATTTTTATCTTTTGTATCGTAATAAAATAAATTAATTGGAACGGTTAGATAATTTTCCAGAAAATGATGGAAATTTTTAGCAGAAACAAAAAACATCAAAATATGTAATTAAATATTAACCTGCACATTTGAAACAATCTAAATGGAAATATCTATCTTGAACTCTAAGAGCATTGCCACTACATTTCTTCCTGCATACTTCACATAGAACTTTACCTGTAAATAAAGACAAATAATTACACGCAGCCGACATATATTTTTTCACATTGTTAATCATTGTTTCATAATAGATAAAATATTTGACATTTAAGTAAAAAGGAAAAACAGTAAAGTAAATAATTATAAATAACAAAAATATCATAAATCATATATATGTCCTGATAACTAAGGAAATAAATACTTAAATAGACCTGATTCTAGAAACAGGTGATGGAATTGTTTAAGAAAGCAACACATATTGCATAAAAATAAACAAATAAAAAATCATTATAAGACTTTACTTTTTTAAAAGATGGTCTTTATGTTTCTTTTCAATGCATTTGACAATAAGTGTAGAGTCAGTAAAAGTCTTACTGCGGCATAAAGTTAATTTTTGACCACGTTATTATAATGAGGCACATACAGCTTTAGGCTTTATTATTTTTTATTTTTTTAAAAAATTGTCTTAGATGTTTGAAAGAATTACTTAATCAGCGACTCCTCTCTCTTAAAAAAAAAAAAAAAAAAAAAAAAAAATAATAGAATTTAGTTTAGAGGGAAAAAATCGCTAAACTATTTCAGGTAAAAATCAGAAAAGTGATAGTCAAATTATTTCGGTGCATTTTCATCATGCACAATGACTTATCTGCATAATAAAAACTTTGTTTATTCTCTACTGCTAATTTTAAAATAAAAATTACAGGAGTGTACTTAGATTTAGCATAGATTTGTTCGAAGTAAAGTGAAAGCAAAAAATGTCTGCTACATTAGCCACACTCATATTTTCGCAAGCACTTTTTATCTTTTCACCTAATTGTCAATCAAAAAAAATCGCAGAAATGAAATACCAGCAGGGTAACAAAATATTATTCAATATCATCAACGGAATTAATAGCGTTCGAATTTATTTAAAATTATAGATAAAGGAAGAATATTAGAAGGTATAAAAAATGGTGACATTTTTAAAATTCCAGACATTTGCTACTATAACTCATATCAACAGCAATTTGAAAGTAAAAAATAGGTATTTCAAATTCGAACGAAATAAAGTACAAGATAAAAAGCCTAGAACAGGAAAAGTATTTATGGTATCTGCATGTCTCACAAATTTGTAACAATGAAAAATGGAAGTAAATTTTCATTAATTACATTAAAAAATAATCAAATCCCAGAATAAAGAATTATGCTTCTCTGATCACCATTCTTTTTCTCAGTTCTTTTTTGAAAACTAAAAATTTAGCGTACGTTGTTTTCAGCATTTGCATATACCAAACACAAATTCAGAACTAGTCTTAATGTCATTCCGTTTTTGCAAATTGAACTGTTTGACATAAAATTTATAATTTTAAGTCCATTATTGTTAAATGATGACTAAACAAAGTTCATTCTTCAGATTAAAAATTGATCAAAATAATTTGTAGTTTATTATTCTTATTTTGGTTAGTATATTCACAGTAACTTATTTTATTTACTTACTTGGGGGTTCCACGATAACATGCTGACCATTTAGGGTTCCGTAGAAGTAAAAAAATTGAGAACCGCTGATTTAGAATTAGAATAATAATAATTCCCTTATTTCCTCATACTTTATACTGTTTCCGACAGAAAGAAAGTAGATATAGATACCTTTTTATAACTATCATAAGGAATAGGAAGATTATTTTTGAAATAATTTCCGGAAGGAAACTGAAAAAATAATAATAGTAATGCTCTTCAATCACTTTTATCACCATTGCCTCTATACAAAAACCGGAATGACAAAGCTGTTATCACTCACTGCATTTAAAATTTCCTGTCGATCGTGAACTATTTCCTATTTTCATAAATAAATAGGGAATACTAACAAATTATGAAATATCATTCTAGATTTTCCTATCCAACACATTTGACTTGTATGGAAGCGAATAAAAAATATCTGACTTAAACTCATTCTATTTTTCATGAAAAATTTCTAGTCATGTTTTTATGGAAGACATTAGTTTTGTTAATTAGTTGTTAAGCGAATTACTATGAAAATATTTGCCACTTAAAGTCTTTATTTCTCAAACAAATAATCTTTAATATCGTTATAACCTTTATTGTATAACCTTTGAATATCGTTCGAATCATTAACATGACCAAATTAAGGAATATTAACTAAAAATGAAAGTATAGTAACAGAATACAATGGTTTACAATGGTTATTCTGCATTGAGAGTCATAAAATTGAACAAAACTTTTATGTTAAGCTATTTAACATTACATATAAAAATTAAATTCAAACTATGGATAGCCTCAGCATGTAAAAAATAATTTAACTTTGTACAGGAAAAAAAAAAATCGTCGATTTAGCGAAGGATATCGCGAAATCGACGTCATTTGGATAGAAATCATTAAAATACAGTTCACCGAATAATTCTGTATTTTTGCACATTTATAATGCATTTAAACAATGAAGCCGTTGAAGGCATCGTTTCAAAGATTAAAAAACAAAAACACTTAAGCTTCTCCTTTTCACAAAATCTGTGGAGTTTCTTCATATTGGCGTGTAACGTGTTTTTCATAATGAGCGTACGTGGCCCGGACTAAATAAGAGCAAAACATATCCTAACATTAATGAATGAACATTATAAACTCACAAAACATTAGAAAATATTAACGATTTTAGAATAATTAGTGAATTATTCACTAAAGCCTTAAGATTAAAGAACATTCTCAGAACAGCTAGCTTAAGGTTAAAATAAATACATAAAACAGTTGATATGATGAACTATGACAGCGGTTTCCAGATTTTTTCGGCTACGGAACCCTAAATAATGAACCTTCTTTTGACGGAACCCAGACTTCATAAATAAAGTTTATTAAGGTAATTGTGAACGTTATAACCTAAAGAAGGCTATTTTTAAAATATTTAATTCTTTTCATTGTTTTACCATTATAATCTTAATTTAGGTTTTATATCCGACAGTTAAATTTATAGTTCCTATATTAGTCCCTGGCTCTAACCAAGAATTTGTCTTTAGTGTATATAAAGAAGCTGAAAATGAATAAAATAATCCGAATTACGGTACTTAAAAGAAGTGTTGTAAACGTTGAAAGTTATTAGGTAAATATATTTATTGAATGTCATTTTCGGTGTTTCATCAAATTAGTGTTAAAAGCATCACCCAAAATGGATCAACTTTAGCCGATATTTTAATCCTTAAAAAGCCTTCGGGTTAACCACTTTCCAAATGGACTCATTTCACTTTCAAAAATAACGGCACACATATGTTAGGTTTTATAATAATTTTCGAAACTATTTTATAACAGCGATGATCGAAATTTGTGCGCGGTCCCCACATCAGGAAGTTAAATAACAACGAAAAGATTCACTTTCCACAAGTGTCGAGTGATACCAATCATGATGCTATTCTAATGCATCCGTGGATTTCAAGCACGGACAAACTCGTGATTTTTATTCACCCACACAAAAGGAGACGATGAATTATTTACTTCCCATCGCTGAATACATTTATTTTCAAAAAAATGATATTATCGGCTTTAACTAACCTGTTTAGTTTAGTTAAGACTTCGAAAGGCATTCTTTTTGTACAGGGTTTGCAATAACAATGCACTTCTTTCGATATCAAAATAAACTGATCTTCCAAGTCAATTTGCATCGTAAGATTACATCACCATGAGGAGAGAAAAAAAAAAATCATACACCAGACCTACCTCAGAATATTTTCATGTTTTCTTCTCTCTTTTAAATCTCTTATTTATTGTGAATTAAAAAAACTGCGTAAAAGAACATTCATAGATATGTTCGGTATTTTGGAGAGAAATAACGAATCTATTTTGTTTTCCCACAATCGGAAATGGATGGAAAATGTGGACTGTTTTATTCTTATGGACTAGTTTGGTGCAATAATTTTACCAGCAATTGTAATTACAAATTGTGTGTTTTTTGAAGCAGCATAAATAATTTGTCATCCATAAAATCTTTATTAAACCACCTACATCATTAGTTTTACTAAAAGTAAAGTGAAAAACGTCTGCTTGGTAAAAATTTGGTAACATTTCCCTTTTAACCCATTCAGCTTCGATCCATCAGAAAGAAGCAACTTCCTAAGCTCGCACGCTCTGACAGTAAACGTACTATAATACGAGAATACCAAATTTTATTTTATTTTAATAACCGTCTTTGGACAGCCGACCCAATGTTTTGGTTTTACGACTGCTAATGTTCAACTACGTGGCCTTGTCATTTTGAACCTACTCCAGAAGACAAGGAAACTCTTGGATCAAGTACTGGAAGAAATTTTGCCTTCGTGGAGGGCTTATTAATGGAACTAATTCTGAGATAATTGCGCAAAAACCGAATGCCCCTGCTTCCAGTTTTTGAATACAAATGATACGAAAAACCTGGAATTCCGTGGTATCCACGGAATACAATCACCAATGATAATTGATCACATTCCTGAATGGGTTAAAACAGTTTGGAGCAGCAATCAGGTCAATGAAAGTTTTAGATTCAAATTAAAAATTTTAGCCTTCAAAACAGAGGTGCGCGTTGCGATGCTATATTAATTTTTTAAAAATAAAAACGCAACTTCTTATTTTTGATTGTGAGTCTAACTTCATTTTTCGACTCCTACTTTCAGGTATTTCAACTTCCCTCGCATATTTTAAAAAAATAAATAAAATAAAAAAAGATTTTTTTTTATATAGTTATTTACTAAAATTTAAATCACTTAACAAAATTTAAAATTTATTTGTCTCAGCACTGGATTTACTGGGGTTAGAGAACTGATAGATCATTACGGCTGAAATCGCTACATTTTTAATATATTGCCCCACACTTTTTAAAATTTACATATAAAAAATATGCAAATCAATTTTTAAAACAATATTTATTTGATTATTTGAATTTCATGGCAATACGAGTATATTGCATTTGAATGTACAAATAGCTTCATAAAAACTACGGAAAATAATTCTTAAAAGCAATAGTTTCGAAAAACGAAACCTTCGTATATTTATTTGTTTATTTTTTAAAAAAAAGGGAAAATTTTGTCTCAAAAATTAGGCAATGATCATGATCATTAAAAAAAAAAAAAGGGAAACTAAGGTCTAGCCTAGCCTATCAATTATCATTAACTCCAGAAAACTAAACTAAAATCAGTAATACTCATTATTGAAATGCTTAGTTATCTAAGCTTCAGAAAAATCAATAAATTCATAAGAAATTCGCATGGCAATTAATAAAAATAATTATGATCGTTTACGCAAAAAAAAAAAAAAAGAGAGATAATTTACGAGTCAACAATTTATTTCAATTATTACAAACAGGGGATGTACCAACAAATTCAAAATAATGCAACCACAAAAACGAAAGTTATAAAAGTAGGTCAATTCCAACGCTTCCTGAATGCTAAATATATCTTAATGACCCATCCGCATAACGTACATGTAAAATTATATCAGACAGCACATTTATTTTGTATGTAAATTTCCTCAGTTAGAATTTTCACCTGCGAGAAGGAGGAAACATGAAAATTACCATTTATGACGAATTCCTTAAAGAAGAACTTGCCAAGTACGGCGATTTTTTGCCTTTGTTTCTCTGCTGTTGAGAGAAAAAAAAAAAAATTTTCTCTTGTTTATATTTTTATTAAAACTAAGGGTACTGCTATACATTAAACATTCGTTGCTGAATATGATTAAAGAAATTAAATGAATAACAGTAACTGAACCTTCAAGGGACCGAAATTTCGGTTCACTATAACCGGGAGTTCACCATATCCATACTGCAAACAATTGTAACTAATTTTTCCGAACTGCTCCTTTTTATTACATTATTTAAATAAATGACCAATAAAAAAAAATACGAAAATGATTAAAAAACAATATGTAGCAACAAAAAATGTGTTAACTTTTATTGTTCATTACTCTTTATTAGGGATGGGAAACTGAGACAGAAGAAGCAAATAAGAAGATATACTTATGGCTACATTCCAAAAAATAGATAGTTTTAAAAAAATGGTAAATGTATTTTATGAAGAAATTTCAAAAATACCAAAAATGAAGAAAAATAATCAGTCGGAGACAGAAAAAAGTTCATAATAACCAATTTCCTCATTCTTTTGGTTCACTAATTTTTAGACTGTTTTTAATAAGTAAAAAATAACAAAATATATTTTAGATTGTATTTAGAGCGTGACGAAAAACATATAAGGACACCGGTGTCTCATCTCCGTCATAAGAATACTCTTAAACATGTTATATGCACAAATCTTGGATTCCGACTTACTTTTGAAAAGCGGAGTCCTAAATATACACAATTATTTTTCTTCGACCCAGAACCAGAATTTTTTTTTAATAAATTTTTCAGGAAAAAAGCAAAACTAGCAGTAACCACTTAAAACACCATGTGCGTGGGGCGAGTGCAGGGGTCTGTCCAGACATTTTGTGAAAGGTCTGTTTTTGTAAAATTGTGAAAAAATTACTCGTAATTTTTGAATATAAAATAAACGTTAAGTCACATTTTTTCAACCAGGGTCCGCTTTTGTGAATTTGTGCAAATAGGGTCCGTTATTGCAAAAAAACTTTTTCAAGGAGTTTTTAATATTGTAAATACATACAAGATTATGCTCAACACTGTAAAATTATAATTAAAAAAATTACATTTTAAAAAATAAACAGCCATTCCTGCTACTAAATTAGAGATGCAACATACAAATATTTAGTATTTAGCCTATACTGCTGAACACAGAATATTTATTTCGGACGAATAAAGGAAGAAGCTTCTGTCGAAGACAAAAATTAGTTCGTTTGCATTTGTCTTTCTCCCCCCCCCCCTTCCTGGGAAGGGTTTATTCGATTAACAAAACAATAATGAAGATAAACAAATTTGTGAAGGGTTCGATTAAAGGAAAAATCATTTTGTGAAGGGTCCGTTTTTAAGCTAAAATATTTAGTGAAGGGTCCGTTTTTATGAAAAGATACTTTGTGAAGGGCCCGTTAACGGACCCAAATTTCTTCTAAACAGACCCCTGGAGTGTTATCGACAATGTCAACCCTCACCTATAAAAAAAGTATCCCATCATAGAATGGAGTTAAAATGTCTTATAGACTAGTAAATTGGAATTGAATGAATGTAGAGGTAGGCACACTACAGTATTTCCCCACCAGAATTTTATCTGTGATAGATTTCGATGAACAAATACCGCTAATTGATTCATTGCTGTTTTGTGAGAAGCCAGAAGAGCTGTATTATGATCAAAGTCTGGGTCGCTCTAGTGTAGCCATTAGTAGTCGAGTGTATACAAACCGACGTTTTGTGTGATCGAGACTGAGTAGCAACAGCGTGATGCAGACAATGTCGCAGTCACAAATAGCAAGTCAACTGTTCATTGTGGACCATCTATCGAAATAGGCATGTTCAAATCGAATTGGGAGTATCTGCTGAGGTAGGCTTGCTCACATCACGTCCGAGTCACCCAAGTGGGACAAGTGTTATCGACAATGTCAATCTTCATCTAGGAAAAGGTAGCCCAACATAGAATCGAGTTAACATGCCTTATATACTAGTGAATTGGAATGGAATAATTATAGTGCACGAATTGTTACTAGGACACGCTACATGTCCTAGCAACAATTCGTGAAGGTACATCAGTTTCAGATATAACCCAGAAAACTGTCATGAGATCAGTATTTGTCAGTTTTTATCAGTTATGTCACTTTTATCAAAGGAGCTTCCAAGAAAAGCTTTTCCTCTCAAGATGATTTAGGTCAACAAAAATTTAACTCTTTTGACAGATAAAAAAAATATGATACGTCATTAATCGATAATCACATTAATGATTTCGATATTCATCACAAATAAAGGTGCTACAATCATATTTGAAATAAAAATACCTCAAAAAATGAGTCAACATTAGCGACCTTTAATCGACTTTGTGACAGCTAATCTCATTTTTGATGTAAGAAAGTGACCTCATAAACAGATTGCCGACACTATCCATAAATTCATCTGTTCACATAGATATGTCAGGTCGTCAAACAACACTAACAGCACTGAATCTCGCTAATCTTTTTCGCATCATCGCCCGAAATATGAGCATGACGCAATGAGATGCTACAACATCCAATTCCAGCGCAATGAGTAGTCATTCAGAAAAAGAGAGAAGGAAAAAAAAAAGAACAGATGCGGCTTGAGTCACAATATCTGCAGAACAGAAGTAGGTCCAGAAAAAGTTTAAATGAATGAAACAGTCGAGTAAAATGATCATTGTTGTAACACGTTATAATGACTTCCCTAACAAAGTCTTAACGATGACAGATTACATAAAACGGCAGGCGAGCGATTCTTTCATATTTATTGTAGATTAGTGGCAATGAGAACTAACATCGTAACGTATTTTGTACACATATTTCTATGAAACTGAATAACAAAAGGAAAAAAAAATTATGTAAGAGCAACAGAAAGTGTAAATTATAAAAAATATGCTTTATAAGCAGCAATGAAAGTTTCAACGCCATAGTATTGATAAGTTACGCGAGAAAAATTTTAGTTCATCATTTTAAATTGAAAACTAAAAAAACTTAACTACAGTGAAACAATGACAAAAAATAACTATTTATTTAAAAGAAACACAATATACTTCATACGAAGATGAAATATAATTTATTTTTCTCTAAATAAAATTTAACTTCCCAAATGTTTAAACCAATGTTCTCTAGTATTTATTTTAAATGCTAAATCTACAGAAATGTTTAAATTTTTAATGTTTATACTTTTTTCTTTATGCTAGACAGCTATTTGATAAAATGTCAAACACTCATCTCACAGCAACAAACCTATACATGATTCATATGAATGTTGATTCTTGTTAACGATATTATACCACCTTAGTTCCTCATCACCTCTAAATTTAAACCTGATTCGACCCTCTCGGCCACTGTGGTTTTTCTTGTTCTGCTTTTCATCATTTTTCTCTCTCGGCAACTGTAATTTTTCTAGTTTGGTCTCTTACCTTTATTTTTCCATTTTTCGTTGGCAACTTTCAGTTTTATATTTCAAATCACTTTTGTTTTTTCTCATTCCAGCCTGCCAAGTCTTGAAAATGGGCGCCTGTTTTTGAGCGCTTGAAACATGTCGACTGTTATTTCGTGTTTTTATATTTTTTTTCAAGCGAATGGTGCTTTTAATCGGGTAATAACTTTCCACTTTAGCTTCTTAGGATTATTTATTTAATACGCATGACTGATTATATGTTTGGTTAGGAAAAAAAAAACCTTGAAAATTAATTTTTTCCTGGGTCACCACAGTACCACTTTCCCTTACGTTGCACATTCAAATTACACATATAATGATAGGAGGAAATATTTTACAAAGCGCTAATAGCAAAAAAGTTAAATGGAAAAATAAACGCGCTACATACATTTGATTAACAAACAGATGGTTTATTTCCACAAATAATAAAATTTCCATAAGCTGAAATATGTCGCGAAAGCACTCTTGAAAATGTCACTTGTTTGATAAGGACAATGAGTCTTTAAAAGCGAACAGTTTTTCTCTCCCCACAGAAAAGATTAGTTCTTCTCCACTTGTTATTTCGCATTCTTAAGAGCTTTCAGAGAATTCAGTAACGATAATATTTAAGTGTGGGAATAACTGAATAATCTGAGAACAAAAATATCCTCCAATTGCGAACTGTTGTTTAAAACGTTGTTTGAATTGTTGTTTAAAATTGAAAGTTTTCATTTAAGCGAATCCTCTATAAAAACAAATATTTGAAATTCTTTAAAAGATATATCCCCTCATTAATGTACTTTTATCATATGTACTTTTAAACTTTATTTTTATTACACTGGCAATCATGATAATAATCCAATAAATAAATACAATAAAATTATCTATAAACAGTGCCGTATATCAAACCCAGGGGATATCTATCTGTCCTCAAGCGCCCAATTTCCTGAAAAATAATTAAAAATAAATTTTAGAGTAAAATGATTTTCTTTTTAAAATATCCAAAGTTAAATTTGCTACAATTAGCAAAGTAGGCTCCATAATATTCGCTTTACCTAAAAATTGAACAAGATGTCTATTAATATTATAGATTATCTTGCACGCAGCGTGTTGATTTTTTTATTGTTATTTTTAAATTTTTTTTTTATATATATTGAATGGAAAATGCTATTAGAAAAAACACTCATCATTCAAAATAATAATGTTATAGTACAATAGATTAATAATCGTAAATTAGGTTTTATATCCTTCAGTTGAATTCACGGTTTAAGAGCTCAATCTGATCCTGTTATGAAATTGTTTTTGGTGTATAAACATAAGCTTAAAATGAATGAAATAAGCCATATTATGGTTTTCGTTGTAATGAAAACTAAAAATAACTGCTATAAACGTTGAAAATGGAAAATGGGGAAATATATTTCTTTAATAACAGTCCATTTATTTTATTTTGGTTTGAAAAACAGGATGGGAAGTACTAATGCAATATTTTATAAATGCATATCCTTTTCATAGTTAATTTTTCAAATATCAAATAGTATTGAATTAAGTTATTCAATTTGCTACTTGAAAAATTATGTTTTTTTTTCCCCCAAAACAATTTGCTATTTCTTTTTTATTGGCATTTTACTTTAAATAATATCATAAAGGCAACCAAAATATTAAGAAAATAATGGATTATAGATTGGTACTAAATATAATTACACATTTCAATAATGTAAAAAAAAAAAAAAAAAAAAAAGTCCCAACTCTCGGAGCCCGTTTACCCTCTTCCACATGACCCTAGTGTTCCGCCAGAAACCATTTGGGAACTGTGTTATAGTAAAACTAAAAATGAACTAGTTAGAAGATAATTGTAAAGACAACGTATGAACGAAGGACAATGTAGACTTCGAAAATGGGAATTAGCTAAGGTCGTTTAAAAATAATCCTAAGTAGCTCATTAAAAAACTTTTCACATCCGGTACTTCTGCACAAGACCCGATTCTTCTTCTTTTTGCCTCACGAATCTCCCAAATAGAGATGAATTATCTTTTTCAGTTGGCTTCTGACGATTAGGAAATAAAAATAAGTTGTCGAATTGAATAATGACCAATCTGTTACATCACTTTAATTCGTTTTACAGCAACAAAATTAATCGGGTCATTAAAAAAAATAATAAAAAAAAGAATTGGAGGAAAAAAAAGTGAGGGAGCATCTTTGATTCGAGATTTGACTATGACGGCCAATTAAAACAAGAACTATGTTTTATGACATTATAAGGCTTCGCTCATAGAATATCTGTCACATTATGTTGAAGAAATAAACTAAAAAGAAAATAAGCTTTCTAAGATCTGGAGAGAAGTCCCTTCAATGCTTGAAACAGTGATATTGATTTAAATTGAAAATTTTATTTTATAACAGCCGACTCAATTTTGGGTTTACGACTACTAATGTTCAACTACGTATCCTTGTCATTTTGAACCAATCCAGAAGACAAGGTAACTCATGGGTCAGTACCCCCCTCCCCCCAAAGAGGTATTGATTTGTGATGGGAACACGGAGGACTTTGCGACTCGACAGATTTAACGTGCATCAGTCACCATTTACTACACGGGAAGTCTTCGGTCTGTTGGGATTGAACAACACCTCCTAGAAAAAGTAGGCCTCAGCACGGGTTACCATAAATATCCTTTAGTAGTCCAAACGTAATGACATATTTCGTATTTTCAACCACTGCGCAGCTTAGTACCCCGAACGTAATGATATCTTTCTTATTTTTCATCAACTGCGCAGTTAACTTCGTCATATCGGACTACTAAATTTATCCGTGCTGAGGCCTTCCTTCTTCTAGGAGGTGTTGGATTGAACCCACGAACTCTTGGACATGGGCCCAGTGCCCTACCAACCAGGCTATCCCGGCCCAAATTGAAAATGTTAAAGAAGTGTGATACAAATTTTCTAAACTGCGCACTAAGATGCTACTTATAAAACTGGAATATTTCCTTAACTTGATCTACCACGCCAACTATAATCGCCAAGGCGCCAAATTGATTTTAAATTGGATTTTTTACTTTTTTTTTATAAAAACAAAAAAACATTTTTTTTTATGATGAAACTTAAGCACTAATTTGTAGCTTCAAGTTTTTTCAAAAATTCTTTTAAAATTTTAACATTACAAGGGCTATTTATTACAAAATATAAATACGATTTTCTTACTAACTGAATTCTATAGCTGTTTTCAAGATAGTCATGGCTGTATTCGGTTCAATTCTTCATTTGTATTTAAATTAAATTTCAATATGTATATTGATAAAAAATTATCTGCTTATACTAACAACAAAGTAGTACATGAACTTGAAGCATTGGAGTCTTTTTTAGTCTTTAGATTTTGTAAACAAAATTTCAAATCGGGAGGTTTTGCTAAAAACAGGTTTTTTATTATTTTTTAAATTAACTTCTTTAAGAAAAAATGCATTTTAATTGTTAAATATGCAATAATTACGCCTTGAATGAATACCATATTTTGCTTTCAGACATATACTTAACAGAAAATATATATATATATTAGAGAAAAATACATTTTGGTATTTTTTTTAATTATAAAAAAGTCAAATAGTAAAAAAGTCTGTTCAATTGTCGGTATTATGTTTGTATTAAAATAATAAATCTAAAAAAAGAAGTTAGAAAATATTATTTTTTATATATTTATATTAAAAAATCTATCAATAATTTATTTTTAAAATTAAAGAAACTTCAATGAAGAATAACTGTTTCTCTTAGATCTAAATAACTGCAATTAAGTGAAAACTTGATAAAAAAAAAAGAAGATTTTACCTTTAACGCAGAAAAAGACACCGATGTTTCATGCTGTATTTCCTAACTAAAAATTGTTAAAATGCTTATAATACATTTCTTATGTTTTGATTAAAACTAAAACAAAATCGTGAAAAAAAATATGTTTAATAAAACTTCTGCGTCAAAGGGTTAAAACGCAATTGATTTTTTATCGCGTTCGGCGCGAAATGTAAATTTCTAACACAATAACATTTTAGAAATTTAAGAGTCTATTTTTAAATTTTTTTTAAACAGTGTTTTGTTGCTTTAATAAAAACAAAATCGTGCATAAAAAGCTTTCAAACAGTCTGAACAAATAAATAACGTTCCTTTTTTCACGGTTAACAATTTTGTGATACGCGCATTAACAGCCTCGAATCTCCCCAAATATGATCTCTAACTTAAATAATAATAATAATAATGAAAAAATAATATAAATAAAATTAACACACATTCAAATTATATTTCCCCAATCTTTTAAAATTAACTTTTGCAAACACATTATAAAAAATTTGCCTAAAAACTTATCTACAGATAAGTGAATATTACTTCAATACAACACTAAAAATATTCAAATAAGAAAAAATGTTTCGAATATCCGGAATAAACAGGAAAAAAAAAAAAAAAAAAAAGAGAGAGAGAGAGAGAGAGAGATACTGTAACAATAAAAAAAAACAAATAATTTGTCACTTCTCATGCATAACCGTCACAGTCTCTAACTAGAGACAAATAATTTCGGAATAGAATGCGCTCCTAGTTCCGCACATAAAACAGTTTGGTTCTGCTTGTATGCTGGACCAATCAGTATTCATTCATAATAATCTCCTCAAAAGCTCTCTAAGAAACAGCATAAAACGTCGTAGAAAACGGAGGGGGGATGAAATAATATATACATAAATTTAAAAAAAAATGAATAGATGGGAATAAGATAAATTACACCAATTTTTACTTTAGAGTGGGAGCCATGTTTTTGATGCGCAATATTTATCTTTATTTTTTCACTAATTTCAAGCAACCATAGCAACAATTTTATTTTGGCTCTAGTTGAGCTCAATATGGGTCTGATAAGAACATACATCGGGGGACCCATATTGAGATGTCTAATATTTTTTCAATATTGGTCTTATATATGTCCAATATAGGGCCTATATTGGCTGAATAATGAATATAAAATATCGAGTGAATCGGACAATTCTATATAAGGCCAATATCGGAAATAACGGCCTTTTAAAACCTTATTAAGCCAAGACTCCTTGAACATGGGTTCAATCAGAGACCAAGTTATTTTGCTGCTACCCTAGCAGTTATCCCTTGGCCCCATCAATTGGGCTCTAAATTGGCTCAATATAGGTCCCATATGCATATGAACAGAGGAACCCATTTTGGGATGTCTTGATTTTTTAATATGGATTGAATGTTCGGCCAATATCGGCATATTTACAGCCAATAGGGGTTAGATTGGCTGAATAATGAATATAAAATATAGGGGGAATCTGGCAACTCTACATAGGGCCAATATAAGAAAATAAAGGCTCTTTGAATTCTTATTAAGTCAAGATTCATAAATTTTTGTCCAATGGCAGCCCAAGTTATTCTGCTGCTAGGAAAAACTTAAGCCAGGACCAGGAAATGCATAACTTCATTAGGTCGGCTTAAAAGACAGAATTAAATAAGAACTGCAAAACGTGGCGCCAATTTATTGTAAATAATATTTTAACAACCGTTGGTATATTTTATTATATTTCAGAGTTCTCCTGATTTTTCTGTCCAAAAGTTTTCGCGATCTATTGCGGATTATTCTGGTGATTTTATAATTTTGTGAAAACAGGATCCTGCTTTCATAAAAAAATTATTCAAAAAAAAAGTTATCTGTACGAATTTTTTGTAAGAAGTCCTATTTTTCTATACTTGTGGAAAATATATTCAAAATTTTTATTATCTAAAATTACAGTACAATCGGGTTCTTAAAAACGTGTCTTCAAAACGAGTTGTTTTAAAATAATGAAATAAAAACGTCAGATTCCGTTTTGTGGGGAGAAAAAATTGTGAAGGGTCCGTTTTAAGATGAAATAGTTTGGGAAGAATTCGTTTAGCAAACGTGACTGTTTGTCGATGGCCTTAGCGCTTTCAATCTTCTTTTAATTTTAGCTAAATATTGTGTATTAATTCCGATAAATTTCATCCAGGAGGAAATAATCTTGCAAAATTTGCTTTTATTTTTTAAATTTTTTTATAACTTTATAAATATTTAACTTATATTCTCTAAAGCCCAGATAATTCTTTACGGCAAGAGGGTGTACATAAGCTTAAAATTATAGCTTTGCCTTTAGTGTAAATTATTTTTATTTATTTTTTTATTTAAACCGAGATTATTTTGTAGTAACATAACGTACATGACGTGAAAGTGCTGAACCTTTATATCCTTTGCGGATATTTCGTTCGTTTCAACGCTCTGTAACATTTCATCAAATATCTCAACGCTCTTATCTTTCTTGATAACATTCTGGTGTCTTTTCTTGCCGTAAATGTAGCAAAAGTAAAGTGTATTTTTCTTTCCAAAGAAAATATCAACTGATTCTTAATCTCACGAAAAAATATTTTTTATATAATTATTTCACCGTGTTGTTTGAAATTACAAAAACAAAATACCTTAAGATTAAATCATAACAATTACGGTGCAAAGCGTGATTTTAAACAAACCCTGACGAGAAATCAGTCTTAACCACCCACGCAAGTAACACAAAAAAGCATACAACACGCAATACTAATAAAAAGCTTACAAAATAAAGATTATAGACGATAGATAACATGATATCGAACTAATAATCATCCCATGTTTCAGCTGCTGGGTCAAGCAATTAATACCCTCGCGCTATTATCCCCGCATTTAAAGATTAAAAGAACGGCGGTCATTTTATCACTTATCAAATAATAGTAATAAAAAAAAAGAAACGATATTATTTTAGATATAAGTCTCTCTCAAAATAATCAAATAAACTCTTCAAATAAACTCTTCAAATAAAAGTCACCTGATAGTTTTAAATGAAAGATAAAAATTAGTGAATTCTAATTACAAATTCCACTATTTTGAGGTAACTCAAAATTTTAATAAAAATTCATAAAAAAATTTAGCGCTTTCAAATACATTTTTTTAAAATTGATATTCGTAGTTGCTCTCTTCTCCAAATTGGGTAATTCACATTTTTTTGCTGGTAAGATTTTTTTAAACGTTATTTTTTTTTCTTAAAATTTCATTATCTTTGTTATTTATAAAAATGGACAAAGCGAATCTGGTTTTAGCTTAAGCACTTCCATTATCTCCCCTCCCTTGGAAAGCTATAATAAGCAAGCAACAAAAATTCCTTTATTAATCATCACATAAGCAACTTACAGATGTAAGAAGTTCCGTTGAATATTTGGGCAACACAATGAAATGAAATGTGCCTATACCTGAATGGATTTAGAACAGATTTCTAAAAACTACTAATTAATTAATCCAATACAAATCCGTGGATTTATCAAAATTAAATGCATGCAACGAATCAGTCATACGTGTTACAAATGGTAAGGTAAACGACCATATGGAATATAAATACAAACATCTTTTTTATTCTTCATACTCTTCTGTACCAGCAATCATCTTTCTGAGAACAGTTACCTTACTGCAAGATGATATTCTAGACAAGAACTTTTTATAAAAGGAACTATGAAGCGATCGATTTGTCTGGTAGTTAACCTTGGCCCAATTTCGAAGCCCTTTATTATGCATCCACAATAATTCGATGACTTATTTTTAGTGTTACATATTGTTCTATTGTGCTAATTTTTTTAAGAATGTTTATCAACTTTTCTTCTCACGAAAATTCTTGTCAGATATCACTTAATTGATATGTATAGTGATTAAAATAAATTCCATTAATTTGTATTGAGCTGTTTAATTTTTATTTATGGTTCAGCTTTTGTACGATGATATCGTGTATTTAAAGAAGCGATTTCAATGAGGAATGTTATTGATCTTTTCAAAAGACATTCATTGTTTTTTAGGCTCTGTGCCCTAAATAGAAAACTTGCACGAATATAGAACAGTACACGAAACTATCTCGATTGTTTTTTGTATAGGCTAAAAAAGTTCTGCAAAATTCTAAAAGGATTAAGAAGATTAATGTAATAAACGAATTAAAAAGATTAATGTAATAAAAGGATTAAAAAGATTAATGTAATGGCGAAAAAATAATTTTTACTTGACGAAATGGCGGAAGTGGCCTAATTTATATTCTAAAACACACAAACACATAAAATTTAAATAATAATAATACTAATAATAAATAAAACTACATGAAAAGGGTAAAAATGTATAAAAAAGCACAGAATAATGTAACACATAATTACGCATTTTGTAAAAGAAGTGCGTTTTAATACGCGGTTAGACATCGAGAGGATTTCTGTATGTTCTAAAAGCACAACTCTGCTTTAGAATGGTTTTTTTACAGACCAGCCTTACACGTTTTGTACAGTTGCTTTGATAAATTTTAAACATGTTTTATGCAAGACTATCCAATTTGATTAAGCATAAGTTAAAAATAACGATACTTAATAAAAAAATAAGTAAAATGAGGTCACAAACGCACTTGGTATTATATCTTATAATGACATCAAATGATAATATCAAGCCTAATGTAAAATTAAAAAGAAGCAAAACAAAAGGAGGATCTTAAGTGCTTTAGGGTCATGGAAACAACATCTGTCCGATGAAGGTAAACTTTCAGAGGGGGGTGTAAAAATAATTTATCTGCAAAATTATTTGAAAACATGCCAATCTCACAATTTTACCAACGTATAAAAAGGTTTCCTTTATAAAAAAATAAAATAAAAAAAAAAGGAGAAAGAAAAGAGAAAAGAAAAAAACGTTAGTACGCTAATCAGCGCATCAAAAACAGAAAGTGCTATGCTTTGAATATAAAGCAAAACAAAAATAAAAAAATATCTAACGCTTTTTTACTGATTTTCCCTTGGTATTCGTAAGTTGTAATAAATTTTATTAATATTTCAGTAATAACGCTATACATAACTTCAGTTAATCTCATGCATAAAATAAATTACAAAACGTTTAAACGTGCTATTAAATGTTAAATAAACGATTCTTTTTGGTTTAAAATAATAATAATAATAATAATATTTTTTTTTTTTTGTTTTTGAAAAATATTGGACTTACTCATATTAATTCATTTTCCCAGAACTTTTTTTAGGTATTTAAATTACATTCAATGATATTTCCTTAAATTTTCGAGATTGATAAAATACTGACTTTTCTCTGTTCTTCGTCCACCCTTGGAAAAGGGTTATTTAAGAACACCAAATTAATGAATAAAAGATTTTTTCCATGAAAAGTAACGATTCACTTCCCATTTCCGAAAATTTAATGCGACAGAGAAAACTACAGATAACATTGGCAAATTGGAAAGGTAAATACAATTAATAAATTATTATTAGGAATACAATTAAATGAACGTATAGTAGACATACATAAGCCGCATCTTCAGAATACGTAATGAAATTCTAAAAGAACACTTATCACAGCAGAATTAACGAGTAAGTATATACCCTTGAGGCTATACAAGAGAGCTCCTAATTATAGCCCGTATCATTTATTGGGCAAGCCTTATGCAGATTGAAAAAAAAAAAAACTAATCAATTAAAAGGAAAAAAATACGAATTTCGTTGTTGTGTAATATACTATTTTTCCTACTCAAGATAGTTTTACGGATTTTTTTTAACAATAAATGACCTTGAATTCATAAATTTGAATAGCATTTGATATTTTAATTCTTTTTAGATATTTATAGCAGTTCAAATTAATTTAAAAATAGAGAGTTTTGAACTAAATAAAAAATAAATAAAAACTTTTTCAGGGTTCTTTCCTTACTCAGGGAATTTTAAGGATTTTTATAGTAAAAAACGAAGAATCCAATATTGCACTATTAACTATAAATTTGAGTTGGTAATATTTTCCATTAGTAATTGAAATTAAATGACCTTGAATTCATAAATTTGAATAGTAGCGAGATATTTAATTCATTTCTGGTATTTATAACAGTTTCAATTAATTTTAAAAAATGAGGATTTTGGAATGAAAAAAAAAAAAAAAACTGAAAATGAACATCTAAATAAGAAACACTTCAAATGGGATACCTGCAAGTGACATAGTGTAGGTATCTTGATCCTGATCAAGGGGTCTGTTTACAAGAAATATGGGTCCGTTAACGGACCCTTCACAAAATATCTTTTCATAAAACCGGACCCTTCACTAAATATTTTAACTTAAAAACGGGCCCTTCACAAAATAATTTATCTTTTAATCGGACCCTTCACAAATTTGTTTATCTTCATTTTTGTTTTGTTAACCGAATTAACTCTTCCCAGGAAGGGGGGGGGGAGAAAGACAGATGTAAACTAACTAAAATTTGTCTTCGGCAGACTAAAATTTGTCTTCGGCAGACGCTTCTTCCATTATTCGTCCGAAATGAATATTCTGCATTCAGCAGTATAGGCTAAATACCAAATATTTGTATGCTGCATCGCTAATTTAGTAGCTGCAATTGCTGTTTATTTTTTAAAATTTAATTTTTTAAATTATAATTTTCCGGTGTTGAGCATAATCTTGTATGCCCTCACAATTTAAAAACTCCTTGAAAAAATTGTTTTTGAAATAACGGACCCTATTTGCGCAAATTCACAAAAGCGGACCCTGGTTGAAAGAATGTGACTTACCGTTTATTTTATATTCAGAAATTACGAGTAATTTTTTTCACAATTTTGCAAAAACGGACCTTTCACAAAGTGTCTGGACAGACCCCTGTGATTGATATTTGAAACGTGTGATTCGTTTACGTTAGCAACTGTTCTTTCCATTCTATTTCGAGTAAGCTAAGCCCATCAAGCACCAATTCTCTTAAATAAAACATTATATCGCACTCGGGCAAGAACAGTGTCATAACTCTAAAATGCAGCATTTGAGAAAAATCAACTTAAAGAATACTATAAAACTTATTCTGAATAACTGAAACAACTTCCCTTAGCTGGATAAATTGCGAGTTAAAGATGTGACAGTTTTTGAGCTTGATGGGTCACTTCATACATATTTTTATTAACATAACCTCAAAATTGCTGTTTTTTGACTTGCGTCACTTTTCCTGCCGGGGTGCGATAGATTCTTGAACAAAGATTTTAATTCTTTCACTTACATTTCTTACTTAACACTTAGACAAGCATGAAGCCAAGTAGAACATAAACTAATTAAGCATCGCAAAACAAAAATATATCACGGTTATAATAAAATACATAAACAAATAATAAATCTAAGTTCAGTAAAAGACGTAAACGTGAAATAATTATATTTCAAATAATGTGATGAGCGATACGGCCCTGTATTTAATTAACTTCGCGTAAATTAGCATTCTAACTTAGGCTAGAAACTTAGCTCAACTTTAACAAGCCATTTTGCATATAAACGATCACCTAGTGCTGACGTCATAGGTCACGTATGGGGTATCTGTGATCTTCTTCTTGAAGTGCAGGTATTCAATTGATCACAATAAATTAGGCTGACTTTATTATTTCAGAGCACTAAAGTAAGCAATAAACTTAGTAAAAAATCTATAATGATATTACATTTTATTTTAGAAATTTTCCAACTTAAGAGAACTTTTTATTAAACCAGTAGCAACAGATATATACATACAAGTATGCTGAGACACTTTTAACAGTAAGATTATTAAAAACTAAATTTTTAAAAAAATATAATAAATTTAAAAAAAAATATCGCATTTTTTTTTTCCCCTTCAAAACTATCGAAAAAATAAATCGGTTGAAGGGAGGGAAGATTTGCCGTCAATTGCTCCGTTGGTTTTCGTACTACAGTACAATGACAATCAACCATTGAAAACTCTGTGGGCATGTTCCACTTATTTATTTTAGGAAAGTTGTGCTTTTATCCGTGCTTGTTGGGGTGTGCATACTTTAAATAATGTCCATTTTCTGACATTTTCCCCCTCTCTCCTTTTTCGTCCTTTCAATCGCAGAGAGGGAGTGAGGCGAACAAAACGTTCGTAATGAAAGCCAGAGTTATTTGTTACGGATGAAGGGGTCAACAAACTTGACCCGATTTTTCAGGCTGAAGTTTTTTTTGTTTTTTTTTAATATCGTCTGCTCCTTTCGACTGTTTCGAAGCCGTATATAGCGTGGGAGGTTAATTGTTTATTTAAATTGTTCCATAAAGTGCCTGTTAAAGCCCTTAGAATTCATTAAAGTCAGTTCATTATCTTGAAAACCGCAATCCCCAAAACGTAAATACGATAAAGTTGGCTCATATTTGCTAAAAAAAATTCTTTTTCAAATAAGATCATGTACAAATGTATAAAGCCCATGTCAAAATTACTAATCAGAATTCCCTTTAAAGAATATAAATTAAAAAATACGAAATTCGTAGCAGAAATTGCATATAATTTCAAATTGAATGATTTTTAAATATTAATATAAAATAAAATAAACAGAAGAATCATGATTAATAAACTAGTAAAAGTTTTATGGATATATCTTCAATTGGATGCAATAAAATAAATTCAATCATACGGAGGATTATAAATTTTCGAAAAATGCTACGTATTACATATTTCATTGTGCATAGAAATCAAGTTATTCAAGTTATGACGCAACAAGTTTTCTATTATGCATCATGTGTTTAAGTATGCACGTTTTTTTCTATGAATAGGTAATACCAGGATAAAAATAAACGGAAAATGCAGCGGGAATGATGAAATTTCCCTGTGTATCTAATAATGTCTACATTTCCCCATGCAGCAGAATCTTTAATCACTTACCAACTTAACTAAGAAAAAGAAATCTTGAAGGCGATGGAATTATAATTTTTTTTTTTCCCCAAAAATTCGAACGTTATGAACAATCAACCCCTTGACTGAAAATAACACGATAAAAAATAAAACAAGCAAAAACATATCTCTTCCAAGAATTCGGGTAAATATTCTTCATTTTTAGGAGGAAATAAAGTCCCTGAAAATTTTGAAACAGTTTTCAATGTCAAAAACATTTTAGTTTTTAAGAATACATACATAAAAAGCATTCAACTGTTATGATATATATGATACGAGTATAGTAGAACTCGTTAATTTTGATTAACAGAAAAACTTATCAAAAATATTTTATAAATCATTTCTTAGTAGTAAATATATATAAATTTTTTTGCTATTATAAATAAAAATCTGACTTTGGAAAATATATTAAAGCAATTAAATATCAAAAACGGTAAGATAATCAGGGGTCTGTTTAGAAGAAATTTGGGTCCGTTAACGGACCCTTCACAAAATATCTTTTCATAAAAACGGACTCTTCACAAAATTCTTTAACTTAAAAACGGTCCCTTCACAAAATAATTTATCCTTTAATCAGACCCTTCACAAATTTGTTTATCTTCATTATTGTTTTGTTACTCGAATAAACCCTTCCCAGGGGGTGGGGGGGGGGAAGAAAGACAAATGCAAACGAGCTAAGTTTTGTTTTCGGCAGAAGCTTCTTCCTTTATTCGTCCGAAATGAATATTCTGCGTTCAACAGTATAGGCTAAATACCAAATAATTGTATGCTGCATCGCTAATTTAGTAGCTGCATTTGCTGTTTATTTTTTAAAATTTAATTTTTTTTAATTATGATTTTACAGTGTTGAGTATGATCTTGTATGTCTTTTACAATTTAAAAACTACTTAAAAAAGTTTTTTTTGCAATAACGGACCCTATTTTCGCAAATTCACAAAAACGGACCCTTGTTCAAACAATGTAACTTAACGTTTATTTTATATTCACAAATTACGGGTAATTTTTTCACAATTTAACAAAAACGGACCTTTCACAAAATGTCTGGACAGACCCCTGATAATGGTAACGGTTATTCGAATATTGTTAAAAAATTAATATGGAACTGAGATCAAATAAATAAACAAATTCAGATTACAGTGAACTAATCATTTCTGTTCGTTTAAATTTGAATGTAACGGAATGTAATGTGAATATGAATTCAGGTTTCTTTGAGTTCTAATTTCTTTTAACTGAACTTCTACTTCAGTTGTTAAGCATATTAATTCGGAAAATGCAATTACGCTTATTTTTCCCTTAATATTAATTATTTACTGCATGAAACTTTAAGCAACATAAACAATATTTATATAATTAGAAATAGAGAGTTCTAATGTATTTAATTACAAATTTTTCTTTATTCCAGGTTCAATGTCGGAAGGTAATTGGAAAATCCGACTCTTTGGAAACTGTCAGAATTTGTCAGGCTTATTGTAGAAAATTTTATAGGCGCAATGCAAATTTACGTAGGCGAATTGCAAAGCGCCGTGAATTTTCCGATAAGCCTAAAACATGCATAATGTGTTCTTTATTATATACCGGCACTTTTTATTAATTTTTTTTTTTATTATAGACGAATACACTATTTGGCCAAAAAAAGAAAGAAAAAAAATCCCGACACAAAACGGTACAGCCTCTATCAGTACTGTGTCATTTTTTGTGATGTTGGTCCCTCTTTCGCATCGATGAGAGCCTGCACACAGCTAGAGATTTTCCACCTAAGATCAATCTCACTGCCAGCGACTTTTTCTTTCTTTGTTCTTTCAAAATATTTACCTGCAAAAACTAAAGTAATAAGTTTCTCGTTGCGACTTTTTCGCATGTGCAAAAAACCGCACACAGTGAGAATGGCCCTTTGATAGGTGGTCATAGGAATTTAAAAACCATCCATAGCAACTGAAGTAAATGTGTGAAGTATTGAGGATGGTCGATTTGTCAACGTAATCTGCGTTGTAATTTATCCAAAACTTGTTACTTATGCCACTTGCCAATACCAGCACACCTGCTTCAATTACATCAATTGAATATTTAAGGCAGAGGGTGCGTTTCTTGTTTATTCCGTGGCCCCATCTATGGACAAGAATACGACCTTAGTAATACACACGTCACAGCCCGTTTTAAAAGGAGGGCCCAATCATATTCCATTTGTTCACATGAACCAGAGAACGATCAATCTTTAATTCTGTACCCCCAAAGGTACTTATTTTTTTCGGGGGGGGGGGAACTTGGAGGACTTTGTGGCCGAGACAGATTTAACCAGCACCAGTCACCATTTAATACACGAGGATTCTTTGACCGGAGGCAATCGAATTTAATTTCTCACGAACAGGAGCCCAGTCCAACGTACTACGAACCAGGCTATCCCGGCCAGAAACCAAAGGTGTTTTATGGGATTTAGCGATGATCAGTCCAGTTCTTGAACACGCATTTCATCAAACCATGGCTACGCAACTGTGTGAATGGAGCAGTTCTGCTGGAAATGAGCTTCTTTCGCAACATCACCATAGATTTGGGTGAAGAGCCTTGTCCAGAATGTCCACATAAATCTCAAAGTTCATATTTTAAACCACAGGATATAAGAGGGATCAAGGCTAAACCGCGAAAAACACTACTGCAACATGCTTTGGTGAATCTCTTTTGACCTCCTCCAATAAATAAATAAAAAAAAATTTCTAGTTTTAAATCAAAAGATGTTTCATTATTAATAAGTTAAAAAATTCATTCCTTTATTAATTTAACCATCCACAAGAACTTAAATATTTATGTTTCTAGATATGCTAAACGTGTTTTTTTACATCCAATAAAATGCATTTTTATTAATACAAATTTTCCTTTAGTTTCCTCCAAAAAAGAAAGACTCACGCAAACAGCCAATAGCCGATGATGTCTGATGGCATCCGGACAAATTCTCCGCCACATTATCTCATCTAATGTCGTGATACATCACAGTATTTGCTACATGTCGTGATATCCCCACACTAGTGTGCAGTAAAGACGGATACCTTTCAAATATTTAGTAAAGATAGAGGTGGGAGTGAACAGTCTGATAGGCGAATGACATTGAATTGGCAGAGCAGGTGCACGAACACATTTGCGTTTTAACCTTTTCTTTCCTTACATAGGGTTGTTTTACGTGATGATTGCAGCAAATAGGCAGATAAATGGTTGCGATTTGTGAAGGAAGTAATGGCAAATGTTGTTCTTAAGTGAGTGACGAAGTTATTTACATAAAACACGAGACAATTTTACATGAAAAAAAGTAAATAAAAAATACGACAATAGTTCTATGAGGAAGTATTCATTGACATCAAGAGTCTAAAAACTAAATTAATAATAATTAAAAAAAATTATGGAGCTATTAGTTATCTAAAATAAGAGTATTATCTTTATGTTGGAGATGAACCAAGAAAATAACGTAATAAATAAATAATTAATATAAATTTATTTGCTATGCTTAACCCTCATATGTAAATAATAAAAGATCTCATTCAGTTAGTCTCCTAGAACTACAAAAACACCTGTGTTTTATTCGATTTGTAATGCGAGATCTTAAATACACTGGTGAAAACAACTGACCAGACAAAAAGGTTCTTTTTTTTGGAATAAAAAAAAAAACTAACATAACAAATAAAACCAAACTTGGTCAAAACATCAACCGATCAATATATGGAAAAACAAAAATTAGCACAATCTGTACCCTAAATAAGAAAACTAGTCACTTGCCTAACACACTCTGTCAGTCAAAGGAAAACATATCTACTAGACTGTACAATCGCCTTTAACAACTACAAAACTCTCGCATCGACGCTTCATACTGTTTACCAGTGTCCCCATCAATTCCCGTGGCAACAGCATCCACTCTTGCACCGAGGCACCCTTGAGCTTAACAATGGTCGTTGGAGCATGTCTTCGAGCTATAATTGAGCGTCTAAGAGAGTCCCATACGTGTTCGATGAGAGTAAGATGAGGGAACATCGCAGGCTACTCTAATCGTTGAATATCCTCCAATTGGAGGTATTTGTCTCATCAGTCTGAGAGAGCGTTATCGTTCATACAGATGAAATTTGGTCCATATGCTTCGCGAAGAAGTCTCACATAAGTGTGCAAGGATTTCGTCTATGTACCGTGGACTTGTCAGAATAACCCTATTAAACACATGAAGGTCGATATGCTCGTCTGCTATGGTGCCTGCTTAAACCAGCAGACCACCTGCACCATAGTAGTTTTTTTCCAACAATATCAGAGGGCCGATATAGACTCCCGGGTTTTCTCGTAAGTTCTCTCCAGATGAGAACCCTTCTTGAGCTGTCTAGACTGAATCGGACTCATCACTGAAGAAAACCCAAACCCCCATCATCATTTGTCCAAGACAGGCATTCTCGGCACAGTGTCAGGCGGTACTTTCTGTGTTTCCCAGTTAAAGGGACGCAGATAAGGTGTCCAGCATATGTTTGAAGGAACATGAAATATTACTCAGCTTTTTATCAAGTTTTACAAAACAGAAGTATTGTATTAAAAATCAAAATACGAAGTAGAATTATAACTGAGAAATAATTTTTTTTTTTGCACCGTTGCACAGTGGGCCAGCATCCAAGGTTTCGTGGCCAAAATTAGTATTTCGATAAAATTTGTTAAAACAAACTATGGGGGTTTTCATGTGCAGATAAATTGCATTCATAGTTGAAATTTTGAAATACACTAAAAATTCCAAAAAAACAAACAAAATGGCGGCTGAAATTTGGCGAGCAAAAATAAAATATAGTACGTTTAAATAATTAAATATAGCAATGAAAATATAATAATTTTCGTAATTTTATATTAAAAATGAAAAGCAAATTATATTTCCGAAATAATATTACAAAATAGCGCGAATTAATTACGAAATAACGCGAAAACATGAAAAAAAAACATAATTTTGTTTTTTGGTATATTTAGTCCATTTTTGCGATATGGGCAAAATGGGGCAGGTTTTTTCGAAAAAAGAAACATCAAAGAAGACAACAAAAAAAGTTTAGCCAATTACCTCGTTTAACTTTTTGGAGATAAGTTTCGAAAGTGAGTCAAACATTGTAAAATGTCAAATGATAAGATATAAACTATAAGTTTGTCAAGAGTATTAACTAATTCAACAAATTGAAAAATTTTACGATAATTTCTGACTAATTATTCTGATAAAAATGCAACAGTAAGGTGAAATTCCTATATATATATTTCTGAAATATAAATTTAAAAGTTACATTTAAAAAAAAAGAAAAAAAAATTAACATATTTTTCACTACATTGTACTCTCGTCGGTCCAAAAAGTAAATTATAATGTTTGGAACGATTATGAATACTTAATTTGGGCGATATTAAAACTGCCTACACATATTTTAGTTGAAAATTTAATTCAGACTTTTGGGCAAAGATCATGGTGTTCTGGCCCACTGTGCGTTGGTATGTTAATTTTCATAGAAACGAAGAAATTAGGTTTTTTAAACGAAAAAAAGTACTTTAAGCCCATACAGAATTTTTACGAAAATTGTGCGGAAAAAAAGAAAACTAATATATCTGAATTTGAGGGCCACAAAGAAAAAAAAGGCTTGGAGCGCCGGATGTGGTCCGGGGGCCGCCAGTTGGTAACCATTGGTCTAGATGGTGACGACTGGTCATAATTACGCTGGGTAAACAAAAACAAAAAAACACACAAAAAAAAACGAGGATTGGGTTAAGCTACGATGTTTCAAAACGTATTTAAGACATAAGTTTTGGCGAACAAACGAGGTACCTCTACCTACACAAACGCGATCACAACGTCACTGCTTCACGACGTCACAGGCCACTGCATGGCGGAGGTGACCACGCACAGCTTCGCTATCATCTGATACCTTATTTACGTATAGACGTTACTTGCTTTAAAAAAAAATCTTCCCTTTAATTGTTTTTATTATAGCAGTAAGATGAGAGTGACGAAACTGTAAGCATACACGTGCATATAAGATCGAATTTAATTTAATTTTCAGTCTAGAAAAAAAGAAAAAAAAGAAAACAAAGAAAGAAACAATCGCATAGGTGCTTAAAAAATGAACATTCATAATTCTCGCTTTCTAATCATAATTGACTTTTAAATAAGGCTCAATAGAAGGAGGGGGGAAAAGAAACAAAGTAGATAACAAAAAAGTAGAAAACAAAAGTAAATAAATATTTTATAAATGACAAAAGTTTATGGTTAATTGACTTTATTTTCGGTCACCCATTAGTTTTTCATAAAAGTTTAGTTACTTGATTGAGCAAATAAGTTACAGAATGCAGTTATTAAAGAATGAAAAAAAATTTCGAACATTACTTTTATATAAATCTAAGAAATAAAAATTTTTGCTACTCCGGTACGAATAAAATTTTTTCGTACAAATAAATAAATAAAAAGTTTAGTCTTAAGTTTAACACGTTTAAATGGACATACATCAAATATCATTGGGAAAAAAAAAAAATTCCAAATATACGCTTATTTAGTTATAGCCTAATAAAATAAGGCTTTAAGTACAAAATCACGCCCAATGATCATAACAGGAAGAAGCTATTTATTTACTGAGAGTGTAAAGAGGAAATTTTTTTAAAACGTGATCAAAGCAAGCTGTTAGAAAAATATGTTTCAGTAATTTTAACAGCCTTGAAAAAGACAAGCCTCCAATAAATGAAAGCTGAACAAACAAGAAATACCCAAGCAACAACTTGACCTTATTTAAAAGGCAAGCTGAATTATAATCACTGTGTTTATAAGCTTTGAAAAATGTAAAATAATAATACAAAATTCTTTCTAAGTTAAAACAATCAAAATCAGTCAGTGTTTGTTTAAAAGGAAGTGTGTTCCTCCTACGACCCGGGGCTAGATTCAGGTCTAAAATGATCAATGCACGGCAAAATATGAAGAAAAAACAAATACGAAATTTGCATAACGAATTGTAATTGACTTTCAAACTGTTTTAAGAATTAATAAATAAATTTAAAAAAAGAACATAGAAATTATAGCATTCGAATTCAAAATACATAGGTACAAAAGATTCGAGTATCAAAAGATTAAAATCTCTTTATATGAGAAATTTTTTTAACCAATAAATCATGTCCAAAACAAATTGAGTTCAAAAATTTATTCAAAAAACGTAAGACGTAAACAGGCTAGATCAGAGGTCTCCAAATTGGTCTATATAGACCCCCAGGGGTCTATTTAACAAAAGCGGGGGTCGATCAAAGCCAGGGGGTCGAAAAGGGGTCGATCCGAATCGGAAGGGTCGATTGGGGGTCGAAGAAAAAACAGTTCTTAATACGCAAATCACACATACCTAATTAAGTATGTAAAATTTGTGAATTTTTTTATAATTAACTTAATATCAGTTTCTTTATAGAACATAAATTAATAAACGTATATTTATTCGGGTGAAACAAGTATTTACGTACCAGAGCGCAGTGGCACGAACTCTGCACTTCTGGTTTATATGTCATATGGATGTGCTCTTGCCCAAATGTCACGTGTGACGAGCATTGACGTTACAAACACAAATATATGCAGTTTCAGCTATCTTTGCTAACTGTGAACAGTGTTGAATGTTTGCAGTGTCATTATTAAAACTTTTATAGTTTTGGATAATTAGTTATTTTTTTCGATAAAACCATTAGTTTAGTTTAGATATCAATTTTAATTATCAATACATGTAAAAAAGAAGGTAAGCATTAATAATATGGATTAGTACAGACCGCAACGAAACTATAGCAAACTTTGTATTTTTTTACGAAAATTACAAACTTTTTGAAAATACTATTACTTTAATAATTAATTAAATGACTAATTAACTTTAATAATTATTTGAATGTACTATTACATAAATAATAAATGTTTAAAATCATAAAATAAATGTACAAACACAGTATCTAATAGAGTTTATTTTAATTAACAGAAAATTACTTTTATGGGGGTCGATGGAGATTTCGAACAATTATATAGGGGTCGATGATTAAAAAAGTTTGGCGACCCCTGGGCTAGATATTCGATTAAAAAAAGACCAATCAAACTTTAATAATTATGGCAAAATAAATCTTGGTGTCATATAGAGTTTCTAAATTTTTCAGTAACTTTCATTAACATTTTTAAGAATTAAAAACTGGGAGTTACAGACGCATTAATTTGCTAGCCAGTTTTTAATTTTTAAATTAATTTTAAATAACCAAAATTTGATTTTAAAAAATTGAAGTGTATATGATGGCAAGAATAAATATTTCCAAAATTATTGAAGGTGAATGACTTTTTTTTTTTTTTAAATGAGTTAGGTACTTTTAAAGTCTGCAAATATAACGTTCGTAAATAATGGCCTGCAAGTATCGTAGTGTGGGTATCTCGATCCTGATTGGTTGTTGAAACTTGGTATTTTTTTCCCCATCCTATTTCGAGGAAGCAAAGCTAGCCAAATACCAATTTTCTTAAGTGACACATTCTATCTTCTTTCGCAAAGATGCCAATTCTTTAAGAATTTATTTCTTACTTATCACAAAGACAAACGCGAAGCTATGTAGAACATAAACTAATTATGCATAGAAGTTGCCAGGCATACAAAACGAAAATATATCACGGTTATAATAAAATATATAAACAAATAATAAGTCTAAGTTAAGTAAATGACGTAGAAGAGACGGGGGGAAAGACTTAGCTCGACTTGAACTATAGCATTAACAAGCCATCTTTTTTATTAACGATCAGCTAGCACTGAGGTCATAGGACACTTGTCTGTGCATCTGTGATTGTTATTTTCTCGAGTTAGTACCAGATTGCCCAACTGTTTAAATTATTAAAGCACAAAAAAGGACTACCAAAAACGATGGATAAAAAACCGAAGGACTAATTAACAAATTACTAGCCATGTTCTCTCAATAGATGTTAAACTGTAAATTTTGCCTATGTATGAAATTTTTTTTTTTAATTTAACTGCTGGTAAAAGTTCTAGAAAGAAAAAAAAATCAATTATATTTGTTTAAGCTTTGAATAAGCAATATAAGCTGCAACTTTCAATTAGCAAAAAAAAATTTTTTAATTTTTTTTCCTTTTTAAATGATGACTATACAGCGCTTAGTGTATTTTCTCTCCCAGAAACACCATCTCTAGACAAAATATGAAATCAGATTCCCAGACAACAGTGAAGCGAAATTATGTTCAATAAAATGCTATGTCAGAAAATAAAATAAAAATAAGAACATTCCACCACACCATTGGACCACAGCAACAAATATGATCAAAAGCAAAACAAAGACAGCCGAATACTCAAACTTGCATCACTTTCCATTGTTCGATGAAGGAATGATAGACACATAATAGTAAAGAATGCTTCTTGTTTTTTTTTAATTAATTAATAACAATTCAGCTTAAGTTTTTATTTTGTTATTTATTAAAGATTCCGCAAACTACATAAGTTCAAGATTAAGATGGCTTGTGCAAATTTCAGTGCATGCGTTGATATACGTTATATTCGCGTAACAGTAAAAGGCGTCACAAAATTCATCTCCTAAAAGGTCAGGTGGGTAAAAAAAGTAAGCTTTTTTAAAAGAAGGCCCTAAAACGAAACCATTAAATTTATTTAACTAAAAATACATTGGATTCATATAGATTAAATATGAAGCAAACCTTTCTTCCTTTTTTTTTTTTTTTTTTATTTATTTTTTATTATTATTATTTTTTTTTACAGTAATGCATTTAAAAAACATTGAGTTACAACACCGAGGAACAGGATCGAGTTAAATATATTTTTCTTTCCAATCCAAAAAAATCTTTCGCCAATACTTTCGCTAAAACATAATCTTATTTGCCAAATTTACGATTTTATCGCATTGGGTTAAGATGGCGAATGCTTAGCACGGGCCCCGACTACTGAGAAGCCTACATGCATTCAAAATAATAACTAGCAAATTATATAATAATTAAGGCCTGGATTTTGATGACATTTGCATTTCTGGACATTTTTTGTCCTTTAGAGCATTTTTTTTAGATTTATAGGGCATTTTTCTTTAAATTTTGGGGCATATTTCGCATTTTAAAGCATTTTTTTAATTTTTTGTTATTTTTTTATCATTTTTCATTATTACACTGGCTTCCAAACAATGAAGAAAGTCTCTAGGATATTAAAAGGTGAAGCAACATCTTTTCAAATTGAAGAAGAATTGTCAGTGAGACAGTCTTTTTCAAGTACGTACCAATAACATCAGTAGACGTTGAAAGAAGCTTCTTCAGTTATAAAAATTAACTTTCAGAGAAGTAAATTTACATTTACATTCGAATTTACATTCGTTTACATTTCAAAATATTAAAAAAAAAAATTAATAATCCAATGTAATTCTGATATTTAGTAATATTATGAGATGGAAGTTGTTATATTCATTAAAGTTTCTATACAAAATGAAAATGTTTTGGAGTCAATATATTTCCATTTTTTATTATTATTATTTTGTTTTTGTTTATTTGTTTGTCATTTTAGGATATAAAACATATTTTTCAAACTTTAATGAACGTAGAACAAGTATTGCATTGCTTCATAATTTTTGAAATGACTCATAATAATTTTAAAGAGTAAAAAATTGTTTTAGTTCAATATTTTTACTTTATTTAAGTCATGTCATAAAGCATTTTTAGCGCAATTTTCGCATTTTAAGGGCATTTTTTGCACTTTTTAAAGGCACTTTTTGCACTTTTTAAAGGCATTTTTTGCACTTTAAAGGGCATTTTTTCCACTTTTTAAGGGCATTAATTGAGATTTTTTAGGTCATTAAAATCCGGGCTCTAATAATAATACTCGTATTCCCTACTTAGCCTAAAAACGTCAGGCGTTCTACAGCGTTTCATGCGTTGATGTTAACTTTTATACGTTGACACTAAACATACCTACAGACACTTTACAATACAATACAATGAAACATACAACAACCGGTCTTTTGTCCAGTCATGGTATGTTCAGTGTTAAAAACTATCAATAAATAGTATAAATTTTTGGAGGAAAATTCTATTAAATCATTAGGTATATTCAGGTCTACAAGTCCCCCTTTAACTTTTCAAAAGTTAACTTTAAAGTGACTTTTTCAAAAGTTAATAAAAATACAACCAGGCAAGCTGCCTCTGGATATTTAAAAGGTAACAATTAATAAAGTGTGCCAATCTCCATTTCAGAATTGTTGAAATAGGTAACATAATGAGTTGAGAATAATGTAATCCTTGTATTAAATTAACAGAATGCATTCTATTATAGCTCAAAATTACAAATTTAAAAAAAAAAAAAAATTTAATAATACATTTTTATGGGTGAAAAATTTTTTTTTAAGAAAAATTCCACAATGTTTTATTTTAAACACCAGGAGTTAAGGCATACGCCCTTCCTTCATTCTGGTCTTAAATAATTTAATCTAGAGCAAGATCAAACCGGTTCAAGAAATAAAGCAGTCAGACAAAAAAAAAGTCTCCCTAACTTCTCACACTTCCGCATATTAATCAATAATATCTAAATTTCACGAACATTTAACTTTTAGTGGCCTTCCAACCTTGATGAACACTATCTGCATTGGCAAACTGCCCGTTTCCATCATAAGCACGCAGCAATTAAGGAAGAGGTTGATTAGTACAGACAAAGACAAGAAAAATGCCCGTAACCTTAACTGACTTGGAAAACAATAATGCCTGTCTCTTGAATGAAGGTCGAGATGACACCCTAAATATATTTGTATGTTATGTTAAAGTTTATGTATGAGACGATATTTTAAGCACTTCAAACCTTTCATGGTAATGTGCTTTAACATTTTCTCGCCAGTGTGCCTAGTAAGAAAAACTTATTCTAAAATGTTAAACTATTAGCTTCTAAACTTCCACCCTTTTTTTTTAAGAAATCTCTATTCTTGAAACAACATAGAGAAGTATATGTCTTCATTTTGTATTATGCCCGATTAAAATTGACAGAAATTCGCTATGCCTGATGGAGTTAGAAGATGAAATAACTTATTTCAGAACTACTTTATACAGCAATAAAGATCTAAAGAAATTTATTCTAGAGCTTGAAAATAGACATATAATCATACGCCCATAATATGTATATGTTACTGTGACAGATCGGAATGGGTGGTTGTTGACAATCACACAATCGCTTTGGTAAATGTCCGAAATATATAGTAGGTCTAATTAAGTGTCACTGCCCAGTATGCCCAACATCAATGTTTTTTTTAAGGTCAAGTGCCACTGCCCAGTAAGTATTTAACCGTTACTCCGAACACTGATGTTTCTACTAATCTATTCTCAGCAGATATTAAAGTATCGAATAAATGTAATAATATCAAATCGGATAAAATAATATTAAATCGGATATAACAAATATTTCGGACATTCACCAAAGCGACTATGCGAGTGTTGACATTCAGCGAGTGTTGACATTCACCGGTGCAAGCCAACATTCTCTTGATTTAGGTTATTCACAGTAACATGTAAAGAGCTAAAATATTTTGAAAATATTACCTTAATAAATTTATTTATAAATACCTTTTAACAAGTTACAGGACCAGCTTAAAAGGTAAAGAGTACCATGTACAGCAAGTAAAATAAATAATCGTTATTCATAAACACCTTGATAACATAACGAAAAATGGATAGATCTCAGGGGTCTGTTAACGGACCCTTCACAAAATATCTTTTCATGAAAACGGACCCTTCACAAACTTGTTTATCTTCATTATTGTTTTGTTAATCGAATAAACCCTACCCGGGGGGGGGGGGGCGGTTCGAGACAAACTAAGTTTCCTTAAGTTTAAATTCCAAATGTAGTATTTTAAGAAAATATTTCGTGTGCGCATTCTTATTAATATTAAAACAAATTTTTCTTGTAAAAAAAAATGTATTGATCAATTTATTCATAAAATTAATTAATAGAATATTATTTAAATAAAAATTAATTTCTGTCAATTTTTTAAGTAAAATATTATAAATTTAAGAATTGTTTAAGTTTACTTAACAAGGGTCTGTTTAGAAGAAATTTGGGTCCGTTAACGGACCCTTCACAAAATATATTTTTATAAAAACGGACCCTTCACAAAATATATTTTTATAAAAACGGACCCTTCACAAAATATATTTTTATAAAAACGGACCCTTCACAAAATATATTTTCTTTTGATCGGATCCTTCACTAATTTGTTTACCTTCATTATTGTTTTGTTAATCGAATAAAACCTTCCCAAGGGGGAAAACAAGAAAGATGGATGTAAACGAATTAAGTTTTGTCTTCGGCAGACGATTCTTCCATTATTCGTCTGAAATGAATATTCTGCGTTCAGCAGTATAGACTAAATACCAAATATTTGTATGTTGCACCTCTAATTTAGAAACAGCGATTGTTGTTAATTTTTGAAAATTTATAAATTTTTATTATAATTTTACAGTGCTGAACATAAGCTTTTATCTATTTACAATTTAAAAACTCCTTGAAAAAGTTTTTTGCAATAACCGGACCCTATTTGCACAAATTCATAAAAGCAGGACCCTGGTTGAAAGAATGTAATTTTTTCACAATTTTACATAAACAGGACCGTTCACAAAATGTCTGGACAGACCCTTGCTTAATGGGTAACACATTAAAAGTGATACATTACTAAGTTTTGTTATTTAAAATATGTCAATTGAAATTATTTAAAACGTGAGTGATTTTGTTTCCATTATTCGTCCGAAATTAATATTCGATGTTGAGCAGTATAGGCTAAATACCAAGTATTTGTATGATGCATCTTTAATTTGGTAGCAGGAATCTTGTTATCTATTTACAATTTAAAAATTTCTTCAAAAGGTTTTTAGCAATTTTTGCAATAAAAGGGCACTATTTGCAGAAATTCACAAAAGCAGGACCCTGGTTGAAAAAATGTGACTTAACGCTTATTTCATATTCACAAATTATGAATAGTTTTTTCACAATTTCACAAAAAAATGACCTTGCACAAAATGTCTGGACAAACCCCTGGATCTATCTAATATGTCCCCCAACAAAAGCGAAAAATCAGTAAAATATAGAAAGTAACCCCTTAATCGTGCCTCATCACCCACACGAAATTATCCCTCCGACAGAATAAGAGAAACGAAACTCAGTAACAGAACAGATTAAAAGCACGCATCTCTTTAGATTACTAGGAAAGACCCCGAAGACTTCCCTTTTATTCTATGACATGGGTGTGTCAAATCCGCACCTAATGGAACTTTTTTTTTTCTTTCTCCACATCTATTTATCTCGCTAAAATCTCCCTCAAATGAAGCGAAGTGAGACCAAGATATGAGCGAAAAAATACCCAAATTCCTAGACACAACCTTCACTATCTGAAACTTGACAAAACTAAAATTACTTCATTAGGTTGAAAAAAAAAAAAGTTAAACTTAGTCGTTTCATACGATATTATAATCATTTTATCAGTAAAACATCCTTTAAATCAGAAGAAAACGCACAGAATTAAATTACGTGCACGGTAATTGTTTGCGAAATACAATTTAAATTCACATGGTGAATTAATTTAGCAGAATTTAATCGTGACCTAAATAAATTTTTATTAGCATTCAGGCAACAAAACAAACTAGATTAAAAATCCGTATAAATTCAGTAATTTTAATGTAATAAACAAGTTATGATCAGCACGTGAGGGCGAAAACACTTGCTTAAACTTTTAAGGGAGAGTGTCACGTGACCTTTAATTTTCAGCGTTTTCAGCCTCTAAGAAATTTATAAACGAATTATTTCGATAGCACAACTTTAAAGCTTTTTATTGAACCTTAAATTTTTTTTATTTAACCATAAAAACAAAACCACATATTACAAGTTTACAAGTTTTAAGGAAACTATGTTACTTTCATGACGCACAATCATTTCTGAGAAGAAAAAAGTTAAGACGAAAAAAATTTGTGGTTCGCAGAAGATATATTTAAGAATATTCAAATACGACCCTAGCAAAAGTACTTATTATAAGTTTAAAATTAAAAATGTTAGTAAAAGAATTAAAAATTAATTAAAGCAGAGTTCACACCTTAGGAATAAAAAAAGGCACTATGAGTATTAAAAGGGAATCACTTTTTTTTTTTTAAATTACCCTCTTATACTACTATATGTAGATATTTTAAAAACTAATTGTCATTCATTGTCAAACTAAGAGAAAAATTTGCTGTTTAAAAAAATAATAATTAAAGGCATGCTAAAAGGCAATTACTGCGCAAAATTTTTTTTTTCTTCCAAAAATGTAAACGACAAAAAAATTTTTGGATTGATAAGCAACTTTAAAGCTTTTTCCTACATTTTAAACTGAGAAGCTATGAGAAAATTAACATTAAAAAGCATATTTTTCTTAAAAATAAAAATAATTAAAAAAAAAAGTTATTTACTTAAAAAATAATTTTAAAATTAAAAATCACTTTTAAAAAAACATTAGCATAACACCCCTCGAAAAAAAGAGAAACTTAAAAAAATTTAACTACTTGAGAATAATTCTAACAAAATAAATATTTAGTAATCATAATTAAACACCTATAAACACAAATAATTTTACCAGTGCGCAATTATTACTTAAACATTGAATTATTTTCCTTTTACAACGGAATGTGAATAAAAAGGCACTATTTTCAAAGTACGGCGGCTTCTTTTTACAAAAAGGGCATCAAATAGCAAGCAGCGCGGCCCGCCCTTCTAAAAACGATTAGGACAAACACTAAATGAAGAGAATCAGATTCTGAAAGTATATAAGAAACACAGCAGTTATTTAATTAATGTAATAATTCAGAAGCCTCTAAAATAATTAACTTTCGTGCAACCTAAATCATGCAAAACTAAGCAATTTAAAACATTCTATAAAATAATTCTACGAGTAAATAATTCTAATAAGAATGTCGAGCCGACTTAATTCTCAGCTTTCTAATATTATATTGAGAAATTGCTATATTTATTTACATAAGCTCTTTTCAAGAAGCTTTTGTTACCATCCAAATGAAATAACTAAAAAATTTATGAATAAGACCAGAAATAATCACTAAAGCTTAGTTAGGACAATTTGCGTCATTGCCACACTTACAGATATATATTTTTCCTTCGTATTTGCACTGATAATGGGACGTACTCGGACGAAGATAGCTATGATGTAATCATAAGAAAGATAAAAACAATTATAGGTGCGGTCTTTCAAGGCTTTTTTCTTTACTCGATTTATAAGTTAAGTGTACTACGATATATACTCAACAGTTCGTGAAAGAAATATTTTTACAATAAGCCCGACCTATCTTAATATATCGATGTTTTTGACCGCCAAGCTATGCGCAATTATCACTTTTACGTCACAATTTAGAATTGAAACCAGTTACCGTTACTTACAATAATGTAAATCCCAAAGAGTTACATAAATTTTGATTTTAGATTAATTTCAAATTATTTTTTAAACCATAACCAGTGTATATATTTGATAGTGTATACGTATATCTATAATCTGACCCGAAAGCTATGCGCAATTATCACTTTCATGTCACAATTTAGAATTGAAACCAGTTACCGTTACTTACAATAATGTAAATCTCAAAGAGTTACATAAATTTTGATTTTAGATTAATTTCAAATTATTTTTTAAACCATAACCAGTGTATATATTTGATAGTGTATACGTATATCTATAATCTGACCCGAAAGCTATGCGCAATTATCACTTTCATGTCACAATTTAGAATTGAAACCAGTTACCGTTACTTACAATAATGTAAATCCCAAAGAGTTACATAAATTTTGATTTTAGATTAATTTCAAATTATTTTTTAAACCATAACCAGTGTATATATTTGATAGTGTATACATATATCTATATATCTGACCCGAAAGCTATGCGCAATTATCACTTTCATGTCACAATTTAGAATTGAAATCAGTTACCGTTACTTACAATAATGTAAATCCCAAAGAGCTACATTAATTTTGATTTTAGATTAAGATTAAATTATTTTTTTAAATCATAACCAGTGGCGAAGTTTTGGGGAACAAAACTCCCCTCCGAAATTATACATTACTTGATTAATAAACTATTGTACGGTTAGTAGGACGTTTTTAATTATTTAAACGTTTAGTGTATATTTATATATTAAAAGGAAATAAACAGATAACCCCCTCGAAGATACATTAAAACTATGTTATACTGACCAGATTATATGAATCTTTCAATGATTAAAGACGAATTACGAATGGATAACTTTTTTTATTTTTTAATGTAAAATTAAAAATTCTTAATTAACTTTAGGGTTTTAGAAAATATATAAATTTTAGTATAAAAACTCATTTTAAAAATTTATTTTACTTTACGAGCGAAATAAAATTTTAATTTAACATATTAAGTGCAGATAGCTCTTAGAGAAGAATTCCGTTCAATAAAATTTAATTCTATTTTAAGCACAATTTTAAGATTTTTCATACCAGCGTTAATTGACCGAAAGCCATTTTCACTTTAGTTTTCACCTGTTAAACTAATACCAGTGGACTTTTATTTATCGCTAAGTTGGCGAGAACTCAGTGATTCACTAATTGTGCACTTAAAAAAACAGTAAATTCGAGGGTTTTTTTCTAAACTTTTTGGGGGAATTTTAATCTACTTGCTAAACAATAACTCAAAAACTCTAGGTTGTTACGAATATTGACGAAATTTGAAATGAGAAAAGAATTAAAATTAAATTGAGGACTTACTTTTCTTAGTTCCAGGTAGAAAATTATTTAACTGAAAAAAGTTAGGCATGCTAAAGTTTCAGACTTAATTGCTATGTAGAGTAAGTAATAAGTTCTTAAGTACTAAGTTAAATTATTTTTACAACTCTTAAAGAAAAAAAAAAAAAATTCTTTTTTGTTTTCACTATTCTGAATCTCCTTAAAGTAAGACAAATAACTTTAATAATTTTTTATTTTATGATTTAAAAGAATGACATAACTTTATTTAAATATATGACAATAACAATTTTAGTAACTCTTTTGTGCAATTACTCCCCCACTTTTGCGTAATTACTGTCACATGTACGAAAAGTGCCAATAAAACAATTTAGATGGCTCTAATTGAATAAAATATAACTTTCAGATTAAAGAACACTCGTCTCTACAGAACAGAGAAGTTTAATCGCAGTTCCATAAGTTTAGTTTTTTTCTAAAAAACATTTTTTTGACTTTATTGAATGTAATTACTGCCCCCTAATCTTTATCGAAGACATTACAAGCAATTAAAAATTTTCGATTTGTACAAAATTTAATACCTTACTTATATATAATATGGACAGTTTAACTAAAAAAAATAATAGTTTTTCATTTATTTGGCGAAAACTATTGTTCTATAACTACTGTCCTAATCTGAAATGCAAATAAGAGAACAATAATTATCAAAGGGTGTGTAATTTCTTTACTATTTTAAAAAATTTTAATGTATGATTCATTTGGTTATATTATAACATATTTAGTTTCTTTTTGTCAGAATTCAAATAATAATAAAAATTTAAAATATTTATTTAACAATAAGAAAATTTTTTGAGAGAAAGAATATTAAATTTTAAAAATTACAAAGCAAATTTATGACTGTTATTAATTTTTTTGAGGAAAAAGTCAAAATTTTCATTCTGTTTTGCGTTCGAACGATAGTTTGATAAATAAAATCAAAATGTTAACTTTGATAAGGTAAAACTGAATAGCTAAAAAAAACTTCTTTAATATAAGAATTTGGTTACTTAAACTATACATAAAACACATGCATATTATGTAAATGTCTAATTTCCGATTTAATAACTCATCGATATTTCTTAATTTCAGATAAATTGTTTAAATATAGGTAAAAATAATAAATTAAATAAAAATAATAATTAAATATAGATAAGTAGTTCAAAAATAAAACTTATGCGTAAACTTAAATTTTTACTGTGCTATTAGGATGAAAAGTTATCTTGGTCGCATGCACAAGGTATACAAAAAAGAAAATTATGTGTAAGTTAAAAAATGTCACTAAAGCCAGTTAGTAAACCATACACAATTAAGATGAATTGTATTTTAAAACGTAAAACAAATAATATCCATCATGTTTTTCAATTATTATAGAGCAAATATAGTGTACCTAAAAAATGAAATAATATATCTAAAAATTAAAAAATAACTTGTTATTCTCCTGTTAAATGTCATTATTGCACCTTACACAAAAATGCACTTTAAAACAAGAATTTTAATTATACATTGTTACGTATTTGCTTACAAAATATGGTCTTATTTATATGGTCTTATTTATATGGTCTTGCAAAGAAAAAGTAAATACTATTCTCATTAAAATTATCAATATTTTTTTTTAATTTTATATATCTATTTTCCTAAAAAAATAAATATTAAATTTTAAATTAACGGTTATTTAAAATGTTTACCTATATTTACTTTTTCAATTATTGAATCATTAAAAAAATCAAATATTTTCTTCATGCGTTTTTTAAAGCGTTTAAGTGAGGGGACAGTAATTACATTTATCCATGCAATGACAATTTAAAACTGTCAATGAATTTTTACTTTAAAAGTTTTTTCAATGCTGGTCATTGATTTGTATTCTTAAGGATATGGGGTCTTGATGTAAAATTTATCAACATTAAGTTTATTATGAGATGAATATTTCCTAGCAAAAGTTAATGTTTTGTGTAATTCAACAAAATTGATTGTGCAATTATTACATTTAAATTGCAGTTTACAATACTCTCAATAGCAGCCAGGGCTATGTTTCGACTAGAGACTCCAGACTTTACTAAGAGTGCTACTTTGACTTTAAGACTTATGCTCAGTTAAAATTTCCACCAAATCGCAGGAAAATATGTTAATTTCAAATTATATGTTCTATTTTTATGTACAATTAAATTAAATGGCACATTATTTAAAATTACATTTTATATTATAACACAGTTGAAGTTATATATAGGGCCCACGCTAAGCATTCACCACCTCTCCAAATGTGATAAAATTGTAAATTTGGCTAAGAAAAGTTATGTTTTAAAGAATGATTTTTTCTACCGAAAATAAAATATATATTCCCTTCAATCCTGAAAAAAAAAAGGTTAAAGGGAATTTTACTGAACAAATCCTATACTATTCATTCGATTACAGTAATTTCCATTAGATACATTGCATAACCAATTCGGATTATATTAAATCCAGATAATGTAACTAAGAAGAGAGATCATGTGTAAGCATGAGACAAACTACTAAAAAAGACATATTACCATGCTCTTTGCCAGATCATGCGATATTGCATGACAAATTTTATTCCTACAGTTTGTGTCAATAAAACAGATTATGTGGTAGCCAGATGCATATTATCATCCAAATATTTTTGCAGAAAATATGCTTCCTCGTGACAATCGGTAACATATTACAACACTGTAAAAATAACTTAATGTTGCTTTAAGTTTTTCCTTATATTACTGTTTCAGTCTACGAAGATGTCAAAAATTAACCCCAACCTATTTCTATTTCTTTCCCTCAAAGATAAAAAAATATCTACATTTTTTATCCTTTTCTCCCATTCAACGCTCCTTTACTCCTCTCTAACTACAAAATGCCTCTTGATTTAACTTATAAAATAATTCAATTTATAGCAATTTTGTATTTTGATTTGAAGTTTCCAATGTTTAAAAATCAAACAAAAAGAAATTGTTAAGAATTGCCTTTGGCTAAGAATTTTGAAATTTGGCTAATAATTTGAATTCCTTAGAGCAGGCGCTGATACAGTATATCCAGCTGTATGATTCAGCCTCCTATCCCTGATTAAGAGAAAGCAAATATAAGTCATGTAAGTAGACTACTGAAAAATTCAAATATAAAAATTTCTTAAAACATAAAAAAAGTTCATTCAACTGGAATTTTTAGACCAGTATAACTTTCAGGTACATTTTAAAAGACATAATTTGAAGCACACTTAAATATATTTTCTTAATTTTTTTTCTGGACATAATTTAGGGGATATTTCCATGTTGCGATCTATCGCACCAACAACAATCACCAAGAAATCAAATGGATTTCAAACTTGCAAATTTAAAAAAAAAAAAAAAAAAAAACTAGAGATTTGCGGGGCAATAGCTAAGAGTTGGTCTCTCTTCCTGTGATTTTTTTTGTAGTTTCTCGACTAGACTTATAAAAGTTGAATTACACAGCCGGATGTATAATATTTTAAAAACTATATTAGCACAAAATATTGAAATTGTACAAAAAAATAGTAAGAAAAGAACTAGATATACTATGTCTTACACACATACTCGCAAAAAATTATTTTAGTGAATATTCACGAGCTAGAAAACAATAAGAAATGATACATCAAAATATATTTTTTTCAATTAAAACTAATTTATTAATGACAACATTTCAATAATTTTCGGTATATTTTTCTAATAGTTCAGATTAACAGAGGATCAAAATGTTCAAATGTGAAATTATGATTTTGAATAATTGCCACATTCATTTGAGAAATATTTTTTTTACATATTTATAAATATTAATTTAAATATCTTTTACAAGATCAATAACTGTTACCCATCTCTTTTAAGCTACAGAACCAATTTTTACTAACTAGAGTCATAATAAAGCATATTTTCTGACTTGAACTCAGATTCCTGCAAAGTTTTTCTCTAATCAAACTCCACAGTCCTGATAACTAAGCAACCACAGTTCTAACATTGTTTTTAACATTTAGGTTAGTCAATTGCCCTACCTATGTTCGCCAGGAATTCTAGATTTAATTGCTTTCTGCAATATTCAAACACATCCATAATTTTCCCTACCTTTAATAGTTAAGTAGGAGAGTTTCGTTCAATATTTCTTTATTTTTATTTATAAACGTATACCCAATTTGATATTTTGCTTGAAATTTACATCTTAATATATATAAAACCAAAACAATAAATAAAAGAGGATCATTGTCAATCTTTAAGAAAAATATTATTTAACAGGAAAGTAAACCAAGAAATAATGTTGCAACGTGTAACAATAATAAACATAAATATGGTTTCATTTAAATTATAAAATTTATTAAAATTAAATGATAATAACTGATACCATTATGAACTTAATAAAGAATTCAACACAATAATGTAATTACACAAATTTAAATCATCGCTTCTATAGAATAAAATGCTATTTTCTTACAAATCCAATAGCAGCAAATTATTTCTAATTCAATGTCACAATACCAACAAAGAATACAATTTATAAATGTTTCTTGCATGGGAATTTCATCTACATATATAACTTAAAAACCTGTTTGTGTACTGAAACAATTAACAATTGCTTTGAAATTGAATAAATAAAATTTTATTTTAAAATAAATAACAACAGATGGCTTTGGCTATAATAGGATAAAGTGCACTAAAAAAGAAAAACAGTATAATATGATGATAAAATTATATGCCTACCATCATCAGTCATCTGTTTGTGTACTGAAACAATTAACAATTGCTTTGAAATTGAATAAATAAAATTTTATTTTAAAATAAATAACAACAGATGGCTTTGGCTATAATAGGATGAAGTGCACTAAAAAAGAAAAACAGTATAATATGATGATAAAATTATATGCCTACCATCATCAGTCAACTCTAGGATTATCACTATGTATAAAATTATTTATTTACAATTTATGCGACAGTGGGTATTATTTATCTTAATTTACAATTACAATTGAAAATCTTTTGGAATTCATTAATATTCCAAAATGAGAATTCATCTCATCCATTTAATAATTCATAAATACATTAAATTATGATAAATTCCCATCAGCATCCATGGTCAAGTCAAGGCAGATCAACACTATGAAGTAAATTTACAATTCATACGGCAATTCAATAATTTATGTTAATTTACGATTGAGATCTGTACAAATCTATCAGAATTTATTAATGTGACAGTAAATATAAGTAAGCTAAACTCCCAATATTAGTCAAGTCAAGGTAGATCAACACTATGTATTTCGAATTTTTACGGCAACATAATTTATCTAAATTTACAATTATGAAACACAAAGCTTTCATAATTCATAAACATTCCAGTACGACATTCAATTTTCAACACTTTAATAATTCTTAAGTTAATTTAGCTAGGCCTAACGCAGAGAATTTACCGGTATATTTTTCCGTATAGAATAAAAAAAAAATAACATATTACTACTCACCCATTTTAAGCTCGTTCAACACACGCAACTAAATCCAAGATAAATCACAACATCAAATGTTAGTCACCTCGTAGTCTAGATTACGCAAACACAAGTGAAAATATCCAAAGTGTTGGTAAATATCCTCATTAATTAAATATTTAAAGGGACATCACCCACAACACACCTAGTTCTAGAACTGAAACTAAAAGCTTTCACAAAGCTATCCTCTGCTATCCTTTTCCAATGTTTCGTACGGTAGCAGAACGCAGAATTTCGGGGTTGCTATCTCTAGGCGTCTGCTGAATCTGTTCTTTTGCGCCAATTGGAGTTTTGTTGAAATCGCCAAACTGCGTATAGAATGGCGATATTTGTAATAACGGTTCCTGTCGTATTGACAAGGCATCGAATTCCTAAAGGCAATAGCATGAAATTAATAGTTTTCTATCATTTAATCGTATCTATTTACATTGATCATTCAAAAACTCGCTTTTTTTTTTCTTGTCTGTATGCCTAATCATGTATATTTATCTAATTTAATTGGATTGCTATACCGCATATATTTCAGGCATGCAAATTTAATCGTCGAATAAAAGGGGTGACCTTCAATACTTCTTGTAATCTTTACACTAATATTACAAGATTCATAAAAAAAAAAGTTTTTTTTTCTCTATATTTTTTTTAAAGTGAAAAATGTGTTTTAAAATAGAGCTTTAAAATAGTCGACTTATGTTATTACAATTTTTTGTCACCTTTGATTCATTCAATTTATTTTATTCATTTCCTTATTTGTTTTGAATACCCTTTTTTATCTTATTGTCTTCAGGTGGGATGAAATAATATTAATGAAAATGGGAGAGAATAGGCGAAAATCTTGAAGTAATTAGCGAAAAAGTTTAATTTAATTAGATTTTTTAAAAAAAATTTACAACTTCCTTAGCATTTACTATATTTTATTTTATAACCATCGTTGAATAGCCGACACAATTTTTCGGTTTACGACTATTAATGTTCAATGCCGTTGCCTTGTAATTTTGAATCTAATTCAGTAGACAAGGAAACTCCTGGATCGAGTATTGGGAGAAATTTGCCTTCGTGGAGAACCTTTTTTGATGGAACTAGCCCGCATTTGCGTTACATTGAGAGGAAGACCACAAGAACCTCCCACGGTTAGCCTGATGGCAAAGGGACTCTAACCCATGATCCGTCTACCACTGAAGGTATTTCACGTCTGCACTGTGGGCGGTGCAAACCGGATATGCGGATTCGTATCAACCAGCCATCGCCGGGATTCGAACCCGGTTCGCCTCATTGGAAGGTGAACGCTCTATCCCCTGAGCCATCGCGGCTCTCTATTGCATTATTATAAGAAAAATAGAAAATAAATAGTTTACGATGTAAAGATTGAATTTTCATGTATCCAGTAGCAATATAGTCCTGATAGTTCGGCGAGCACACTTAAGATATGCTAACTAATGCGTAAATAAGTTTTAAAAGAAGGCCCTTAATTTATTCAGAACTAAGTAATCTCTTAAAATCAATTAGTTTACAACCTACCTTCTCTGAATAAACATCTATTTCTAGAGTAAGATTGAGTCGAGAATTTAAATTCAATTGGTTAGGTCTAGTCACCCAAAGAAACCAATAAATCTGATCGAAATCGTTGTTGGGACTGATTTCTAATCCAATATATATTACGCGTGTGATATTAGTAATAGGTTTTGAATTTATCTAACTTCAATAGAAATTTCGCTACAATTCAAAATGGGAGCATTTCAATCTCGGAAACTGCAAAGATTTGTCCCATCATAAATTAAACACCGAAAACAATCACTTATTAATTTACAAGATTATATAAGGCAAACACTACACTGATTAAATTTAATCGCAATCGAAAGACGAAAGATATTTCAGTCGCATTTTCGTTACATGAAAAGGAAAACCATGAAAACCTCCCCTAGTTAGCCTGACTGCAAAATGACTCTGATCCGTCTGCTACTGAGGATATTTTACGTCAGTATTACGTCAGCATTGCGTCATTGTCTGTGTTCGTTGCGAACCTGGTGCGAATTCGTCTCGACCAGCCATATCTCTGATTCCAACCAGGTTCATCTCACTGGAAGGCGGCACTCTACACCTTGAGCCATTACTATAATGTTTTTTCCATATATAACCGTCGTTGAACAGCCAACCCAATTTTGTGCTTACGACTACCACTGTTCAACTGCGTAGCCTTGTAATTTTGAACCCAATCCAGAAGACAAGAGAACTCCTGCATCAAGTATCGGGAGAAATTTTCCTTCGAGGAGGACTTTCCGATGGAACTAACCCGCATTTGCGTTTCATGGAGAGAAAAACCACGAAAATCTCCCAGTGTTAGTCTGAAAGCAAAGGGACTTATTACTATAATACTAACATTTATTTACATTCACAGAATTTTAAAATGCCTAACATGAAGTTGTATTGTGAATTTGCTTAATTTATGAAATTGAGAGAACGCCATACCACAGGCATACTCTCTTTTACATACATAAATAATTTAAAATTAAACATACAGTGCGCAAAATGAAAACAGATGACCCTGAATAACTTTTGGATCTAATGATCGGATCTTCACGTTCTCATTCTTATTGTTTTTAGTGATAGTTAATAGCTAGTTAATTAATAGATCCCCAAAATATAGTAGGTAGCCGCAATCTGGGAAATATGGTCCCCATCATTTGCTCAGGAGAACAATCTTAAGTTTTGGATTAAATGTTAATTTTACTTTTTGCGTATTTCACTATGTCTCGTTAACTTTTTAAGCGAATTGAAAAAAATTTGTAGACAATTAAAAAATCTTTTATTCACGCAAAAAATAACTTTTAGTAAATACTTATTTTATTTAATGTTGGTCGAAAAAATTTTGAATTGTATCAACAAGGTAATACAGTTTCTTACATCATTTCAAAGAAAATAATTTTACGTGGCAAAATACAAAATTTTAATGAAATCGGCCCAATAGTTCCTGAGGAAGAGAATTTATAAAATACTACTTTCTTGAAATTCTATTTTTCAGCAATTGTCCGACAAATTTCATTCAATTTTTGTGTCTTGCCATTATATTCTTTAAAATGATGTAAAAAATTGTATACCTTACGATTCCGATTTTTTTTTGGACTAATAATAATTAAAATAGTAAAAATTGATAAATATAAATTAAAAGTTTTTTTTTATCTTTGGATAAACGAATTTTATAATTGCGTGTAAAAAATTTTTCAATTTGCTTCAAAAATTGTCGAGATTTGGAGAAATAAGAAAAAAGTAAAATCAACATCAAGACGTCTAAACTTTAGATCGCTCTCCTGAACAAACTAATGAGATCATAATACCCAGATTGCGGCTATATATCTTATATTTCATGGGTTGAAAATCAGAATCCATTTTAAAGAAGAGGTATGTTTATTCAGAGAAACTGCTTTTTTTGTGTCTGATTTCGTAACTTAAAATATCGCCTGCACTAATTAATTAGTATATTTGAGGTCACCCCCTCGAAACATTAAGAATGAGTCCTAGTACGTGAAAATCTGATCATTAGACCTAAAGTTATTAAGCGTGGTCCGTTTTTATATTGCGCACTGTACAGAAAAGGTTAGTTAAGGTAAACCTAGAGTAAAGCATGAAGTTCCGAATGCTAAAAAAAAATGTTTTCAAAATATCGATATGCAAACAACTTATGTCAGGATTACGCTGTGGGGAAGTTATCCAGCAATAAATTTTTGCGTTTTGATATTTTGAAAATTTTTTTTTGCGATTGGAACTTACTCTAAAATTTGCCTTAACTCACATTTCTGTAAAATACCGATGGAGGTGAAACAAAACCTAGTAAAGGGAAAACGGAATTAAAGATTTCTATTTTTTGAAATGAAAAAATTATTGCCGTTAGTTTAACGGCCTGACTAGAGTTTTGAAACGATTACACTTGTAAAGATGCTGTTGTTGTTATTAATGTCAATTGCCAATACCACCAATCCTGCTTGAAATCAAGCAAACTTTGTGCGTTTCTTGTTTTTAAGTGGCGCCATCTATGGCCGAGAATACTACTTCAAGCACACACACGTCACAGCCCGTTTTACAGGGAAGACCTAATCATACTCCATTCATTCATCCACTGATTGTAATTTTGAATTGAACCAGAGAATGATCAATCTCCAATTCAGTAACCCCCAGCGTTATTTTATTTTATAATCGTCGTTGAACAGCTGACCCAGTTTTGAGTTTACGATTACTAATGTTCAACTCCGTAGTCTTGTAATTTTCCAGAAGACAAGGGAACTCCTGGATGAAGTATTAGGAGAAATTTGCCTTCGTGGAGGACTCTTTGGTGGAGAGTGCGAGCCTGGTGCGGAATTTGTACCTACCAGCCATCGCTAGGATTCAAACCCAGTTCACCTTAATGGAAGACGAACGCTTTATCCCCTGAGCCACCACAATTACCCCCCGGGTTATTGATTTGTTATGGGTACTTGGAGGATTTTGTAACCCCGACAGATTTAACGTTCATCAGTCAGCATTTAATACACGGGAATTCTTCTGCCGGTGGGGGATTCGAACACCCGTTCTCACGAACACGAGCCCAACGTCCTACCAACCAGGCTATCCCGGCCCCACACTTATAGTGATAATTTGTATAAGTATTAGTCTGAAGGTTAATGAAATACGATTCGGTAATTCATATCTATTCAAACATATATCAATTATTGATTTTGAAAATTAGAGAAATCCCGGTGATGAATAACTGTTTCTTTTAGTGAGTGAAAATGTGATTGTTTTAAAGTTTCCCATGTTAGGAAGATTTTTACCTTTAACGCAGATAATGTTTCATGTTATATTTCATTTAAATACCAAATATAATATTTTCTAATATTTTGATAGAAATTAACATAAAATTATGAAAAATATGTTTAATAAAAATTCTGTGTAAAGGGTTAAAATGTAACGTTTCAAAGAGGAAAAAAAATAAACCTGAGCGAATTAGTAGTTTTTTTCTAATTATTTATATAAAATATACCACAAAAATATTGAACATTAAGAGAACTCCTGTTGATTGATATTCTTACAACACACAAATGAAACATCAGACATATAAATCATACCGTTGCACAAATAATAAATTGTCACAGTTAAGAATTTTTCTCTCTTGATTATTCTTCTGAATAGAAACTCAATAAAATATTATGCTAGAGTTATCTGAAGAATTCTGATAAATTGGGAGAAAACAAAAGGGCTTGAAAAACTTGGATTAAATAATACCACAAAATACACTCTATAACAAAAAACTCGACGCACACTGCCGAGCCAGATTACAGTGGTGCATGGCTCGATCAGGCTGGAATGATGCCGACTGGGGACGTATAGTCTTTAGCGACGAATCCCGCTTCCAACTGTGTCCTGACGATCATCGAAGACGTGTTTGGAGACGCACAGGGCAGAGGGGGGATCCTGCCTTCACTATTGCACGCCACACCGACCCCCAACAAGGCATTATGACCTGGGGTGCCATTTCCTTTGACAGCCGGAACCCTTTGGTCGTCATTAGAGGTACACTTACTGCACAGCGGTACGTCGACGACATCCTAAGACCTGTTTTGCTACCGTTCCTTTTGCAGTGCCCTGGGCTGGTTTTTCAGCAGGACAATGCCAGACCACATACGGCACGTGTTGCTATGAACTGTCTGCAAGCTTGTCAAACTCTTCCTTGGCCTACCAGATCACCAGATCTCGCTCCCATCGAACATGTCTGGGATATGATGGGAAGGCGATTACATCTGGCACGGAATGTTGATGACCTCGTTCGATAATTGGATCGAATTTGGCAGGAAATACCGCAAGAGACCATCCGGGAGCTTTAACGGTCTATGCCACGCCGTGTGGCAGCTTGTATCCAGGCTAGAGGCGGGTCAACACCTTTTTGAACTTGTTACTGTAACTCTGCAATAAATTATTCAATAGTTCTGAAATTTTAATCATTTACTATTCTGTACATTGTCTTCCTATCCACCAATTTTCGTTTTAATCGGATAACTCCTTCTTGATGCGTCGATTTTTTTGTTATAGAGTGTATGTGCTGTCATCTTTAGATAGAAGTGAATTCAATTACATAGAAATAATCGCACAGCAGAAGATATGACAAAAAAAGTGAGGGACAACATATTTGTAGTGATTATTTAAAGAAAAATCAATCTTGACAAATTTTTTTTCTTCCATTAAATAGCAGTCTTCCGTATCATTGAATGTCATTTCGTATTATACGAGCAAAACACGATCACGTACTCGCCGCATCGTGGCTCTCTATTTATTAAACTCATACAGAAAAGATTAAAAACGTGACATTCCGCATTTACGCATACAAACCTCTATTGACTTACCACAAACAGTGTGCATTAAAAAATAAGGCAACACTCATTTTAAGTACAAATAGAAGGTGGTTTGTAGCTCTTTATCGATTCATGTCATGCAATTTAAATTTAAAATATGGCTTGGTTTTGGAGAGATTCGTGGTTACTTATAAATATAGTAATATATAAATAAACATCATAAACATATTATTACTGGTAATTAAAATATTATTGAAAACTTAGAAACTTAATGTTTAGAACCATTTACCATAAATCAATTAAAAATTCTTTTTTAATGATCTCAATAATTTCTGTTTAAACATATCAAATAGATTCTCATTAGCTTTAGGTAATTTACCACAACAGAAATGGGCAGTTTATTATTAACTTAAAAAGCTTTGTTTTCTATAATAAGAAAAATTTTAATAACAGGAACAATTCAACAATTTTTTCTAAAATTGATCGATCAATTAAGAAGCTACGAAAAATTTGCAATTACCCCCATAGACAAAGCTAACTAATTATGGAATAGTCTGTAACAAAATCTATGTTGAACTTTTAAATAAAAAGTTAAAAAATAGTAAAAACTTTAAGACTAGTAATTTAAATAAAAATATTATCATTAAAAAAATTTTACCTTTAAATAAGAGGTTAAAAGTTAAAATTAGCAATATACAATTTAAATACTCAATTACAGTCTAAATTTTCATAAAATTTCTATTGAAATTAGAACAATCACATGCAGGTCTAATACTTACCTAACTAAACCTGGCACCAATTTCTCTAACTACTTAAATAAAATTATTAACAATATTATTAAAGAAGGTTTTTCTTGGATTAGCAATACTCAACCTCTTTTAGAATTTATTAAACACTATAAAGTTAATTCTATTGCCACTTTTGATTGCCAATAGCATTCCCTTTTCTAATTTAAAAGTCATTCTCTGTTGAGTTATTACTATAATTATACCCTTAATTGCGATTTTGATTACTGGGAAATTATAATTAATATTTGTCTTTTTAATAGTTATCGATACAATGGAAAACCTATTTTTGTTCAAATAGATAGAATACCACAAGGATCTAATTATTCATCACTTTTTGCTAACACATTTTTACACTATTATGAAAAAAATTTTATTCTACATATTAAATTTGTTTTTAGTTTTATTGATGATTTAACTATCTTTAACTTTCAAAATTATACAATTTTGTGAAATGATATTTACCCCGAGGAACTAACTTTGCTTCGTAATCATGACAATAATATTAATTTTAATTTTTTTGGATTTAAGTATTAAAAAAGAAAAATATAACTGCATTTTCAACAATAAAAGAAATGGTTTTATATTTAATATAAATAAACTAATAACGTGGAATTCTAATGTTTCGTAAAATATTTATTTAAATACAATTTTTAATCAAATGAAGAGAATTAAAAAGAATTTGAAATAGTGTTGATTTATCCAAAAAAAGTGATAAACTCTATCAAAATTTGATAAAATAAAAAAATAATAAAAAAGCAATGGATATCCAACTAATGTAATGAAATTCTATAGAAAATTATTGAGTTAATTGTATGTAATAATTATCAATGAATTTGTTAAAAAACATTTTTAAACTAAATTTATATTTTTACAATGTGCAAAACCTATTCGGGCAAATCCGTGGTTAAAAATATTTGAACATGTAATAAAAAAAAAGATTTAAAGCATTTTTTCAATAAATGTTAATTATTTCTCTAAAATCATCAATATTAAAATTTAATAATTAAAATTCAACCATAATAATTATAAACTTTGAATTATCCTGTATAATATTATTGCCTTGCGCACATCCAATTTCGGGTCAATCCAAGGTAACTAACTAATCAAACGTGCTTTTGTACTTCAGTAAGATCGCGCCCCACTATCCTATTTACGCTTATATTTTCTTATTTTGTATCAGGCAAACTTGTTAAGAAAATATTTTAAATCATTTTTGAACGATGCCGGTAAGTGTATGTACATTTGAATTCTACTCGCTCTATATACTATTACATTTAGTGTTTTATTCTGTATTTTCTTGAATTTTAATTTTCTATTTTTTTCCTTGATATGTTTTATTTTGCATTTTTTGCTTTCTATGTTCTATTTTCGTTTCAGTTTTAATATATCAGTTTTATTATATTTGATTATATAATTTAATAGGGGAAAAAAATTGTCGGGCGTTGATTATGAACCGATAAACACTAGAACAAGGCTGATAAAACAATTAAAGAGAGAAACGGTTAAAAAAAAAAAAAAAAGTTAAACTAATACGCAAATAAGTAACCCCAATAGTCAAAATTTTTGATGGTTTGCATTGATGGATCAACATAATATTAATGGTAACCATCAATAATTCCATCACATCAATGTAGGAATTCAGACAGATTTATGATGATCCAACATAAGAATAGCAACTTGTTTTGATGGTTTGTTCATGTTGAACCATCAGAAATATCCATTAAACCATCATGAAAATGCAGAGTTGGTACCATCATGGATAGTTAGTCCATAAGAGTCAAACTTCTCTTGATGGTTAACCATCATAGTTTTAAAGTAGCATTTTTCATCAAGAAATGATGGAAGTTTGTTGGCAAATCAGAAATATGAACACATAATGGAAATGTTGGATGAGGGTGACCATCAAATGATGTTGGAGCATCATGAGTCACAATGAAAACCAACATAAAACACCATCATTTTTGATGGGACCATCAAGAATTTTGACTTGGGACCAGATGAAAGCTAAGCTCTTCATGCACACCTCTGCCCTGCCACGTAGTGGCTTGTGACTTCATAAGTGGTGCGGTGATCTTGTTTGTGTTGAGGTATCTCATTTTCTCACCGGAACTTGTAGCGTAAGGACGTTTTGAAACATCGTAGCTAATCCTAACCCTTGGTTTTGCAATTTCTTTATTTACCCATCGCTAACATGGCCAGTCGTCATCCACTAAACCATGGATGTTGTAGTTGTTGTTACACATCCCTCTGGAGAAGGAAAGCCTAGACCAGGTCCAGAAGGTCCCGTCGCTTCAGTTCCCCATATATCTGCAGAAAGTCCCGATCAACCAGCAGCTGCTTAAAAGAAGCGCCAAGGCAAAGAAGAAGGTGATCAGGACTAGCAGGTTGTGAGCAGGAACAAGGTTGGAAAGTTTTTTCCCCATTTTGAAACCTTAAACACTTAAGATGGCCACTACGAAATCTGTCCCTGGCCGATTGGAAAGGCCGAGGGCCGCAGCATATTAATGATAGGCCAAGGCAGTTGCCAGCATACCACTGATGAGATGGAGAACGGCGCCACACTGGAAGCAAACGATTTTTTGCTAGGGAGTTGATCTCAGTGGGATTAAGATGGTTCAAACTGCCCAAAGGAAGATCACAGCCATTCTTGGCGAGCACATCGGCTGTCTCATTGCCATATACCCCGACATGCGATGGGATCCATTGGAGTCTTATTGGTGTCTTCAGGCCTATCTCAGATAGCAGCTTCATAATTTCCTGGCCAGGAATATCAAATATTTCCGGCCAGTTCTTGAAATACTGTATAGCACTCCTACTATCGGTGAATATCCAAATGCAATTATTATCAGTTGTCTGGGCATAATTGAGGGCAGTTCCAATAGCTATGATCTCAGATCTACAGACTGAGCAATTGTCAGGGTTTCGGATACTAATCCTCACTTCACTATCATCGCTGTTACTAAACCATGGATTCTCAACCTTTTTAACGTTGCCGCCTCCTTAAGGAGTAAAAAAAAAAAAGAAACATTCCAACACCCCCTTTGTGAAAATCCTGTTAAAGAGTATGGGGACGGAGTGGGTGTGCTGAATTATAAGAGGCAGCATTTTTAAGAAATTTTCTTACGCGTTAAATTTGTTTGGTTTTTTTTTTTTAAAAATTTATGTGTACGTTAACTCGATACTTTTCTCCCAGCAGGTAATCGCAGTCTATTTGTTATAATCAAAATAAATACGGAAATGAAAAAAAATATAGCAAGGAAACCTATGCTTAAAAATAGTCATTTATTCCTGATTAGATAATTTTTAAAAAAAACTAAATTTATTTACTAAAAAGTAGTAACAACGGAACAATTAAGTAACTTTGTCAGTGGGTTGTTTTTGCAGTTCATTTACGTCGCACTAGAGCTGCATAGTGGGGAATAGTTTAAATAGGACAATACCGCACACCCTCTTTCCCTACGCAGTCTGATCAAAGTGGTCACCCACCCGCACACTGACCGCAGCCAGTGATGCTTGACTTCCGTGACCTGCTGGGAATCGTGCCTTAACGATCAGTCCACTGCTGGACCTATGTCAGTGGGATGACTGTGCTTGATGGTTCAGAGCCAGTTTCTTGAAGTTCGTTCAATATTTTTATTGAGGTGAAGACGCAAGTCTCCTCGTTGCAAGATTTCGAGTCAATTTATTTATTTATTTATTATTTTTTGTGTGACTATATCCGTCTCAGTACTGAATTCTAGGTAGGAGGAAGGAAAGGCAATTTAAAAACATTTTGACGATAGTCCACATTCAGAAGGAGAGGCGACTGATGTTACATTGAAGGTAAAATTCTGTGAGACGACCACCATTTCAAAGTTTCATTAGTTGAAAGTTTCAACTGAAAGTTCAACCAATTCCTTTTGAATCTGAAGCTCTGCTGTTTCATTATTCCCAAAAGGGTTCATAACTCATTGACTTCCAGGGACAAAACATCTTTAAAAGGTTCAGTCCATGTGCAAAGATTCAAGGCGTTGAAAATATTCTTATGAATCATCAGACGGAATTTCATCTTTCTTTTTAAGATCCGATAAGATTGGAAATCTGCTGAACTCTTTCCTATCAAAATTCTGCTGCTCACACAAAATGAGTTTTTTTTTTTTTTTTTTTTTTTTTTTTTTTTTTAGAAAGGCAAAAATAACTAATTTTGTAGTGATCAAATTGAGCTCGTCGCCTTGAAATTCTAAATTAACGCCATCAAATTTTTCAAATAAATCCTAGTCTTTAATTTCAGCAAACTGTGTCTCAAAGCTACATTTCTGTCTTCGAAGAACTGAAGCATAGAATCGGAAAGATTCCAAAACCTATTGAGACTGGCGCCTGTGGAAAGCAAGCGAATCTCGGTGTGTAGTAGCGAGTGATTGAATTCTTCATCGTTTTCCTCACAGAGCTGTCTGTATAATCGATCGTTGAGAGCATTACTGCGAATTTTGTTCACAACAGAGATGATATATTGCCATGACTGATGCAAGCGGTCGTTAAGATTTTTTCCAACTAAATGCTGTCTGTGAATCACGCAATGAACAGCTAAAATATCTGATACCTCCCTCTTTGAAAGGGCGGTAAACCAATACCTCCTAGAAGAGAGAAAGCATCAGCACGAAATACCATAAACAAGAAATGTGATTTTTTAGCAGTCCAAACGTAATGACAAGAGGAATGCGATTCTCTAAAAATAATCTTTGACAGTATTAAAAATAAATTCACCTTTTGTATCTACAATCAAGCTTCTTTCAAAAAGCATGTCTTGAATAATTTTTCTTTCCTTCACAAACCGGACGTACAACAATAGTACGTCCAGTAAGTTACCAAGTAATGAGGCATACTCATTATTTGACAAAGTTGGCTCATCAACTTAAAGGGAAAATTCTGTGAATATCAAAAGTTTGCAGAAGGAAACTTCAACGTCTTCAGCCATCTCATCAATTCGTCGCCGCACTATATCGTTGCTTAATGAGATATTTTTTTATTACATTGGATGCGGCTGTTTGGTGTAAGACTGTTTCTAAAAAATTCTTCACTGCCGGCAGTATCAACTTTTCGACGAAGGTATGCGCTTTCCCAGATTTAGCAATTAATTTTAATATGTTTTAAGAGGCTACCAAACCATCATCGTACTTTTGGATGAGCTTGCAAGTAAGCCTGAGATCAAAGGTGCCTTCAGAAACTTGCCCTTCGTGAAAAACGAGAAATATTTATTTTTTTGTTGGGATGAATCTTTTGAAAATGCTCCTGCAAACGGGAAGGTTTCATTGCCTCAGTAGACAAAATTTTGTTACAAAGTAAACACATTGGTAGTTGAGAGTTCAACGGCGATTGAACAAATCCGAACTTAAAGTACGTGGCACTGTATTGACAACATTTCTTTTTGTTAACCGACATTGTTGGCGGCAGCACAATACAAACGATGAAAAAAAAAAGAACTATTTCTCAAAATTAATAAATAATTTATGATAAAGAATTAATTCACGCAGGTATCTGACCAAATAAACAATGAAAACCAATCGAAGCTGGGAAAAAACTTAATTGAAGTAAACGAAAACCATCATAAGAAACACGGATCAAATCAAACATTCATACTAGGCCAGAATAGTCTGGTTGGTAGGGCACTGGGCCCATGCCCAAGAGATCGTGGATTTGATACCCGCCGGGCGAGAACTCGGTTCGAGTCACAAAGTAATCTGTCGAGTCACAGAGTCCTCCATGTTCCCATAACAAATCATAACTCTGGGAGTAGTCATCCAAGAGTTTCTTTGTTTTCTGGATTGGTTCAAAACTGCAAGGCTACGGAGTTGAACATTAGTAGTCGTAAACCCAAAATTTGGTCGGCTGTTCAACGACGGTTATAATATAATAATAATATAAAACATTCATACTGAAAGCACATGCACTTCAATTTTCGCCAAATGGCTTGAATGAGTCCGAGTCAAAAACAACTAACTCATCCACTGCGCTGGTTTAAATCGAATAATAGGTGTCGCATAAGTTCGTTTTATTGCTGGAACAAATGGTGGATCGGGTGATCCTAATTTAATCTATTAATTTAATACTTTTTTCTTTAATTTTAATTTTAGATTAATTTCATTTATTAAATTAATCTTAATTTAATAATTTTATTTGGGAGTTTTAAAATTTACATGCTTATCGCTCCCTTATAGTTCATAACATATCCACCTTCCCCTAGCACTAAAACAAACCCATCGCCCCTCAGCATACTCCCAACATCCCCGAGGGCAGGTATCGCCCTCGTTGAGAAACAATGCTCTAGAGTCTGGACGAAGCCACAAGATGGCGGATAGTTGGAAGATTCAGCTGTCTCGCAAGCTGTATAATATAACAGTAATATACATCTCAGGGATAACAGTCACCCAGAGTTTTAATGTAGGTGGTCTGTATGCCAGGTGCCCTGTAGTTTGAAACCCTTAGGCTATGAACCATAAAAAGGAGTGCTTAACATAATACCGAGAACATCTGTCTTAGGAAGAAGATGGTGAGGACAGTGATTTCAGTGATGAGTCACGATTCAGTCTAGACAGCGACTCGAGACCTATTCTCATCTAAATAGATAGCCTCATCTGGAGTCGATATCGGCCCATAACATTGCGAAATCAACCACTATGGTTGAGGTGGTCTGATGGTCTGGGCAAGTCAGATTTGCATGCCGACCTTCAGGTGCTCTGACAAATTAGCGGTACAGGGACGAGATCCTTGTACCCTATGTGAAACTTTTCCACCTAGCATATATACCAGATTTCATCTTTATGAACAATAATGCTCGTCTAGGTAAGACTTCGTTGGTGGACGAATACCTCCAATCGGAGGATATTCAACGATTAGGGTAGCCTATGATGTCCCCTGATCATAGCCCCATCGGGATACACTTATGGGACACCCTTAGACGTTCAATTGCAGCTTAAGGACCAGCTCCAACGACTATCGATCAGCTCAAGGTTGTCTTGGTGCAAAAGTGAATGCGGTTGCCACGGGGATCGATAAGAACCCGGGTAAAGCAGAATGGAACGCCGATGCGAGAGTTCTGTAGTTGTTAGAGGTGATCCTATACCCTTTTAGACATGCTTTTCTCTGACTGACAGGATGTCGGTGTTTTTAAACCATTGCCAAAATTGAAGTCACATATAATAGATTCAGTAGGACTCGCAAATTATTTTCAAGCGAGGAAGAACGAAAAATTCCATTAAGATACTATTGAGATACGCGGTGCTGAAGTTGTTGTTGTTGTTCATTTACGTCGCACTAGAGCTGCACAATGTTCTATTAGCGACGGTCTGGGAAACATCCCTGAGGATGATCCGAAAACATGCCATCACAATTTTGATCCTCTGCAGAGGGTATGGCACCCCCGCTTCGGTAGCCCGACGACTTGCACGCGAAATCGAGCACTTTGCGGTAGAACAGTTTAACGAGGACCCATACCGCACACCCTCGGTCCCCACGCAAAATGATCCAAGTGGTTACCCACCCGCTCACAGACCGCAGCCAGTGATGCTTGACTTCGGTGATCTGTTGGGAACCGTGTCTTAACGATCAGTCCACGAAAACCAAATCCAGTTCGATTGCCTGATGAAATTTGGCGATTTTAAAAATCGTCTTTCAACATTCTATAACTTCCACCAATTTAGATTTTAATGTTACCAGTCTCTCTCACTTCAGTAGAAATTTGATCGCTTTTTAGTGTATATTATAGCTGATTGTAATCCAATGGGTCCCCCCGCTCATATCAACATTGAGGGGAATGAACAAGCGGACTCCCTCGCTAAAGAGAAATATTAATCCCCCTCTCATGCAAACCACTTGCTTCGATGCAAAATGCCGTCGCAAAACGCCGTCGCTCTGCGGTGGACTTCGGAAAAAAATGGTGCCTTCCGGAGCTTAATCTTGATCGTGAAATCACCACTACCATCAGCAGATTGCGGACGGGGCACATGCTTATCATGAAGATCATGATTGTATGAAGATCATGCCCGACGGCTCTAGAACCTACGCAGATTGCAGGCACTGCCCGGGTGCTCAGCTGGATCCGAGGCATCTCTTTAACTGTGTCCCTGTTGCGTCGACTCTCTTCAACATCGACCTCAACTGCTGCCATGACACCCTTTATTCCGAAGGAGATGTGGCCAGGACTGTGCTCCATGCCTTCAGTCCGATTTGATTGTACTTTTCAGCACTTGTCAAACGACAACAACAACAACATAGTTGATTGTCGCTTAAAAATTAATTTCACTTTATATATGGCCTACCAACCAGTTTTTATTCATTCCAAGAATATTTTTCTCAATTGATAGTGAAATGAAATTTATAATATTAAGCGTAAAAAATAAAAATAAAAACTATTTTTGTATTTTGAGGAGAGCTAGCACTCAATAAGATGATATTATTATGCCTTAATATCTATGTTTAATTTACTCTTATGCAGGATTGTCAAAAATCAGGATTTTCTTAAGAAACAAAAAAATTTGTTTTTTTAAATTTTAAATCAGAATTTTTTTATTATTTCTTATTTGTTTATTTATTTATTTTTACACATACTAATAAAAACTCGGAAAAATATTTTTATAATGTATAAAAACATTTAAAAGCACTATTAAAATTAAACAGAGGCGTAATAGACTTAGGTTCCCCCCCCTTTCACAAGATTTACACGTGCACCCTATAACAAAATTAAAACAATCAGGCTATATAAGGCTTACCTTACCATAATAAAATTAAACTATAATATGAACCATAAGCACTATGGCGAAGAGAAATATAGGGTATTCAAAATCATTAATTATTATTATTTTTTAATTTAAGATAATAAAAAGCATAATATCTATGAGAAGGCGAAATTTAGAAAAGGCACTGAAATGAAACTTAAACACTTACCATTTAAAATTAAACTAATTCTTACAATACGCGAAAATAACCCACTATCTTAAAATATTTTTAATATAAGTTTAGTTGAAAATTATTTTTAAAAAGTGAATTTAAAAGATAGCTTATGAAAACTATTTTTATTAGTACTATTTTCTGGAGCATGAGCCCTCAAACCTCGTGCGCTCCCCTTCCCAGCGCCGAAGGGATTGCGAGTGTGCTATTAACGCCACTATAACCAAAGCACTTAATATTTACAACTAAAATGGTTAAAATAATTTAATAATTATAGCAAACTAATCACTAAAAAAATCATAGTTGTTTTATTGAAAATTAAAACTTTCAAGAATTAGTTAAGACATCTACCCAATTTGTCAGTTATATATCAAATGAAGAATAAATTAAAATAGATCAGGAAGAATAAAAAAAAAATAAAAATTACAAATTACTATTAGTAGAATAAATCTTTCTTCAATATTACATATTTACGCGCAAACCACTTGCTTAATAAATTTTGAAAGTATCTATATTTAAATAAACATTAAACTAAATTGGTACAGTTGAAATGTGTTTATTACATAAAAAATAACTTTGCATATTAAAAGTATATTAATTTAAAAATATGTAGCTATTAATTAATTATTTCACGTAACTTTAATCCTTGCTTGATCCTTTTTTTAATTATTTCAGGAAATATAAAAAAAATCTAAATTACTGTTGGTAGAATCAAAATATTATAAAGAAAATTATTTTGCTTACTATTAAAAAGACATTAATTTAAAAATATGCAGCTATAAATAAAAAAGTTGAACCTCACTTAATTCCAGTTTTGCTATTTTGTATTTTTCAGTTTACTTTGAACATCAAATATAATTTGTATATTCAAATAATATATAATATGGTATACAAATGCTGTCATTATTTCTCTGGAAAAAATCTTTTTATCGATAAAATCAAACTTAAAAAAAAAAAAAAAAAAAAAAAAAAATCACAATCTTAAGAATATATTTATTAATTATTCCAAATAAAGAATATTTATGACTTGAATTAATTTTTTCTTCATAAAAAAATTTGTTGATAAAATCAAAGTTTTTCCTTTAAAAAGAAATCAAGTGATTTAAACCGCAATACAAATCACGTCATCCCTCTTTATGTGTAGTGAAGGCTAAAATAGTTTTAAATTAAATTTAGAATTCCAAAACTAAAATAAAAAGACAACAACTTTTGCTATCACATTAAATATCAATCTGAAATTTTTCGGAAAATCTGAAGCTATGAATATGAATAAGAAGGTATATTTACTGAACACATTTAATAACATATAGTTTAAACTTAACACAACGATGTCCTCAAGGGTTAAAGGCTCTCATCTGTCATTGCGAAGGATTGAGGCTCGGTCCTCAGCTTGAAACCCACCCATGGAAAGAAACGAGAAACAGCGAAGACAGAAGCGAAGGAGGTTTGAGCGTTAATCTGAGCCCATTACCACAATCCGGCCGTTGAACCAGAAATTATGGAGCTGTAACCCCCCCCCCCCACCCCCACCCCTCTGTTCGACTGACTAAATCATCATTCACTTACTGAAATTCTCAAACTCTCGAAGTTGTTACCAGGTCTACCCAGGGCCCGACTTAGCCGAATTGGGACCCGGTGCGAAAAAATTTTTGGGGCCCCCCTCTGTTTCACTTGTTCAGTAATGAAGAACCGAACTTTATACAGGTGTTTAAATTTTCAGCTCATTATAGATAGATAACATGAAAATTGACTAGAACCTAAAATAGCGATAAAGCCCTCCCCCCTCCAATGGTCAGACGAAATATCATTCTGTCAATTTTATTGATTTTCTGACAATTCTCTGTCCATCATGCCGCATGCAGTTCTCTGGTTGTTAACTTTTGTCATCTAGCTGCGAAAAAATTCATATCCTTACTGACATTAGGGCGGAATTCAGCAAATTTTCGCAATTACGATGGCTCAATTAAGTCAATCAGAAACCAGTATTTTTGTAAACCAAACTCATTTTGCGATATGTGAAAATACAGGATTTTGATTGACCAAATTTGTCCATTGTAATTTAATTTAATTAAAATTTAGTTGAGTTCTGTCCTAAAAAGCCATGGATTTACGAAATATAGATTTTTTGTGTTCATACGATATATTGATGAAGAAGCCAACAAGAAACTGACGGATTTTACACGGTACTGATATTTTGTTTAAAAAACGTTTATTAAAAAAGGAAATGTAAAATAAACTTTCTATTCGATTTGGGGGCCCCCTCTAATGTTGGGGCCCGTATGCCCCTGCCTTAGTCAGGCTCAGGGTTTACCAACTCATGTAGAGTTCATGTTGAGGAATTGAATTTTTTTTTTTTTTTTTTTTTTTTTTTTTTGCTCGTTAGATGACATATTATAGTCAAGCGAGTTTTGAAAATTATTACCATTGATTGATGCTGTGCAATCATTGCTGTTTTTCTAAACAATTTTAACCATAACTAAAAACCAATAATACAGAAATTAGTTAGGGTAGGTCTGGGAGAAAAATAATGCTAGCTAATGAGAACGCCTACCTTCAAACTTTAGGGTTGAACTCATTGGCTCGTATTCCGGAATGACCTGTGCTTTCTTTTATTATTCCATCTATTCAAAAAAAGAATTTGTATTCAGCTCAGTATCACTCATACTTTTTTTAATATCGCCAAATCACGCGTCTCCTGATTTTACGCGACGTCAGCATTTACAAAATGGTACATGACTCATTCTTTCTCCATTTGGAAAGCACGGTGCGTGTCGGTATGCATTTGTTTATTATTACCATCATTTTTTTTTTTTTTTTTTTTTTTTTTGTTCTTTTTTTCTCCTCTTCTTGATTTATATTCCGTGTGTAACCGTAACTGGCTGCGAAAGACAATGCCGACTCATTCCCAACCTGAACTTGACTCTTTTTCATGGTTCGACACTATCATAATAAAATCTGTGAAAATGATGCTTCAATATTTGCCATATTATAACTGTGACTGTGTTTCTTTCAACAAGCGGGGAATAGCAGACAGACGCAAATGAAAGTTCTTTATTTCCTCTTTAACAAAGTCGTCAACGTAATCGCCTTATTTACCTGTGTATTGTTAGGGTTTGTAAGTTAAATCACGAAGAGTTGTCATGCTCATTTCTGCATACTTCATTGTTTTGAAACTATTTATCTAATTAGTCAAAGAATAAACGTTACTTATTCATAGAGGCAGGAGCTGATTTCAAAGATTCTGTGGCCTTAGGCAGTGAGCATTAATGAGCCTCTATTTTCTGTTCGTGAAAAACAAATATTGTGTAGTTTAAACTTGTATTTTAGCTGTTTAAATAAATAATAATTTTAATAAACTTACAACTCAGTCTAGTAACCTTAATATATAAAATAGACTCCTCGTTAAGTAAGGTACCTAGACATTTGCCCTGAACGTCCTCAGCATGAAATCGTAGACAAGTAAAGAAAATGTAAAATAATTCTAAACGCGTCTTAGGTCTTCATAAAGATTGCATTTTAGTAATTTTCTTCAAGTGTATATGTTATCGTGATTGACCGAAATCAAGAGAATGTTAACTTTCACCGGTGAATGTCAACAATCACATAGTGTCTTTGGTGAATGTCCGAAATATTTGATATTATTTTATCCGATTTGATATTATTACATTTATTCGATACTTTAATATCTGCTGAGAATAGATTAGTAGAAACATCAGTGTTCGGAGTACCGGTTAAATGCACACTGGGCAGTAGTACTTGACCCTAAAAAAACATTGATTTAGGGCATACCGGACAAATGTATACCTGTCAGTGGCACTTAACCATACCTAGAATATATTTCGGACATTTACCAAAGCGACTATGTGATTGTCAACAATCACCGGTGGAAGTCAACAACCACCCATTTCGGTCATTCAGAGTAACATATACATTAGAAGCAAAAACTTCATAGCTTTATTAAAATTAATTAAAATTTATTTTCAAATAGTATTATCTTTTTTAAATTCAATTGCATGCTACTTGTAAACGGTATCAAATAAATGAAATACTGACTAGAAATATCTTCAGTGGTAGACGGATCAGAGTCACTTTGCCGTCAGGCTAACCAGGGGAGGTTTACCTCACCGTGTAACAGAAATGCGCGTTTGTTCCATCAAAATAGTCCTCCACGAAGGCAAATTTCTCAAAATACATCTTTTGGATTGGTTTAAAAATTACAAGGCTACTGAATTGAAACAGAAATACGTTACTTCGTGGACAATACGATTCCTAGTTTACGGGAGTCGTAAACTCAGAATTGGGTCGGCTGTTCAACGTCGGTTATAAAATAAAATAAAATCATTAGTTCGAAAGTTATTAAGGGTGGTCACTTTTTTTCGTACTGCATCCTTTATTTGAAGCTTTTATTCTGTTATGTTTTGCTATGTATTTTAATTAAACTTATAATTTTAATATCTTTGTAGTAATATAAAAACATTTTGGCCGCCAAATTAAAACGAACATATTATAATTTTTCCCTCCTTCAAAGAGCTATTTAATTAAATGATAAAACATCCACACTTGTTTTTTGTTTCCCCCCTCCCTATGGCATTTTAAAAGCATTTGTTATTTGAAGAGATTTTTCTGAATTGGGTCAGCTAGCTATTCAACGACGGTTACAAAATAAAACTGAAAATGTTATATAATAAAATTGTATAATAAAATTGTATATAAATAACATTATTTTATATTATAAAATAAAATTGAAAAATATAGAAATTTAAATGTATTTCATTCCTGGAATTAGAAGAGAATAAAGATCCATTGGCCGCCTATATTAACGCCTCTCTTGGATCCAGCTTATTATTTTATTTTTAAAATTTTTGTTTTATTCGATTCAGACTGACCGCAGTCCTTAATAGTAAAAAAAAAAAAGAAAAATTTCTTAAAAGTAAAAGAAAAAAAAATGTTTTGTGAATTGTAATTCTCAGTCGAAAATATATATTGCTGCACATACATTTTTTGTCATTTCTTAGAAGAAAAAGAAAAGAAAACAGTTTTTTTTTACATGTGCACCGTTTTTTTACACTTTTTTTTTTACATGGTTACGAGCGATTTCATTAAATTAACTTAAGCTTCAAAACTAACAAAGTTAGACCAAACATTAAAAATTTTAACAACAGTTAAACTTTATGACACAAAAAAAATTTATACAAATAGTACTGTATTTAGATTTAAAAAAAAATAATATGGTATGCGCACAAATGATTTGATGATTTGTGCTGTATCTTCAAATTAGTAAAAAACTTTGAGTTATAGAATTAAATTTAATTATTTGTTGAAAAGATATTGCAACTTATAAGCTTAGTGTTTAAAACGAATTAGTTTCAATATGGAAAGCATTATTTTTATTTGTTTAAAATGAGGGATATTAATATTTAAAAGCAAAATAATTTTTTTTTATTTACTGGATTCTTAGGGGAGTGCAAGTGCACCCTCTTGACCCCACTTGTGTCCACCCATTCGATATACGATATAGTAAAGTAAATAAAGACTAAGATATAAGGTTATATTTAAGGTAACCATATAATAAAAAATTTTATATAGCGAAAACAATTTTTTCTTTTATTTAAAATTTGGTATCCATTAAGTTTTGAAAATATGTATATATAGAGAGATAAGAAATAGATTGATCCTTTATTAGCGATGTTTCTTTTAACTTTTGACCTTTATGTATTTTCAAAAATTAATATTTAGTTTCACAATTCGGGGTAATTAATAGAATTTTCCCCAATTTTAATCATTTTTAAGCATTTTTTTCATTGAAACATTCATTCAATTGTTTTATTATCATACGAAATTCCGTTTGTTTTCTTAAAACAACTCTAGATGGCAGCACCAAAACCTCCATGAAGTTGTTTAATTTAAAATGGAATCATGATATATGATGCTGCCCTCTCGAAATAAATATGTAAAAACTATTTTTTTTTAAAAAAAAAAAAAAAAAAAAGATACTAATAAATTAAAATTCAATTTTTATTAATGTTTTATTTGATGCAAAATTTGAACGAAATATAGATTGACTTTTTGATTTTAACTTTTAGGTATTTAGTTTCGGTTTTTGATTTTTAATTAATAAAACTTTTCTGAATTTAAATCGGATCTAGGTCAATGACCTCAAACCTAGTTTATAATATATACTTTGTAATGTATTTTATTTATACGATTATTTTAGTATGTAAACATCACAATAATTAACTATCCTCTTAACTATAACTGACGTGGGTTATACGAGTGCATACCCATTAACCATTAACCCAATAAAAAACTGAAAGTTATACGACTATTTTTATATATTATTGATGCAACTATGCAGCAGTAGAAAATTTGAATGAGGGAAAATAAATAATGGAAATTTTCTTTGCAGCAGTTGTTTTAAAAAATTAATTGTTGACACGGATTTCATTTTATTTTTCTTATTATCAGGGATAAAAGTAAAGAAAGGGAAAAAAAAGATATTTTTCGTAATTGTATTTTAAAGTGTACAATAACTCATTTTACGATTCTTACCATCATAACATACATATTTCTGATATGACAGTCTCCTTTTAAACAGAATTCGTAAGGTCTTTAAGAAACTGTAATAGTTGTAACAAAACTAGTATAAATGTATTTATTACGTTTATATTCACTACAGCATTAAATAATCAATTTCAACATGTAACTTCATATATCTGATAACAAAATCTTAACTTTTGAAATTTTAATTTTAAAGATAACTTCTTATTTTCAATATAGGCCTATGATTTTTTAAATGTTTTAAGGACCCCATGAACCCTATCGAAATAATAATTTACATATGTTTGCTTCTTTTAACATAAGACTCTGATCAAAATATTGATCAAGAAAGATCCAAATGTATAGTTTGTCTAAAGTAAGAACTCTCCTAGTCATTCGCCTGGACCCGTGGCGGTGGCTATGGTAACGAGGTTGGTATGGTAACGATTATTTCATGTAGGGGTGTGGGATCACTGTTTAGGACATGTTATGGCTCGGGTCGGTGAGAAAAAGGGAATCTTTTTCTTCGGTCTATTGTGTTAGTCCTAGAGTGAAGACAAATGAGCATTCGCGGACGATTCCTTTTTCTTCTTCTTCTTCTTTTTTTTTTCCTTCCTTTTTTTTTTTATCTTTTCACTTTTTCAAAAGTTTTGATTTCGGAAATGTGATGCTGATTTGCGATATTTTTTCTTGGAAAATTAAGAGTGTGAGAAGTCTTCTGTCACATTCATCAAAGCTTTTTTTGACTTGTTTCCGGTTATTCTTGTCATTAATGTTAGTGTAAAAGCGAACGAAAAGAATGGGCAACAAGGGGCATAGGCTCAGGGCGCCAAAACCAATATTTTTCAAACGAAAATAAGATTTTCTCAGAGGCTCCAAGTTAAAAAAAAAAAAAAAAAATTTTAATGAATCCCCCACATCAGAGGGATCCTCCAGAAATTTTAAACAAAATATCAGTACAGTGTAAAATCCATCACTTTTACGTGAGCTTCTTCATTAATCTATCGTATGAACACAATCTATACTTCATAAATCCATGACTTTCTAGGGCTCAATTCAGCTAAATTTACGAATTACGATGGACAAATTTGGCCAATCAAAAGCCCGTATTTACTGCATTCGGCATGATGGACATAAAATTGTCAGAAAATCAATGAAATGGACAGAACGATATTTCGTTTGAGCATTGGAGGGGGAGTTTAATAACTTGAATAGCTTGTGCTTTTTTGTGTTTCAGTTTTTTTTTTCCTTTCAGTTTTTTATTCACTATTATTTTTTCCTATACTCTTACAAGTTGAAATTGTTGTTTCTATGAATAATGGTTGATATTTAGGAGAATTACTCAGTAAGGAAATTTTATAAAATTGTTTAAAGCAGTTCAATGTACACATTTTATTAATAAATAACTCATCTATAAATTTCCTATACATCGTAAATTGGTTTTTATGAAAAAAGGAAAAAGTAAAAATAAATTTGCTAATAGTTAGAATTATTATTTATTATATGTATAAATAGTCGGAGAAACTATACAGGCTGCATTAAAATGAAAATAAGAAAACGTAATTACAAAAAACCTAGATAGCTTCAGATGGTGTGATGAGTGTTGATAAAAAATTTTCATTGATAGTTTTAGATTTCAGCCTAGTTGCGTTGACTTGCTTTCCGCTAAAAAAAAACTGAATAATAAAAAATAAAGCACGTAACATTACATTTTATCATTATTATTGTTATATTTGTTTATTTTATTTTATTTATTTATTTTGCATTTATTCATTTTTTATTTATTTATTTTTTATTTATTTATTTTACATATTATTTACGACAAAAATTTTTTTTTATACAAGATAAAAACATGGACCCCCTCCCCACCTCCCCCCAAAAAAAAATTCTTTAAAGGAAAAATAAAAGAGTTAAAATGTAGTTGTTAACATTTATATCTATAAATAAGTTATTTAAGCTAAATATTATCTATTAAAATATCTAAACAAAACAGTACACAACATCAACAAGAACAAAGAGTTTTTAAAATATTCTAATGAATCGATTATATCGTTGAAAATTTCTCCGGCGTAACTAACATGAACTATTTCTACCTTGGACGAGACTTTTATCACCTTTTAAAATTAGAATTAATAAGTTTAAGCGTTTCACTTTTATCAGAAAATTCGATCAATAATTGAAATTAATTGCTTTAAAAAACGTGTAGGTTTAGAAATTAAATAATACCGCAATTCATAATAAATACCGCAAATAGCGAGAAACTAGCACAAAATTAAAAAGTAACATTAAAAAAAAAAATCTGTTTTAATGTCGCAATATGTTCAATTCTTTTTCGTTGTGTTTAAAAAATAGCAACGGATTGGGTAAAGAGCATAATTTTAAGTAAAGAAAGAAATATTCATGTGAATCTTAAAAAAGATCAGGAATCAGATTAAATAAGTTTCCTACTGGCAGTGGAGTCAGCCAATCTGGTATACTTCCTATCTAAGCTATCATCGAAGCTAACCTCCCTGAAATGCGCTATTCTTGTTTCCATAGCAACAGACGGCCTCAGACTTTGTGACAGGGGAGTTCTTACCGTATACAAACTATAACACATTATACTTTATGGTAAAATCTACATTGGCTTCAAAAATATGAAGAAAATAAACGCCAATTCTTAAAACTCGCATGATGTGATAAAAGTGATATGAAACAGAAATGTGAAGTTTCCACCTTGAAAACGTAAATAAATGTGGAAAATAAAACGGGAAAAATCGCAGTACCCCAAGAGTGAAATAGGAAATAAAAAACTGAAAGTAACAACAAAAACAAATAAATAAATAAATAAATAAAATAAAATAAATAAACTAGAGGAACCGCAATAGCCGGAAAAGGAAATATCAGGGCTTTTCATAACTTTTCTTGATTTTTCCTGCCGCTCTTAAAATAAAGGAATAAGTTTAATTTCTAATAATTTTAATTGTTTCTAGCAGTTTCAAGCAATGAAATGTTACGTCCAAACAGATTTCAATTCTGAGCTTAATTAAATCATTATAACGTTTCAAAAATGAAACATTAACATTCTTGTCTTTTCACGGCAAAATAAAAGAACAATTTCTATTCATAATTTCTAAAAAAAGTATAATAAAACTATTTGCTGAACATATGAATTACAGCAATAAAATAATTTTTTATCCAAAAAACTCTTAATATAACTTTTTAGTATCAAGGAAATTCTAATGTTAGAAAAAGAAAAATATTTCGAGATGATGATTCTAAAAATAGCATAATTTTGGAATTTTTAGTATAGCATAATTTTATAATTTTTCTATTTTTAGTATTTGCTTTTTAACAAAATAAGGTATATTGAGCATTTTCCTGATATAACAATATTTTTTTGGGGAGCACCACTGAGGTTAAGAATGAATATTAACAACTTTTTTAAGCAAATTTTTTCAACATTAACCTTTTTATTCCTTTCCTTAAAGTTAGCGCGCGAGAATGAGTTTGAACGTGAAAATAAAATTGTATGTCCTTTTGTTTATTTATTAATTTAATGTTCATTCAAAGCAATTTTTTTCTTTCTTTTTAACTAAATAAAAACAGTTGAAACTTAAGATTTTTCAATAGAAAAATATGAATATTATTCTGGTCTTTATTATGAGGTATAGAGAAATTTATACCTCATAATTCAAAATTCTTTCATTCACAATTAAATTAAATAATAAAAAATAATAAATAATTATTAAAAATTATTTTTCGCCTGAAATTATCTTGGGATAAACTGGTTTTATGAGTAGCTAAATTGCTTTTTTTTTTTTTTTTTTTTTTTTTTTTTTTTTGAATGGCATTATTAGTTTTAAAAGTATGAGTTAAAACGCAAAAAGGGAAATTAACTTTAAGTGGTCCAAACTCTGTATCGCTCTCCTGAGAAAACTATGGGGGAAAAAACTAACTATATAAACTAACACACACACACACACATATATATATATATATATATATATATATATATATATATATATATATATAAGCTAAAAAATTGAGAAAAAATTTTAGGAAAAAAAAAATCCGAAAAACAAAATAAAGAAAGGATATAATCTCTTCATCAGCTCACACGATTATATCCGCAAAAAAGAGTGCTCTCTCTCACTCTTTTTTGTGGATATAATCGTGTGAGCTGATAAAGAGATTATATCCTTTCTTTATTTTGTTTACCGGATTCTTTTTTTTTTTTTTTCCTAAAATTTTTTCTCAATTTTTTAGCTTATTTTATGAGTTCTATATACTTGCAGCTTATGCGCAGTTAATATAACTTATTAATTTTCCTCGTTTTTCTCTTTTTTTCTCTTTGTTTTTTTGTGCTATATATATATATATATGTATTAAAAGGGCTAAAATCCCTGTTATCAGTGTTCTAGTTAGCTTAAATGATGCAGTCGTAAGCCATCATACGTTCTAAAATGGTTTATTAACGGTAGGTTGGAATTGATAACAGTTCACATCCGCTCTCCACAAGGGAGGGGATGGACAAGACTTCTGACAATTCTGGAACAACTTATCAGGATCACAACATGATGAAAAGGACACGCAAAAACTAGTGTTCCTATGTTTTATACAAACACATTTTGGAGTAAAAAGGCACAGTCTCTGAAATACTTGTATCCTTACGCATTAAGGAAAATCATTTAATGCTTCCTAATATGGAAGTGAACGGGGGAGAGATTCTAAAAATAACTCCTCCTTTGAAATATAAATCTAATTATTATTCATTGGTATGTTACAGCCTTGAATTCCCAAAATAGAATTTCTCTACGCTTCTTTTTTAACAAAGACATTTTATGAAATCGAAAGAGATTTAATTCTTTTATTAATACAAAAGTATTTATAATTTGTGTATTACATCCCCCCCCAAAAAAAATTTTGGTAATCCAAAATAAAAATAATTTCGACTTTTTCTTTTTTTCGACTCCGGTGGGTGATGGGATGAGGTTTTATCAACGTTGTAGTCAGCCGGAAAATAGATAACAATGGTTTCCTCAGCAAGTAACCATCCTGGCGTCTTGTAATAAAAGGGCTAAAATCCCTGTTATCAGTGTTATAGTCAGCTTAAATAATGCAATAGTAAGCCATCATATGTTCTAAAATGGTTTATTAACGGTAGGTTGGTATTGATAACACTTCACATCTGCTCTCCACAAGGGAGGGGGTGGACAAGACTTCTGACAATTCTGGAACAACTTATCAGGATCACAACATGATGAAAAGGACACGCAAAAACTAGTGCTCCTACGTTTTATGCAAACACGGATTTGAGTAAACTGGCACAGTCTCTGAAATACTTGTATCCTTACGCATTAAGGAAAATCATTTAATGCTTCCTAATAGGGAAGTGAACGGGGAAATATTCTAAAAATAACTCTTCCTTTGAAATATAAATCTAATTATAATTCAATGGTGTTTTCAGCCTTGAATTCCAAAAATAAAATTTCTCTACACTTCTTTTTTAACAAAGACATTTTATGAAATCGAAAGAGATTTAATTCTTTTATTAATACAAAAGTATTTATAATTTTTGTATTACATCCCCCCCAAAAAAAATTTTGGTAAGCCAAAATAAAAATAATTTTGACTTTTTTTTTTTTTTTTTCGACTCGGGTGGGTGATGGGATGAGGTTTTATCAATGTTGTAGTCAGCCGGAAAATAGATAACAATGGTTTCCTCAGCAAGTAACCATCCTGGCGTCTTGTAATAAAAGGGCTAAAATCCCTGTTATCAGTGTTATAGTTAGCTTAAATAATGCAATCTTAAGCCATCATATGTTCTAAAATGGTTTATTAACGGTAGGTTGGTATTGATAACACTTCACATCCGCTCTCCACAAGGGAGGGGGTCTACAAGACTTCTGACAATTCTGGAACAACTTATCAGGATCACAACATGATGAAAAGGACACGCAAAAACTAGTGTTCCTACATTTTATGCAAACACAGATTTCAGTAAACAGGCACAGTCTCTGAAATACTTGTATCCTTACGCATTAAGGAAAATCATTTAATGCCTCCTAATATGGAAGTGAACGGGGAAATAATCTAAAAATAACTCTTCCTTTGAAATATAAATCTAATTATATTTCAATGGTGTTTTCAGCCTTGAATTTCCAAAATAGAATTTCTCTACGCTTCTTTTTTATCAAAGACATTTTATGAAATCGAAAGAGATTTAATTCTTTTATTAATACAAAAGCATTTATAATTTTTGTATTACATATATATATATATATATATATATATATATATATATATATATATATATATATATATATATATATATATATATATATATATATATATATTCAGAGAAAGTACGTTTTGTGTCCGATTAATAATTAACTTAATTAATAGTTAGCACTAAATAGTCAGCATAGTTGAGGTTACCTGCAGTTAACCGTTAAGATTAATACGGTAAAATCCTATCATTAGAACTAAAGTTATTCAGGGTGGTATCTTTCCGTTTTTGCACACTGATTCCGTATAATGTACTTATTATTATTATCAGTACAAAGTATTATTAAATTGAAAAAAAAATATGTAGCTACATAATTTAATATTTTTACCAAACAAATTCTTTTCTTTAAATTAAAATAAAAAAATAAATAAAACGAGTAATCGAATATTTTTTTAAGATAAGGGAAAATTCCCGATAACACATTTTCTCTTCAGACACTACGTCGTGTTTCGATACACTTAGAATACCTTGATGTAGACCTGAAAATAACCACTCGCCACGTGGTGGCGAGTCAACAACAGAAAAAAAGAAGAAGAAAAAAGTGACGCTTAATTATACAAACAAACCGGTCACTTTTTCCAATCGTATTTTTTTTTTTTTTAATTACGCAACAAATTTTTTTTGCACGGGGAAGTCAACTCAGTATAGCTACATTTTGCCACATATTTTTCATTTTTTTATTGTTCAACTAACTTTTTATATTATTTCTAATATGAATTTCTTTAAAGAAATATAATTTAATCAGAAAAAAAAAAGCATCAAGTGGCCATTAAATAAAAATAAATACGTTAGGTTCATTCTAGGAAACCTAAATATTTTTTTTTTATTTGACTGAAAAAATTGGTAAATATGTAACCGCAGTAATGATTTTTTATTTATTGCAAATTTAGAATTTCAAGAAATAAAAAAGTTTTTCCCGCTATGTTAAATAATTCCAGCATTTTCATTGATTTATTTAAAGATGTGGAATCAAAATATTATTACTTTTTAAATGTTTTATTAAAAGTTGTACCCTATATGTAACAAGCTTTTGAAATAGAAAATACAATAACAAAACTATGCGGATCATTAAGTGATGCGTGAAATAATATTTAAAAACTACTTTCTGTTTCTACTACTACTCTGCTTTTTACTAATTTGAATTAAGCATATTGATTATTTGTTAATTTTAAAAGCAACAGTAACAAAAAAGACAAAAGACAACATCTAGATAAAGATTAAGTAAACAAATTGTAGTTTTCTCATTCAAAATCCCCGATTAAAAGTTAGTTGCCCATTTTTAAATGATCTTTTTTCTTTTATCTCCACTTTACGACGCATTTCTTATCTAATTTTTAATGCAGTATAAATTCGTTCAAGTATATCTAAGTTACCTTCATTTTTTTTTTTTTTATTAATGCTTACGTCTCTAAAAGTTGTTTTGATTAAGATAAGCTTCAAAGAAGATAATTCTCCTTACCTTTGTTTTTAAGTTAAAACGTACATACGTTTTTTGAATAAGGAAAAATAATGTATAAATCCTTATTCAAGTCCCTAATTTACAAAAATAGCGTTTGGGAGAAGAAAGGGGAAAAAACAGGCAGTTCTTTACTTTTGCCAATTTCAGATTTAAAAGCTTATAGAATTTTAATTAAGCAAAATTAAAAAACAGTTTTATAATCAATTTTGTTTCGGATATATATTGCATTTCAAAAATTTAAGACACCCCACATAAAAAAAAATGTGGCAATGGAGTCAAACAAATAACAAACAAAAAAATTGAAAAGTTTATTGCTTTCTTTTTATAAGTTTTGATTTCAACTTGATTTCAAGCTTAATATACAACAGTTTAGGAGTTCCTAGCATAGGACAAAACTAGGAAATTTTGCTACAGGCCAGTTGTGCTGATTTTATTATTTTTCAAAGTAAGACCTGTGACCATTTTATCAAAAATTTAAAACCGTTAAAAAAAAAACTATGGACATTAATAATGCAAGGCTTATTAATGTCCATAGTTTCTTTTTAAATATTTCTTAAAATATGGTAAACATTACGAGGTTTATTTCTAACTTGAAGAAAATTTCCGACCCAAAAGTGGCGATTGGTAGAAAATTTTTTAATAACCATCATTTTCTACATTCAGTCGCTTTGTGGCCCGTAAACAACCTATAATTTTGTCTCATAGTTCCTACAATAATTGTTTTCATTCTTTTGGTGAAATGTTTTCGATCTCTAGATGTCTTTTAGTGGAGGATTACGAGTTCCGATTTTCCTCTCTAGAGCATCTGACGTGCCTTACAAGGTTGACGTCTGGAGAACTGATCGGTCAATTCATCCAGCGAATATTTTTTTTTTCCAAAAGAAAATCATTAGCCACAATAGTTCTGATTCCCAATATATAAGGGGTGACCGCAATCTGGGAAATAGGGTCCTAATAGTTGGATCAGGAGAGCAGTCCAAAATTTGGACCCCTTACTGTTAATTACGCTTTTGAAAGAAAAATCCTTCGGTCAATTTTTGGAGCAGAGAAAGAAAATAATGCATGAAGAAGTTTACGTGACCATGAAGTGTACAATTAATACAGACAAACTAACATTTTTGAGAGTTATTAAGTCATATAAGATCAGATAGCTGAAACATGTTCTTCGTCGTGAAGACCAGCTAAAAAACTAACATTGACAAAGGTTGAAGGCACAAGGAAGAGAGGGAGACCTGCAACAAGGTGGTTGGATAGTGTGAGATTTTTAGAAGTTTTTGAAGTTGAAAGTTTTGTCTTTTGGAAGTAAATAGATGGAGAAATTTAGCGACAAGTCGAATTATTTGGAAGAGGTAGAAAGACTTGGCTTGCATTTGGCGGTACAGCTCTTAAAGAAGAAGAAGAACGTTAATTTTACTTTTTGCGAATTTCAACATATCTCGAGAACTTCTTAAGTGAATTGAATAATTTTTCCTCACAATTATCCGAATATAATATTATGTAAACTATAACTTTAAAATGTTCATTGTTTTTCATTATAATACATATTTAAAATTTATAGTTCTTTTCGAAATTTTTTTTAATTATGAGGTATACAAAATTTTACGCCATTTTAAAGAATGTATTTTTAAATGGCAAAATACAAAATTTCAGCGAAATCGCTTGAATAGTTCCTGAGAAATTGAATTTTAAACACGTTACGTGTTTAAAATTTTTCAAATGTCTAAGAAACTAATCGGCCGATTTCGCTCAAATTTTGAATTTTGTCCTTTAAAATTGCATTCTTTAAAATGAGGTAAAAATTTGTATACTTTACGATTCAAAATTGTTTCGACTATTTTTAACTAAAATATTAAAAAATAATAAATATTAACTAAAAGTTATAGTTTACACGGATTTATCCTCGAATAAAATTTTTTTATATTTATCTGCTAAAATTTCTCATCTCGCTTAAAAAGTTCTCAAAATGTCGGAAATGCGCAAAAAGTAAAATTAACCTTAAGGAGTCCAAACTTTGAACCTGATCCAACTATTGGAACCTGATCCACATTGTTGCTACCCCCTATATTTAGGGGCTCAGAAATCCGAATCCCTTAAAAAAAGGTATGTTTATTCAGAGAAAGTACGTTCTTGTGTTTGATTTCGAAACTTAAAATATCGTCTGCGCTTATTAATTAGTATATTTGAGTTTAGTTTCTCGCAGGCTGCTGCCCGGAAGTTGCCAAGACTTGGCTAATATTTTGCCACTGATCACGATACGGAAATCTCCCATAAATGTTTACATTTTTATTTGATGGTTTGTTATCAGTAAACAGTTTATTTTGGCGAATTTCGATGAAACAATGAAACTTATTTAAGTTATAGTACTATTGCAACCCTATATTTTAATAAAGAAATTTAAAAAAAGCAACTTGGCGAATTTCGATGAAATAATGAAACTCATTTAAGTTATAGTACTATTGCAACCGTATATTTTAATAAAGAAATAAAAAAAAAAAAACTTTTGGCCTTTTAAAAATTTGAATTATTAAATTTTAGTTTCGTAGTTATTAAATTTAACCTTATCTTTGTGTTCCTCTTGTTTTCTTTTAGTGTTTTCCTAAAATATGCAGGAAAAAATTTATAACTTCGCGTCTATTGGAAAAAAAAAAGGGTAATTATGAAAATTAAAAAAAAAAAATTGCTTTCATTTAAAAAAAAAAAAAAAAAAAAAAAAGTTAGAATGATTGTTAGAATGATTGGCGTAAATTTTTATGTAACATGTCCAGTTTGCGAGCGACAGCGACCATGGGGCCCAGTGCCGGATTACCCATTAGGCCAGACTAGGCCTTGGCCTGTGGCCCCCAATGATTAGGGGCCCCCTTAATAAGAATGTTTCTGAAAATAAATTTTAAAAAATTAAGAAAAACAATGATTAAAAAAATCTATTTCAAATATATATTAATAAAATACGATAATTTTTTACATAATTAGCGTTGATTTTGTTAAAGTGTAGTAGCGTTGATTTTGTAAAGTGTTAATAAATTTCAAATTTTTTCAAAATGTAATGATTATTTTTTTAGTTCTAATTTAACAAAATAAAATTTAATTTATTATTATTTATTTTTATTTTAAATATGCTTTCTTAAATGAAAAGATACATAAATACTTTTATATATCTTTATATATATTATACTTTTATATAATACTTTGAATAAATAAAAAAATATACGAAAATTTTTTTTAATCTAAGTCCCAAAAAATTTGAATGGCCTAGGGCCCCACATAAGCTTAATCCGCCAATGATGGGGCCTGTTCGTCGATTGAGAATGAATTAAGAGTCCTACTGGTCCCAGGTTTGCGAGGTCTCTTTTTCTACATAATTATTTTGGAAGCTTGCTAGTTTAGCACGAAAAATGCTGTTTAAATATGCGTAAACGTTTGTTCTAAGTTAAGCATACAAAATTTCATTCCAAGCATACAAAATTACAAAAAAATAAAGAGGTGAACGTTTATGCATCATAGATGATAGTAAAACAAAATAAATAAAATGGGAATAACATTAATGAAAAAAAGAATATTCTTGTAAAATTCAAATGAACAAAAAGAAATCTGTTTCTTTAATCAAACTAAGATAACTGGTAGGCAATCATAGGGGCCCTTTGTCGCTGATGGGTCTCCGGTGTCCCTCTCGAATATTTATTATTATTTTTTTTTTTTTCTTTTGACGCTCTAATTACGAGCAAAAATATATTTTGGTATTTTTTAATAAATAAAAAACAGTTTATTAGTTACTTAAAAAAATCTGTTAGATTATCGGAATTATATTTGTACTAAAATATAATATCCAAAAAAAGTTGCTTGAAAAAAAAAAGAATTTTTTTTTCCATTCATTTTTAAATATTTATCGAAAGTTGATTTTGTAAATTAAAATAGTATCAACGATTAATAACTGTTTCTCTTAATAAGTGCAAATTTGAAAAATTATTCTTTGGAAGTGAGCAGTGTTTGGAAGATTTTACTTTTAACGCAGGAAAAGATACAGGTGTTCCATGCTGTATTTCAAAATCATAAATTATTAAAATTCTAAATATAATATTTTTCACTAATTGTGACCTAAATTTATGCAAATTAAGGAAAAATATGTTTAATGAAAATGCTGGGGTTGTAAGTTTTATGAAAAGTTTCGCACATGAGAAACTGGCGTTCCTTTTATATAATTTTTTCCTGACGCTTTAATTACATGCAAAAAAATATTTTGGTATTTTTTAATTATAAGAAATCGTCTAATAGTTACTGTAAACATCTATGAGATTATCGGAGTTATGTTTGTACTAAAATATAAAATCCACAGAAAGTAATTTGAAATTTTTTTCTTCATACATATTCAAAAAATTTATCAATAATTATGGTTTTGAAACGAGCCGTGCTTGAAATATTTTACTTTAAATGCAGAAAAAGGGAACTGATGTTTCACGCTGATTTTCATAATCATAAATTATCGAAATGCTAATTATAATATTTTTCACTTATTTTGACATAAATGTATACAAATAATAAAAAAAAGTATGAAAAATATGTTTAAAAACATTCTAAGTCAAAGGGTTAAGGAAGGAATCGTCCTGAGTCTATTTTTTTTAATTGAATTTTAAAAAATAAATAATGAAGCGATTTTATAAAAGTAGCAAAAAAATTTAAAAGAAATTTTGGGAAAATGTAAGCACGAACTGTGTAATCAAGTAATTTCGAATGATAATCAAATCTACCTGCAGCCGGTACTTTATCATCTGCCTTCCCATGCCAAGGTCATTATCACGAAAAGAGAAAATGAAGAAGAAAAAAAATTATCTTGAAATGGAACCTTGTGTCATATCACGCCAAATTCCGATTTTCAGAAATATGTCCTTCTCTTTACGAATACGCATTATTATTTCAAATTCTGATTAAAATATTTCCATAGAAAACGATGAATTCTTATACGTTTTGTGTTTTTTCTATTTCTCCTGTTTATTTTCTGATGGTGAGGGAAAGCGAAGGTCATTGCCCCCGAAGATGAGGCGTAGAATGGGGTTAAATACTCATCTCATGAGTGATTGTGAAAAGGAAAAAAATGTCTAACTTCATTGTTTTGAAGTGACTGATAATATTGAATAACAAGTCGGGAGTTGCCTGACTGAAAGCACCGATAAGAGGAATTTATCAATCAGTTGACTAACCCTTTCTGCCCCAAATTATAATTTGAAAATTATTCTTTTGAAAACGATATTCTTCTTAGTTTTTTAATGAAGCGTAAAAAAAAAATTTTTTTGTAAAAAAATATCACTGTATTGAAGAGGTTAGTGGGAAAACATAACCCTTTGACGCTGATGGGACACCAGTGCCCCTTTTATATTTATATTTTTTTCTGACGCTGTAATTACAAGTAAAAATGTATTTTGGTATTTTTTTAATAAGGAAAAACAGTCTGATTGTTACTAAAAAAATCTATTAGATTATCGGAATTATGTTTGTACTAAAATATCTGTACTAAAAATTAAAAAAAAAAAAAACAGTTTGAATTTTTTTTTTTTAATTCATACCAATAATTGATTTTGTAAATTAAAGAAATTTCAATGATGAATTACTGTTTTTGGGAGATATATAACTACAAATAAGTGTAAATTTTAAAAATATTGTTTGGAAGTGAGCCCTGTTTGGAAGATTTTACCTTTAACGCAGAAATAGAAAACTGATGTTTCATGCTGTATTTCATAACCATAAATTATTAAAATACTAAATATTATATTTTTCACTTACTTTGTTCTAAATTAATACGAAATAATGAAAAAAATATGAAGAATATGTTTAATAAAAATTCTGAGTCAAAGGGGTAAAGCCCATGTATGAGGAGGATATAATGTGTAAATTCCGTATTAAAGAATAATGTCATAAACAACGCAAGAAAATCAATAATACAAATAAAAGAATCTACTATCCTTTTTATCACTAAGCCTTTTATCTGAAATTATAATTTGAAAACGATATCTTTCTCATTATTTGATGACGTGTAAAAAAAAATTTCTTTTCCTAAGAAATATTACTAGAAATTGTAGAGGTTAGGGTAAAAAAAAAGTTGAGTCAGAAACGCACATCAGTAAGCAATTTTTATGTAAGCAATTATGATGAGTTAAATTTTATTAATTTATTTTTATTATTTTTTGTAGAAATTGAAAATGTTAGTGGAAAAATATATTGAGTAATATGAATCGGTGAAAATAATTTATCATTTCAATTCTAATTACAATTTGAAAATTATTTCGTTGAAAACGATAATTTTTATCAGTAAAAACATATTGAGTTACATTTTAGTTCATTCAAAAAAGACAGCTTTAGACTTTTTTGAAATACTTGGAAGCAATTTTTTAAATTGAAAACTGACTTGAAAAATTTGGTCGAATACAACCGATCGTAACCACGCTTGATTATTAAAAACTACAAAATGTATCATAAAATACTTTTTAGCTGAGCCCTTCTTCTAGACTAGGCAATGCAATTAAAATATACGAATACATAAAGCTGGAATGTATGCTTATACTAAACTATCAATTAGGTATACTACCATTTGCCATTGAAAGATAAGAATACATAATTAAAATTTATTCTTCTAATGAACTAACCAATTCAACTAGCATTTACAATTAAAAGTTAAGAATACTTATTTAAAACTGAAAGTGATTTGTCTGAACTCATTAATTAAGTTAACATGAGATTTTTGAGATTATTTTCGCGTCATCGATTTCATATTTATAATCAGTTTCTCTAGTTTTTATGCAATTCAATAATATATTTCTAATTAGGTTTTTTTTTTTTAAATTTATTGAGTAAATACTAAGTGTCTCCACTTCTCTGTTACATAAGGCGTGGTATGATGAATTCGATTATATCGATTCGATTACTCGATCTCAATTCATGATGCAATACGTTAAAGTCGTATGTTTTTGTCTTAAGGGTTATTTTCATAGGAGCCGACAATTGCATATGCATATATATAAACTTATACGTTCGTCATAAACAGACAGACAAACAGACACATTCAGACAAAAAAATAAACTGAAAACACCATTTTTAAAAGGATCCGTAACTTTCAGAACAAAAATAATTTCAGATTTGAAATGCCTTCACTAGTAAAAGGTAAGATCAAATACTTGTATAATTTCAACAAAAAACTTGTTCCCCAGTGTCATTAATGTTTCTTTAAAATGTGATAATGAAAACGATGTATTTTACAAATATGGAACTTTATTTAAAAAAAAAAAGACTACGAATTCAGTGATCGGTCATCGAACTCGCAGGTCAAACACCCTCGAAAAGAAGAGCCGAATTCTGCGGCAGCTGGACTATTCGCGGCCGCAGGAAATCTTTTTTGGAGTTGGAAACACGCAATTGTGACTGTCGTCTTGCGTATCGTATCGTTTAGAACAGTATTGAAATCATAAAAATTAAACTCGAGCATGAGAAGTCGTTTGAAAGTTTCAACTCAGATCACTACACTCCATTGAGCAAGAGGGAACTAAAACTACCTTCAAAACTCCACTCTGCAAAACAGGTAGCGATGTATGAAGCTGTTAAAAGTTTAATAAATTTTAATTTTACGAAACTATTCCTTTATTAAAGTTTCCATTTAATAAACTATAGTTTTAAGTTATAAATGGGGAAGTTATAACTATAGTTTTGAGTTATTACTATAGTTTGCAGATATTATAGTTTTAGCACATTATTCCTGAGGGGAAAAAATAGAAAAAAAAGAAAAGTGAAAATGCAGCGTTTTCTTAAATATGTTTAGTATGAAAAAAAAAAAAAAAAAATTCTGAAACAGACATCTGATATATAATTTTCGAACACATATTTTTTTCCTCCAAAGATTAAAACATGAGCCGCGATGACTCAGGGGATATAGCGTTCGCCTTCCAATGAGGTGAACCGAGGTTCGATCCCGGCGACGGCTGGTCGATCCGAATTCCGAATCCGGCTTGCACCGAACACAGTGCGGACGTGAAATATCCTCAGTGGTAGACGGATTATGGGTTAGAGTCCCCTTTCCGTCAGGCTAACCGTGGGAAGTTACCGCGGCCTTCCTCTCCATGTAACGAAAATGCGGGTTAGTTCCATCAAAAAGTCCTCCACGAAGACAATTTTCTCGCAATACTCGATCCAGGAGTTCCCTTGTCTTCTGGATTGGGTTCAAAATTACAAGGTTACGGAGTTGAACATTAGTAGTCGTAAACCCATAAAATTGAATCGGCTGTTCAATGACGGTCAGAAAATAAAAAAAAAATAAAATAAAATAAAACATTTCGTTACTAAAAATGTTATGTGTGTTTTTAAAGTGATAAATCATTCAATACTTTTGAAAGTACAGTAGAGTTCCGATAATCTGAGTTTCCGCTTCAACCGAGCTATCAAATATTTTTTTCCTTTATCCTAGTTTATTTTTTATTTTTAAAACAACCGCTGAAAAAAAAAAAGAATTTTATCTTCCATACACTCAGGAAAACGAAATCCAACAACGTGATCCGATCGTCAATAATGAAAATGAATCTAGCGAAGATGAAGACAGTGACGATGAAAATCAACATATGAAAATCTCTCATACAGATGGACTAAAAGCTACCAAATGTGTTATTGAATATATATAGATCAACGAGAAAAGGCGACACCAGCCTTCCTGTTATCCCTAAAAAAATGGCGAAACTGCCGAAAAGCACCAAAGTCATAGTCTATATTAGTCCCTGGCCAAAGTAAAGTAGAACATAAAACGATTCACGATTTTTTAAGTAAAAACTCTTTAATTCTCGTAAGTATGCTCCTTAAGTAAGCTTTTTAATTATAATATGAATTGTACGTTATGTACTCGTATAAATTTTGTATTTGTTAAATATATAACAGTTATACTTACTCTTTCCTTTTTTGTACTCTCTGCTTTAACCGAGTTTTTCGATTAAAGTTATTCGAGACTCAACAAAAATTATAAGTATATATGAAATAGTAGTGTTAATAGTAATAGCAGTAAAAATAGTAGTGAAAGAATATACCGCTATTATAATACGCACCATAGAAGATAATAATCGTATGATTGTAGTGTTTTTTAATACTTCATCATTAGGCGATAAATAATTTTAGGCTGTCTCACCATTTTTAATTCATTAAAACTAAGATATTTTTTGGTGTTAGAATTTTAAAAATTTCATCAGCGAGCTAAAATTTCTAGATCACCGAAAAGACTGTTAAATTTACGCAAAAAATAACAAATAAAAATGCTAGTAAAATAACGGTTTCAGTAGTTGATTATACAACTATGTTTTAAACTAATTAGGGGAAAATTAATAATTAATTAATTAGAATTATACTTAAATTAATTAGTAGTAAGACCGGGTTCATATGTAAACTGTAATGAAAATTTAGAAATAATAAAATTTCAGTGAAAAATCATATATTTTATTTTAAAAGACAGTTTAAGAATATTATGTATGAAATTCGCACGCGAAATAATTATCTTCCTCCTCCTCTTCCGCTCCACGTCAACTTACGTGGACCCAGCAAAAATTCATTCCCACATAAGATCAACCTTTCTCTCCTTTTTTTAATACTTTTTTTGAATTTTTTTTTTTAAAGTTAAGAAAATATATCATTACTATATAATCAATCAACATCTGATGTGTTTTTATTTTTTTCATCGAACGAAACATCAATCATCATTTTTTTCTTTTCTTTTCTGATAAAACTGTTTTGTTACATCGGTTCTTCAATTCTTCATATACTTCTCTTTTTTTGTCCCAGCAAAATAATTTTCTCCTTCTTGGCAGCTTATTTTTTTTAAATGTTTTATTTACTTATTTATTTTCTGTCTTTCTTTATTTATTTTATTTATTTTATTTTTCTATTTTATGTATTTATTTATTTTTTATTTATTTATTTAATTCTGATATTGTAAATGAGCTTTATATGGTGATGGTAGTTCCCGGTAAAACCAATTAATGCAAGTTTGACGATCCGCGATTTTCCAATCCAGTGGCGCTCAACGACCTCCTCCCCTGTTTGAAATTCTTAAAAAATAAAAAATTTCTTAAAAAATAAAAAATATATATATTCGTGATTTTTTAGTTCAGGTAACAAATTTTAGAAGAAATTAAACCTTGCATTATAATTGCGACCCACTACGACCAAGAGATAAATTTCCAAAAATGAGAACATTAAGGTCGTTAAAAAAAATTTATCCCACTACTCGATCTAAGAGTACTCTTGTCTTCTGAATTAAGTTCAAAATGACAGGGCTACGGAGTTGAACATTAGTAGTCGCAAACTCAAAAATTGAGTCGGCTGTTCAACGACGGTTATTAAATAAAAATGAATGAGGTTGAATTTGAAATATAAAATTTTTAAATGAATAAGGTTGAATTTCAATTATAAGATTTTAGAGAAATTATTAACAATAAATAAAAAAAAAAACATTATTTAAAAAAATTCTTTATTAAATATTAGAAAATTTTCAGCTACGGATTTGCTCGAGTTGAATTCGCACACGGTAAAAATATAAATTTAGTCAACAAAGAAATTTTTAATTATAACATACAATTAACTCAACGTGTTTATATAGAATTTAATTACATTAGTTGGATATTCATTGTTTTCTTTTAATCAAATTTTGGAAGAGTTCATCAATTTGTTTTTTCGATAAATATACATTACTACAAATTCTTTTAATTCGAATAATTTGATTAAGAATATTATTTAAATAAATGTTTTTAGAGACATTAGAATTCCATGTTATTAGTTTATTTATATTAAATTTGAAATAATTTCTTTTATCGAATAAAACAGTGCAGGCATTTTCTTCTTTTTTAATACTTCAATCTAAAAAATTAAAATTAATATTATCGTCATGATTATGAAGCAAGATTAATTCCTCGAAGTAAATATTATTTACAAAATTATATAACTTCGAAAATTAAAGATAATTAAATCATTAATAAATCTAAAAACAAATTTAATATTAAGAGTATAATTTTCTCTCTCTCATAATTTTGTAAAAATAAGTTAGCTAAGATTGATGAATAATTAGATCTTTGTGGTAATCTATCTATTTGAACAAAAATAGGTTTTCCATTGTAAAGATAATTATTAAGAAAACAAATATTAATTAGAATTTCCCAATAATCAAATTCGCAATTAAGGATATTTTTATAATCATCGTACTAACTCAAAAGAATATCTTTTAGTTTGGAAAGGGGAATGCTATTGAAAAGATCCTGGAAATCAAAAAGTCGCAATAGAATTAATTTTATTTTGTTTCATAAATTCTAAAATAAGTTGATTATTAATGATAACCCAAGAAAACCCTTCTTTAATAATATTGTTAATAATTTTATTTAAGTAGTTGGAGAAAATGGTGTAGGGTTTAATTAGGTAAGTATTAGACCTGCAGGTGATTGTTCTAATTTCAATAGCAATTTTATGAAATTTTGGACTGATTATTTAGTACGGAAATTGTATATTATTAGTTTTAATTCTTAATCTCTTATATATAATCTCTTATATTCTTAATATCTTATAAAATTTTTAACGATAATATTATTATTGAAATGACAAAGCTTAAAATTTTCACTATCTTTAACTCCTTATTTAAATGTTAAACATAGAATTTTTTTTACAGAAAATTGCATAATTTGTTATCTTTGTCTATGGGGTAAATTAAAAATTCTTTTTGTAGTTGCTTAAATAATCGATCCATTTTGGAAAAAGATGTTGAAAAAATTTATTTAAATCTTTTTATTATTAAAAATAAAATTTTTAAGTAATGATTATCAGCCCATTTCCATTCTGTTAACATAGCTAAAGATAAAGAGAATCTATTTGATATATTTAAAATTTTTATTTTTATTTAGATAACTAAGAAAGTATTTTAGAAATTTATTAATTGATATATGGTAAATGGATTTAAATTTTGTGCCTTTTAACATTAAATTTCATAGTTGCAACTTTTCTATAATATTAAAATTGCCAGTAATAATATGTTTATAAACAAATTAAAAATATTTCCCTTCTACACAGTAACATTCTTAATCGGATATATTAATTTTCCCTAAATGTTTGCTAATATCATAATAATTAAAAATAGTTCTATCAAGAGATTTTTTATATTTAAAGCTTTTAATCATAAAAAAATCTTCTAATGGAAAATTTTTTTTTGAATTTTCATAAATATTATGAAATTTAAACGTATCCCATGATCTTCTATTTACGGTTCAAATCGTTTATGAAACATGCCGGTAAATTAAAATACATATGAATTCGCTACTCGCTTTATATGTTACATTTTGTGTTTTATTCTGTATTTTCTTGAATTTTTATTTTCTATTTTTTGTTTGATTTGTCTTTTTTCACGTTTTTTTTTTTTTTTTTTTTTGTTGCTTAATATGTTCTTTTTTCGTTTCAATTCGTTTGGTTTTCCTATTACTACCTATTATTCCAATATTGTATTGACATATTTTGCTTTGGTAATATTAATAGTCTATTAAAAAGTACTATTTTCCTTCGGACAAGAATCATGTGAGCTTATGACGAGATTATAACTTTTCCTTATATTGTTTTACCGCTTCTTAATTTTGTTTAAATTTTTTAAAAAAAAATTAAAATAATACTTAATACTTTCTTTGAATAAACATACCTTTTTGTGACCGTTTTGGATTTCTGAATCTAAAAATATAGAGGGTAGCCCCAAGCTGGGAAATATGATCCCTATAGTTTGGTCGGAATAATGATCGCATGTACTCGTTTTAGGACTCAATTTCATGGTTCGAATGGGGAGACCTCAAATATGCAAATTATTTGGCATAGACGATGTTTTGAGATCGGATACATACAATACTTTCTTTGAATAAACATACCTTTTTGAGACAGTTTTGGATTTCTGAATCTAAAAATATAGAGGATAGCCCCAAGCTGGGAAATATGACCCCTATAGTTTGGTCGGAATAATGATCGGATGTACTCGTTTTAGGACTCAATTTAATGGTTCGAATGGGGAGACCTCAAATATGCTAATTATTTGGCATAGACGATGTTTTGAGATCGGATACATACAATACTTTCTTTGAATAAACATACCTTTTTGTGACAGTTTTGGATTTCTGAATCTAAAAATATAGAGGGTAGCCCCAAGCTGGGAAATATGATCCCTATAGTTTGGTCGGAATAATGATCGGATGTACTCGTTTTAGGACTCAATTTAATGGTTCGAATGGGGAGACCTCAAATATGCTAATTATTTGGCATAGATGATGTTTTGAGATCGGATACATATAATACTTTCTTTGAATAAACATACCTTTTTGTGACAGTTTTGGATTTCTGAGAAATATGGTCCCAATAGTTTGGTCGGAATAATGATCGGATGTACTTGTTTTAGGACTCAATTTAATGGTTCGAATGGGGAGACCTCAAATATGCAAATTATTTGGCATAGACGATGTTTTGAGATCGGATACATACAATACTTTCTTTGAATAAACATACCTTTTTGAGACAGTTTTGGATTTCTGAATCTAAAAATATAGAGGATAGCCCCAAGCTGGGAAATATGACCCCTATAGTTTGGTCGGAATAATGATCGGATGTACTCGTTTTAGGACTCAATTTAATGGTTCGAATGGGGAGACCTCAAATATGCAAATTATTTGGCATAGACGATGTTTTGAGATCGGATACATACAATACTTTCTTTGAATAAACATACCTTTTTGAGACAGTTTTGGATTTCTGAATCTAAAAATATAGAGGATAGCCCCAAGCTGGGAAATATGACCCCTATAGTTTGGTCGGAATAATGATCGGATGTACTCGTTTTAGGACTCAATTTAATGGTTCGAATGGGGAGACCTCAAATATGCTAATTATTTGGCATAGACGATGTTTTGAGATCAGATACATACAATACTTTCTTTGAATAAACATACCTTTTTGAGACAGTTTTGGATTTCTGAATCTAAAAATATAGAGGATAGCCCCAAGCTGGGAAATATGACCCCTATAGTTTGGTCGGAATAATGATCGGATGTACTCGTTTTAGGACTCAATTTAATGGTTCGAATGGGGAAACCTCAAATATGCTAATTATTTGGCATAGACGATGTTTTGAGATCGGATACATACAATACTTTCTTTGAATAAACATACCTTTTTGTGACAGTTTTGGATTTCTGAATCTAAAAATATAGAGGGTAGCCCCAAGCTGGGAAATATGATCCCTATAGTTTGGTCGGAATAATGATCGGATGTACTCGTTTTAGGACTCAATTTAATGGTTCGAATGGGGAGACCTCAAATATGCTAATTATTTGGCATAGATGATGTTTTGAGATCGGATACATATAATACTTTCTTTGAATAAACATACCTTTTTGTGACAGTTTTGGATTTCTGGGAAATATGGTCCCAATAGTTTGGTCGGAATAATGATCGGATGTACTTGTTTTAGGACTCAATTTAATGGTTCGAATGGGGAGACCTCAAATATGCTAATTATTTGGCATAGACGATGTTTTGAGATCGGATACATACAATACTTTCTTTGAATAAACATACCTTTTTGTGACAGTTTTGGATTTCTGAATCTAAAAATATAGAGGGTAGCCCCAAGCTGGGAAATATGATCCCTATAGTTTGGTCGGAATAATGATCGGATGTACTCGTTTTAAGACTCAATTTAATGGTTCGAATGGGGAGACCTCAAATATGCTAATTATTTGGCATAGACGATGTTTTGTGATCGGATACATACAATACTTTCTTTGAATAAACATACCTTTTTGTGACAGTTTTGGATTTCTGAATTTAAAAATATAGAGGGTAGCCCCAAGCTGGGAAATATGACCCCTATAGTTTGGTCGGAATAATGATCGGATGTACTCGTTTTAGGACTCAATTTAAGGGTTCGAATGGGGAGACCTCAAATATGCTAATTATTTGGCATAGACGATGTTTTGAGATCGGATACATACAATACTTTCTTTGAATAAACATACCTTTTTGTGACAGTTTTGGATTTCTGAATCTAAAAATATAGAGGGTAGCCCCAAGCTGGGAAATATGATCCCTATAGTTTGGTCGGAATAATGATCGGATGTACTCGTTTTAGGACTCAATTTAATGGTTCGAATGGGGAGACCTCAAATATGCTAATTATTTGGCATAGATGATGTTTTGAGATCGGATACATATAATACTTTCTTTGAATAAACATACCTTTTTGTGACAGTTTTGGATTTCTGGGAAATATGGTCCCAATAGTTTGGTGGGAATAATGATCGGATGTACTCGTTTTAGGACTCAATTTAATGGTTCGAATGGGGAGACCTCAAATATGTTAATTATTTGGCATAGATGATGTTTTGAGATCGGATACATATAATACTTTCTTTGAATAAACATACCTTTTTGTGAAAGTTTTGGATTTCTGAATCTAAAAATATAGAGGGTAGTGCCAATCTGGGAAATATGGTCCCAATAGTTTGGTTTGGAGAGAGGTCCAATAATGGACTCCTTAACGTTAAAATTTTACTTTTTGCGTATTTCTCTATATCTTGAGAATTTTTTAAGCAAATTGAAAATTTTTTTCTGAGAATTAAAAAATCGTTTATTCAAGGATAATTCCACTCAAAATATCGATTACATTTTGAAAATACGGTTTTTTTAAAATTATATTTCTTAGGAGTCATTCGTCCGATTTCTTTATTTTTTGTATTTTGCGATTTAAAATTGCATTCTTTAAAATAATGTGAGAAATTACACACCTTACAATTCAAAAAATTTTCCACTATTATTAAGTAAAATAATAAATATTTATTAAAAATTTTATTTTGTATGAATTATCTTTGGATGAACGAATTTTATAATTGTGAGCCAAAATTTTTCAATTCGCTTAAAAACTTCTCGAGATATGATGAAACGCGTAAAACTGGAATTATATTTAGGGGTCTAAACTTTGGACTGTGCTGACCGACCTATGGAGACCATATATCCCCTTAGGAGTCAAAATTTCGAATCCGTCAACAACAACAAAAAAGTGCGTTTATTCAGAGATTTAAAATATCGTCTTAAATTCGAAACTTAAAAATATCGTCTGCACTGATTAATTAGCCTATTTGAGGTCACCCCCCTTGAATTATTCAGATTGAGTAATAGAACAAGAAGATCCTATCATTAGATCAAAAATAATTTTTTTAAATTAATTAATTAATTTTTATTAATAATTTATTATAATAATTAATTTTTAATTTTTTTTCATTTTTATTTTTTTGCGCACTGAGCGTTAACTTTTTTGAGAACTGACCGTTCGAAACTAATTTCTATCAGGTTGCTTTCAGCTAGCATTCTATATTTAGACTATGATAGTTGTTCTTTGAGATAAGGTCAATGTTTGTGGTATTTTTATTACAATGTGCAATTTAAATTGACGTCATACAAATACTTCTTTGATGAAAGAACGCGATAAACAAAAGTGGCTTTATTTATTCATTTTTATTTTTTGTCAGTTTACCAGTCAGCAACAGGAGATGGGGACTTCTCTTTTTCAAGTGGGGTACCTCATAATAAAGGGATTGGCGTCAGATATTTTTTTAGGGGACAACATTTTGGTTTAAGTTTGTTGATATACACCGAAGAGCCATTACATTATGACCACCTTCCATCTATAACAATGTATGGTGTGGCAATGTATGGAGTATGGTGTGGGCAATGTTTTCATGGGGCACATTAGGACCCATAATCCTCATAGAACAATCACTGACGTCTGTAAGCTACTTGAACATAGTTGCAGGCCAGGTTCACCCATTCATGGCAACAGTTTTTCCTGCGGGGGATGGTGTTTACCAACAGGATAATGTACCATGTCATAAGGGTCGAATCGTCATGGATTGGTTCGAGGAACATTCCAGTGACTTTCAAGTCATGCCTTCAAGTCAAGGCACCCAAATTCACCTGACCTTAATCCAACAGAGCATTTGTGGTCCTACTTGGAAAACCAAAAAAATATCTGACGCCAATCCCTTTATTATGAGGTACCCCACTTGAAAAAGAGAAGTCCCCATCTCCTGTTGCTGACTGGTAAACTGACAAAAAATAAAAATGAATAAATAAAGCCACTTTTGTTTATCGCGTTCTTTCATCAAAGAAGTATTTGTATGACGTCAATTTAAATTGCACATTGTAATGAAAATACCACAAACATAATCCTCATAGAACAATCCCTGACGTCTGTAAGCTACTTGAACATAGTTGCAGGCCAGGTTCACCCATTCATGGCAACAGTTTTTCCTGCGGGGGATGGTGTTTACCAACAGGATAATGTACCATGTCATAAGGGTCGAATCGTCATGGATTGGTTCGAGGAACATTCCAGTGACTTTCAAGTCATGCCTTGGCACCCAAATTCACCTGACCTTAATCCAACAGAGCATTTGTGGTCCTACTTGGAAAACCAAATTTATGCTGCCACGCTACCCCCTCGCAATGTGAGGGAATTGCAGGACCAGTTGGTGAGCGCTTGGTACCAGATACCTCAGACTACCTCTCAGCACCTTGTGGAATCAATACCACGGAGGGTGCTAGCAGTTTTGAGGGCTAAAGGTGGTCCTACATGTTATTAGCAGGGTGGTCATAATGTAATGGCTCTTCGGTGTATATCTATGATATATAATCTATATTTGTCTATTGAATATTAGTATAAATATATATTAAATAAATATTGACAAGAAATGAAAGCGGAAAGATATCTGTTTTTTAAAAACATCACTTGCTTCAAAAAATATACAAATAAGAATTACTAATGTTTCAATCGCTTCAAAAATAGGCGCTCATTTTCAAGACTTACCAGACATGAACGAGAAGAATCAAAAGTGATTTTAAATATTAAAAAAAAAAAAACGTAAAGTTGCCAAAGGAATAATGGAAAAATAAATGTGAGGAACAAAACAAGAAAAACTACAGTTGCTTAGAGAGAGAGAGAGAGAGAAAAAAGGGTGATAATTAGAACAAGAACAACCACAGTGGCCGAGAAAGGCAAATCAGGGTAAAACACATTTCTACGGAGATGGTGAGGAACTAAAAAAATTTTCTCTCTCAGCTACTGTGGTTTTTCTAGATTTGTTTCTTACCTTCATTTTTGTATTTTTCGTTACAACTTTGCGTGTTTTATTTCAAATAACTTTTGTTTCTTCTCATTCACGTCTGATAAGTCTAGAAAATGGACGCCTATTTTTGAAGAGCTTGAAACAATGGGTGTGTTATATCTTATTTGTATATTTTTGCAGCGAATGAAGTTTTTAATCTGATAATACAAATAGATATATTAATTAGTGTATCTCTGCCTTGGTGGCTTAGGGGATAGGGCGCTAGCCTCCCATTAAGGTGACCCGGGTTAGATTCCCAGCATTTGCTTGTCGATGCAAGTTCCGCCGACCACAGAGCTGACATAAAATATCCTCAGCGGCGGACGGATCATGGGTTAGAGTGTAATATGAAAAATTAGTCTTGACACTTGAAATTAGTTCAAACAGCATAATAAATTACTCGAAATGCAAAAGGTTAAAAACTTATGCATAATTTTGTTTGACTTTGCCAAATAAAGCTCAGATAATATAGTTGTAGTATAGTAAATAACTTTAAATCGAATTTACTAAAACAAGATTTAGCAGAAATGAACATCAATTTTATTTCTTTTTCACATAAAATACCAAAATTTACTGATCATCGAAATGAAATCCTTTTAACCTATATTCCAACAAATATATCCATTGTTTATTGCGAACCAAAATCCACGCGAACGTATCAGGAATGCATTTGATGACTACCCACACCCTTTATTAGACTAATCTAACTCATCACTTAGTTATTTCAGAACATGACTGGAACAACATTTTTCGACGTTGTAAACGAAAATGAATCATTCATTTCAAACTAAAGCATCGCGCCGAGAGCACCTGACAAGATAGTCAAAGTAGTTTTTGGGCTGTTGGCCTACAATTATGATTCCTCTGTCCAGAGATATTCAACATGACCGAATTTCTGCTCCAGTTGTCGCCAGAACAAGTAAAGGGACCCATTTTTCTGATCGTCTGACAGGCCAGAACCATTCGATATTGATTTCCCAAGAGTGAACGGTTTATGTTTTACGATTGGAAATCTTTCATCACTGAAAAGAGAATGAGATATTTTAATATTGGATCGTTTGGGTTGCGACTATTGTTTCGAAGAACATCTATCGTCTGGTTTTTGTTTTTCTATAAAAATGTTTTATTAAAATTGAGAGAAAAACTTAAGCTATGTCAATAAATGCTCAGCTAGGACTGAAATATCGACAATGGATTAATTTTTGTTTTCATTTTTATAATCTAAATTACATTTGAACTTTCATTTAAATGCTTTAATTTTAATAATTCTTTTTTTTCTCTTTTTTTATTATTTTCCATGCTTTCTCTCTCTCTCTCTCTCTCTATATATATATATATATATATATATATATATATATATATATATATATATATATATATATATATATATATAATTTCAAACAAATTTAAATCATCGTTGTATGATATAATGCTATTAGGAATTTAAACTAAAAAGCGTACAGCACAGCAATTCGAAGGTTTGAGTGTTTTGAATTGACGTCTTTTTCTCAAGGCTATTCGCGTCTCGTGTCCTCGAACGATTCTTTTTGTTTTCTTTTATCGCTCGCTCTCTTGTTGAAATAGAACAAACAGTCCTTCCACAAAGTATACCAAAATGTAATTCCTGAAAGAACATTATTGACGCAGGGCATAGTTTTACTTTTCATTTGAATCAAACTGTTTACATACTTCAGGGTTAACCTAACCTGCAAATTCTAAGAATTATATTAATTATTTTTATAAAAGCGCAATTACAACATTATTGCTAGTTTGCAGTTACTTGTATTTTAATTATTTGAGGGACGATTATTTAAGATTAAATATAATTTTTAAGGAAACTATTTCCCCCGCTATAATGTGCCTTATTTTGATTAAAAAAAAAAAAAAAAAAAAAAAAAAAAAAAAACAGCAATACTTAAGTTAATGACCTCGATTATATTATTATGTTAAAGCCAGTAGGATTTTCTTTTAAGATGCCACTATAACCCTTAGAGCAGTGTTTCCCAAACTTATGATTTTTGTGTACCCTTTCTAAATTTTTCGCAACGCTGTGTACCCCTAATAAGAAGATGAATGTATTTTTTACTATAAAAAAATTGCACAAAAGTTAAAAATCACAACTGGCTGTTGACACTACTAATTATTAACTGTTAAGTCTGCAAAAAATAGTCAATAGAAAAATACGTAATCGTAAATTTTCATGGCTAGCTTTGTTTTTAAATAAAAATGTTTGAAATTTTCGCTTTTTGCAAGATATTTCGATTTTTATTCGAAAAATAATAGTGGTAGTCACAAACGTTGTAAATGGATCATTGTTACCACTTTTAAAATTTTTTGAAACCCTTGATATTCCTATTACCAATCCTAATTGACTAAAAATAAAAGAAGAGGTAAAAATTGTATTCATTTTTTTTATTTATTTAATTAATTAATTTATTTAATTCTACAATCGTAACTACCACCGTGACATACATTGTCAATTATTCATAGTTTAAGTGAAAAAAAATTTTGCGAATCACCTTTAATAAATTGAAATAAATATTCTAAAATTCATATTAACAAAACATCCTTACATAAAGTTGTAAAAATTGTAATGAGGTGTCCCGGGTTTGAATCCCAGCGATGGCTGGTTGATTCGAATTCCGTACCCGGCTCGAACTGACTACACTACAGTGCTGACATGAAATAATAATCTCGGTGGTAGACGGATGATGGGTTGGAGTCCCCTTGCTGTCAACCTATTTGTGGGAGTTTTTCATGGTTTTCCTCTCCATGTAACTGAAACGCGGATTAGTTCCATCCTCCACGAAGGTAAATATCTCCCACCATTTGATCTAGGAGTCCCCTTGGATTGAGTTTGAAATTAAAAGGATACAGAGTTGAAAATTAGCAGCCGTAAACTCAAAATTGGGTCGGCTGTTTATGGAATTGTATATTTTAAAAGCAAAATGTTCTGCGTTTTGTGGAAAATATTGACGCTAAAGAAAAGAGAAAACCATGATGGTTACGGGGGTTGGCACGCGGTCTTTGAAAAATACATATATAATTTATGCAATGAAAAAGAGTAAAAGCTTTCACTTTACTTTTCAGGAATTCTAAAAATGACAAAGGTTTTACGAATGGCTCAGGGGATAGAGCGTTCGCCTTCCAATGAGGCGAACCGGGTTCGAATCCCAGTCGATACGAATTCCGCATCCGGCTTGCACTGACCACAGTGCTGACGTGAAAAATATCCTCAGTGGTAGACGGATCATGGGTTAGAGTCCCCTTGCCGTCAGGCTAACCGTGGGAGGTTCTCGTGGTCTTCCTCTCCATGTAACGCAAATGCGGGTTAGCTCCATCAAAAAGTCCTCCACGAAGGCAAATTTCTCCCAATACTCGATCCAGGAGTTCCCTTGTCTTCTGGATTGGGTTCAAAATTACAAGGCTACGGAGTTGAACATTAGTAGCCGTAAACCCATTAAGTTGGGTCGGCTGTTCAACGACGGTTATAAAATAAAATAAAAAGGTTTTACGAGAAGTTTCTTATACTTTCTTCTTTTTTTTTTTTTACTAACCTTGGAACAATTTATTAGTTAATCTTTTAAAAATGAAAATAATTGAAATCTCATTTATTTTTAATAAAAACGAATGCAAACGGTAAATATATCAAAATATTTTTTTCAATGCATTCCTGCTATAAAAAAAAAAAAATAATAATAAAAGAACAAACTGAATGAAAATATATATTATATATTTTATCATTTTAACGCATTGCAAGCGAGTCACGTAAAAATACTTTTTTGATATTTCTGCGATTCATACAAAAGTTAAAAAGTGGTAGCAAAACTATTTCGTTTCCGCTCTGTTTTTCAGAAAAATTCTCTCTCTGTGATTGTCAAAAACGTAAATGATTCAGTATGTATATAATCAGCACTACAATCGTTGTCCGTAAATTATTTTTAAATTGCAGTTATAGCTATTGCGACAAGTTTGTTCCAAGTTTTATGAAATCTTGCCTACCAATTTTTTAAAAATTTTAATCTATACCAGCTGTAATACATTTATTTGGAAAAGATGAACCAAAAAAATTACCTAAAAAATTTAATGCTAAAGCATTTAATTTTTAATCAGGTCTAATTTTTGAATGTAAACATTTAAATTATAAAACAAACAGCAATTAAAAATATTTGAGTCATAACGAAAAAATATATTAATCCTTCTGAAAAATATATAGCCTTCTGATAACTTTAAAATGCTATTTCAATTAATGTAAGCACTCATTTATTTAAATTATATGATGCAATATTACGATTTAACAACTAATAATCATAAAATTTCTTTAAATAAAATTTAATCTTTAAATTTAATCTTTAAATTTCAAACTGGTAACTTTTTTTGTCACCTAAACTTTTTTTAAAAATTATTTTAAACTTTAATATGAAAAATTGCGTACCAAAAAGAGTAGAAATTTTTTTATATCTTATAGTAAAATTATATTAGCAAAATAACCACGCAAAGAAATATTTCTGTTGGAACTTGTTTGTATTTCTATGAGTACTTGTGGGAAAATAAAATTACAGGAAAATTACCTCGTCTAAGGAATTATAACTTTTGTGCACTAGTGCTATAAATTTCTGATTGAGTGATTTTGAATTTTACTTCTAAAAATAAATAAATAAAATTTTCGCACATAAACGTGGAAAAAATTTCAACAGAAAGGATTTTAATAAAGAAAACTTATTATTCATACTGGAATAGGAACTAGATTTTTTTAAACTTTTACGAAAAACTAGAATAAACATAACTCTCAAACTGAGACATAAAAGTGCCAATAACTATATTGTATCAAATACGTATATTATGTGCATAGGAATAACTATTAATTTGTAACAGATCATTTTGTTGGTTGAAATACAGCCAAGGAATATCACCAGTGTGAGCAATTCAATATTTTAAGAATAATCTTTCTTTATTTCGCTTTATACAATTTAAAAATGAAACAGATCATGAAAAATTGAATAAATTCTAAAAGTAAATTTTACGAAATAATTGTGGAAAAATAAAATTACAATACAACATTCTTCGTCTAAGGAATTTATAACTTTCTCGTATACAAGTGCTATAAATTTCTGAATGAGTGATTTTGAATTTTATTTCTACAAATAAGCTGACAGTTATATTTTGGAAGAATCGGATTAGACATATTTGTTGGCTGGAATGTAATTGAAAAAATATCTCCAGTATTTTAATATTTTAGAAAAGCTTACTTATTTTGGTTTTATACTATTTAGAAATAAAAATTTAAAAACCATCTAACGAAAATTAAAAATTTCATGAAATAGTGACTTTAATAAAATTATTCATACTGGAACTCGTATTTTTATTTTTTAATGAGACATTTTCTTGACACAAAATTTACTGGATTTTACTAAATAATTATTCTCGGTTCAGCCTAACCAAAAGTAGAGCGTATGTGCAAAATGCCACGCATTCCTAATCGACAGCTGGGATATGATTGATAGCGTTGGTTTTGCACGCATTTTATGTACCCATTTTTAACAAACTGAAATGGTTTGCATTTTCTGAAATAATGACTTGTCCAAAAAAAGATCGTAGAGATGGGGCATTTTTTCTAAGCGTCGATCTCCTAATGCTCTCTAATGGCCCGCTAGAAAGTTAAATTCGATTTTTTTTTTTTTTTTTTTTTTTTTTGAATACAACAAACAAAAAAATTTTTCAACAGAAATGACTATGTCTTTACATTTGAAGAATCGAAAACTTTTCTATTCTATCACGCAGATAAAACAGAAAAAAGATTTATTTTAAAAATACCTGGGATCCAAAGTTTATTCATCTTTCTAGAGAAGATTCAAATACGAAAAACCCCTTCCTCAAGAAGAATATAATTAAAGTTTTGCGACGGTTCTTCTCATACGTAATGAATAGTTGCACCTTTTACCTATCAGTTTAATTTTAAAAGAATGATAAAAAAAAATAATTATCGCTTAGTTCTTTCTTTTATTCTCTCGGTAATAGTTATTTTAATACTATGCTTCTAAGACTCCTTTAATTTTTCCAAAAATCATATTTTTTTAAAAAGCCACCAATTGTTTTAAAAATTCTTCCTTTATCATTAAAAAATGATGAAATGAATCATATCTTTTCTGACTTTTTCAGTTGTTTCGTAATTGTAGCTGTAATTTACTCACTAGAGATAAAAAGTGAAATTTAAATTATTTTATCTCTAGGTTGTTTGGAATAGGAATAAAACATCTGTAACTACCATGGCTTATGAATACATATAACATACATACTAGAGTATTTCTTAACCGGTAGTTAAGGATGATGTATTGTTTATATTTCAAAACAGTAAAAGCTTTATAATTTATAGTAAAATTTTACTACAAGGTTTTTTCCCTATTCTCGTTTAAGAGTAAGTTACAACCCATAATTCCAAGAAAGTAAAGCGGCAAGATATTATCTGATTAAAAAATTTCGTGCGCTTCAAAAATATGTAAATGGGAAATAACAGTCGATATGTTTTAAGAGCTGAAAAGCTATTCGCCAATTTTCAAGACTTTGCCAGACGTAAACGAAAAGAAACAAAAGTGATTTGAAAAATAAAACGAAAAATTGTCAACGAAAAAGGGAAAGAAAAAAAACACCTTTTTTTTTCATTCACGTCATGAAAATGGGCGCCTGTTTTTGAGAGCTTGAAACATGTCGGCTATTATTTCCTATTTACCTTTTTTTTTTTTTTTTAAGCGAATGAAGTTTTTTAATCAGACAAAAAGTCACAACCCTGCCAATTGAATTCTAAGAAATCTAATAAAGAATAAGAAATCTAATAAGAAAATAAGAATTCTAAATACATATTTGCATTACGAAATGTTGCATAATCATTTATTTTTGCGTCCATGAAAAATGACATTTAACAGCTTTTTTTTCTCCAACAATTGAGACATTTGGAGCTAAAATTAGTTTGATATTACAACAGAACATTAAAAATTTTTATTTTTATTTTATTTACTTATTTTTTGTTTCTTGAGAAATTGTAAGAAAAAAATATTTCGTAACAAACTAGTTTTGATTTTCACAATACAAAGCATTTTACCAGTGATTCTCAACCTTTTTTTTTGTGGCGGCACAATTTTAACGATTTCGAAATTTAACGGCACACAATGAAAAAAAATAGTTTAAAAGTTGTTTACTTCTGTGTTTAATAGTTAGTGATAATAATTTTGAATGTGAAATAAAATAATATGTACTACAAAAGCACGTTTATTAAGAGATTAATTATTTCTTTCGACTAATTTTTTATTAGTTAGTAACAGTTATTTATTTTTTTTGCTAATTATTACTTGTTAGCTTATTTTTTTGTTTAGTTATCCTTTGTTAATTTGCTTTTATAACTATTAATTGCAAAGCTTACTTTAATGATTAGCTTTTATTTAAGTTTGAAAGTTATATTTAGCTTTCTTTCTTTTGTTAATTAATAATTTTAATTGTCATTGAATTTTCTTCTTATTTTAACATTTTTTAAAACTGCCAAAGACAATTTAAACGCTTCTTTCTTTTTTTAACTCATTTTAAGATAATCGCCGACAAAGATGTTCACGCAGTTAAAGCCTGGAAAAATTATAAAAAGTATATATATATATATATATATATATATATATATATATATATATATATATATATATATATATATATATATATATATATATATATATATATATATATATATATATATATATATATATATATATATATATATATAAGCTAAAAAATTGAGAAAAAATGGAGGGTAAAAAGTATTAAAAATCCGGAAAACAAAATAAAGAAAGGATATAATCTCTTCATCAGTTCACACGATTATATCCGCAAAAAGGAGTGCTTTCTAATATTGTATTAATATAGCCAAAGCAAAATATATCAATACAATAGTGTGAGGAGCACTCAAAAAATTTAAACGAAATTAGAAAACATTAAGTAAAAAAAAAAAAAAAAATAAATAAATCAAGCAAAAAACAGAAACTAAAACGCACTTACTTGCAGCTTATGCGCAGTTAATATTACTTATTAATTTTCTTCGTTTTTCTCTTTTTTCCTCTTTGTTTTTTGTTTTTTTTTTGTGCTATATATATATATATATACACACACTTTTCTTTAATTTAAACTTCACTCGTAATAAAAAAGAGAGCATTATAATTTTTATTGTATCATTTCTAATATTTGGCTGCACATTTTAAGAATTTGGCGGCACACAAAAGTGCCGCGGCACAGTGGTTGAGAATCACTGTATTATACTTAGAGACATTTCAAAACCATTTTTCAGTGTTTCAGGTGCATGCCGATGCCATTGACCTTTTAGAATTCGTTATTTTTACACGTAATATCACCTTCTCCAAGGCCGGTCATTTTTGAGTTGCTGCCGATTTACAATTTTGTACTTCTGTTCCACAGAATTTTCCCATGATAAGGGGCAAAAAGTAAATTAATCTTCGATGATTCTCAGCCTCCCCTCCTCTGAACTTGAACTCAAATCACCTCACAAATCGAAAAGTTTACTTTCACTTTACGCCAGGCACTTTTCTTCTTTTGGAGAACGAACCTTATAACCCCCTTTTTTCTCCCCCTCTCTGATAAAGAAAAAAAAAATTATTTTTTGTTGAGGGTTCTCCCCTGAGTACCCCAAACCAACCTGCTATTTCTGTACCTATAATTTCTCAGCTGAAGATTTTAGGATAGCCTGTAAATCGGAAGGGGGACGTATAAATACAAACAAGTCTTGGGCATTGTCATGACCAGTAGGTGCTTTTATTCTTTTTTTTCTTGAATTTATTGATTTCTTCTTTTTTTCGTTCCATCCGTCGCGTCCGTCACCGATGCTACCTGTTCGTATTTATCGCATGCGTTCTACACCTGGAGGCACGAAGAAAAAGAAGATGCTTTTTCGAATGTTGTCGGATTTGTTGAGAAGAGGTCAATGTTCGGATTCTGATCCGGAGTTCGATCACCCCTGGGATACAATTCGCTTTCATCGCCTCTTGCATTATCTAGTCTACTGACCATCGAAACATAGTTAAATTAGAATGAAATGAATTAGAAAGCAAATTTATCATTAGTGCTTTTAATTGTTTTTATTAAAACGTTCGATCGCGTATGGCGTGCTTTAATGATGCGGAATGTAGAGTCGGGGGTCAATGCCCCTGAGTGTTTTTTTTTTTTTTTTTTAATAACAACGTTTGCAATTTATTTTTTTAATTCAATTAAATTTCTATTTGTCTGCTTTGTTACCTTAAAAATAAAATGGTCAATGGAAAAAAAGCAAATATTTAAAAGAATAAACCTAATTATCTTAAACTATCACTATTTATTTGTTGTTGTATTTATTTTGGGGTACATCTGGTACTTAATTGTTTGTATGAAGCTCCTTCTTTAAATATATAGTGCTTAAATTCATTTAAAAGTAGAATAATTAACATGGGTCATTGGTCGGAGAATTTATATCGTGCTTTTAAAAATCAAGCTTCAAATTTTTAAATTAATTAAATTCCTAAAATCAATTACGGAAATAAATTTTAAGCATATAAATAATTCTTGAAATTTAGCTGGATATTTTATTGTTATTTTTAAATATTATTATTATTATTAATTCTTTGACTTTTCGATTAAAGTGTTCGTTTTTTTATAGCTCATTATGATTAATCTTGAACTCTTTCAAGATAGGTATCAATGAACCAATAGTTTGAAATGGGTTTCTAAATTATCGTTTTCTGTTTTCGTTTTAATCAAATTTCTAATTTTATAGATTGCTCCTAAAAAAGGAATGAATTTTTGTTTTTAAAATGAAAAGGGTACTGGCTAAATCAATGTAAAGTTTAAACTATAATTATGATAAATTCATTACGAAGTATGTATTTATAATAAGTATGTTTATTTTTTTTAAAATTTAAATAATCGTTTCCATTAATTGACCCGCAGAACATTTTCTGATACAAAGGTCAATGACCTGATAATTTACTCAGTGGTTCTTGGACGTGTTTACTTTCCATTCAGTGATTCTTTTTTAACAGTCCGTTGCCAAAAATAAAGTTGTATAATCGTTCTTAAAAAAGAAAAATAATACTGCAGACTTCCAACGCATAAATTGTTCTGATACATTGATGGTAATTAATCGATGTTTTATTTAATTGTTATTAAATCTACCATGTGCGTATAGCATGTTTTAATTCATTTTATCAAAATAAAAGTCAATGACTTTAGAATTAATTTTAACTTAATTTAAAGTGTTTCCTTTCACTAAATTCTTATTTTTATAAATTGCCAAGTTAAAAAAGAGTCAAAAGACTGTATTTTCGAAACACAAAGAATGTATGTAAAAATTTGAAATCTAAATTTAAATGATTGATTTCGAATAGCAATACCGTTAATACCGTTGTGACAAAGATATATAAAACTTAATAGTTTAAATAGAATATCCTAATAAATTTTATCTAATTCGCGTGTAAAATATTCACTAAAATAGAGGTCAATGACCCCAAAATTTATTGTCTAATTTGCTGCTTTTTCTTCAAATAAATTCTTAGTTTATTATGTTTTGTAAAATAGAGGTCAATGACTCCAAAATTTAAAATTTTTTTCTCATTTACTGATTTTCTTCAATTAAATTCAGATTTTATAATATTTATTAAAATAGGGTTCAATGACCCCAAAGTTTAAATTTATTTTTGTCTAAATTATTATTTCTTTTTTTTAATTGAATTTTTATTTTATAATATTTATTGAAATAGGGGTCAATGATCCCAAATTTAAAAATTTTATTTAATTTACTGTTTTTTTTTCAGTTAAGCTCATATTGTATAATGCTCATTAAAATAGGGGTCAATGATTCCAAAATTAAATTTTGTCTTTTTTACTGTTTTTTCTTCAATTAAATTCTTAGCTACCAATCTTCTGATTTCATAAAATAGCTACCAATCATTCTGGTTTCTAAATCATAGCTACCAACTCTTCTGCTTTTCCCGGAATATTTTATTTTCATATTTAAAATGGCAGCGAAACTCATGATATTTCATTAAACTTTTTGAATTATATAAATGAGTGTGACCACCACCAAATATAAATGATAATAACAAATATATAAAAGCATAGTCTTTACGATAGCGAATTTCAACCTGGTGAAAATATGAATATATTTTTGAGCAAGATTGCTTTTCGGTAATTTTTCTACCACTAGAAAATCCATTCTTGGAAAGAAAGAATGTTAGCAGGTATGAATAAGACTTGCTAAATTAGGGGTCAATGACCCCAAAATGTAAAAATTTTGCCTAATTTGCAGTTTTTTCTTCAATTTAATTCTTATTTTTATAAATTGATACCTAAAAAAGAATGGAGGTTTAACGTTTCGTTCAAATGTAGAAAAACTAATTACTAGGTAATTTTGAGGCACAAATTGTAATGACCGATTAGGAATATCGTAATTATCGTTGTATCGTTATTGTATCGTTGTTACATATTCTTCATATTTGCATCAAACCAATAAATTGATTATGTGTTTAATTTAATTTCCTTGTAGAATAGTTACAAAAATAGAGGTCAATGACCCCAAAATTTAAACATTTTGTCAAATTTACTGGTTTTTTCCAACTTAATTCTTATTTTCATAAAATAATACCTAAAAAAAGATGAAGACATAATATTTCCATCTAATACAGAAAGATGAAATACTTTAGAGTCTTAAAGCAAAAATTTTAATGATTGAATGAGAAGATCGTTATTGTTGTTTCATCGTTGTTATAAATACTTTATATTTGCATAAAACATATAGTTTGTATATAATATGTTAACTGTATGTAGCTATAATATGTTAACCGAATATGTAGTTTGTATATTATATTTAACTTTCTTGTAGAATATTCACCAAAGTAGAGGTCAATAACCCCAAAAATTTTAAAATTTAGTGCTATGACTTAACAATTATTTTGTATTAAAGTGAACGCTGTATATGGCAGTTTAATTAATTTGAGTTCAAAAAATTTACCGAAATGGAGGTCAATTATCCGAAATTTCATAATTATTTTTTTATTTTTAATTAATCCAATATATTTTATGTTTTGATTGGCTTTTCCATTGAATGGTTTTAAGTGGAGCAAAGTAGAGAAATTGTTTCTGAAAAATTTTTAAATTAATCTTCAAAATTCAATGCATTTCAGTTGATAAAAAAAAATACTTCTAAGAATTTTTCAACAAATTATTTGTTTGTTATTTATTTTTACGGAGCTCATCACTAATTTTTTTCTTTCTGAAGTACATATTTTAATTTTAATTTCAGCAATTTAAAAAAAAAATGCTTATAACACGAGTCATTAACCTTCGAATTTTCAAACTTAATTTCCTCTTTTTTAAAAAAATTATGATATTTTTTTTATATACGAGGATGTAACAAAGAAATGAATAAAAATTAACCAATAAATGAATATTTAGATAGATTTATAAAAAAGAAAGACAAGATATTTTCAAGACAAGATAATTGTGAAAATGTTTCGTGCAGCAATTAGTGAAATTTAAGTCAGTATTATTTAAATTTTCTATAACAAGTTAACTAGTTTTTATTTTTTGAATAATATTATTTATTGATACAGTAACATTTAATTTAAATTTAAGTACAAGAAATATACTTACTAGTTCGGAAACAATATCTTTGAAGTTTATTGACCCCATCGAAAAACGGAAGTATAAAAAAATACACATCTAAAGTTACGAAGATGGAATTTAAACAAAGAGAGAATTTACTTTTATTTCAAACAAAAAAATCGAATATTTATTTTTTACATATTTACTAAAGCCTAGTTAATTAATTTAAATTTGAGATTTTTTTTTCTTTGCAGTTTTTTGCAGCTGAATAAAAGAGCTAATCAATGTCCAAGGAACTTTTGAAATTTTTCCGCCTTACTATCTATTATAATTACTACTACAAAAATATAAAAAAATGATTTTCATGTACTTTCAATTTTAAAAAAGTAAAATCGCTGAGAAACCGATTTTGAAAACTTTCAGACTTTGAAATCGTTTGCCAAAAATAGAATCGTTTTATTTATTTTTACACTTTAAACATTGTTTTCGGAAATAAGATGAACCAGAATAGTTAATTATGATTATATTATTTTTTAACTTATAGATTTTATAATTATGACATTTTCTTAATTTTTAAATAAAAAAATAACATAGCAATTAACTTTATAACAATTTATGGAGTCAGAATTGAACTTATAATTGTCCGTCAGAAATTTATCATTTCGAAGGTCATTCACCTCCAGCCTAAGCTATATAAAAATCTAGCAGATTTGGTTTCGGTCAAGATTAAAATACCTGTCACAAGGGCTATATTCGCCCCTGACCTTAAGTGTCTGAAGCAGATGTTACAAAGTGAGGGGCCCCTGAGATTTCGAGTTTCAAAAGGTTCGCATTACAACATTAGGATGAAAAGATTCGAGAAGAGAAAGAACAGATGTTGTGTGTTTTGAATTCATTAGGTAAATGTAATACTCACACGTGTATGTATAAATTTATAGAAGATATGTTTCTGAGAGCAATTATTAAAAAAAATTCTAAAAATTTACGTATTTGTATAATTTACCTAAAAAGTTATTTTTTTTAATAAAATCATATACAACTTTAAAAATAAGAAAATAATTATCATATAGAATTCGATTAATTTATCAGAATGAATGTTATGAATAGGTATTATAAATTTCCAGGAAACGTTTAATCATTTAAATGATAATAATGTGAAAAATAGATTAAATTATGATGCTTATATTTAATACACAACATGATATTAATTAATAAATTTAATAAAACTATGATATTTATTAATTTTTAACATTCATTTTAATTTAATTACTTAACTAGAGGAAACTATAATAACCATGACTTTTTATTTATTGGTCTAATTTTTTCTAGATAAGTTAACAATGATAGAAACTTTGATTTTTTTAAACAATTTATTAATATTAAAAGAGTATATATACTTCGTATACTGGAATATACTGGTTCTTTGATGAGTTAACAATTGGAAGAACATACTTTTAATTGTGTATTTTAGAATTAAAACCAATTAAGTTTTGTCTCATTATTATAAACTAATTCGTGAATTTTTCGAGCCAATCTGATGGTGAAAAAATTCAACAACTTGTGTTTCGTGGGTTGAAGTTAAAATTTCAAAGTACTTTTATCATTGGAAAAAAAGGATTAAAAAGTTTAAAATTTTTTAAATTTTTGTTTAAAAATTAATAACTCCTCCATATTGTCTGTTTAATTAATTAATTTTCGAGACGAAATTTTGTATAAAATAAAATAATAAATATAACGTGAATAAAATAGTGAATATTTAACAAATTATATTTTCCTTTTCTCTTAGTTAGCAGACAGATTAAATTTAAAAATCGAAGGTAAAGTCATCAAACATTCTATTTGGTGAATTTTAATTTGTATAACTAAACTGAATGAGAATAAATTTGAATTAAAATGAATAAAGTTTGGGAAAGTATTTAAAATATTTGAAGACCAGATGCTTGACTTAATATTAGAAAGAAAACTTCAAAATTTCTTAGGAAATAAATTCTTTCATTAATTGAAATTAATTAAGTAAAAAAATAAATATAATTACTTCTGTTCAACGATAAAGTGTTAATTTAATTAGCAACTAAAATTATCTTAAAGCAAAAAATAAAAAATATAAATCCTAGTAGCTGCTAAGAAAATGAGTAATCCAATTAATTCATCAAAAATGCGCATTATTTTACAAATTAAAGAAAGAAATGTTTATATTAAAATAAATATAAATCTAGAAATGTTAATTAAAATAAATATAATTCCCGGATTTATTAAGAGATAATTTCTAATACGTAGCTAGAAATATTTACTGATAAAATTATAACAAATATAAAGAATTTAGACCTGATTAAAATAGTGATAAATATTAGCCGCCTCTGGTGCAATTTTTCAACTGAAAACCAAACGAAAAAAAGAAAAGAAAAATATTTCTTTTAAAAGTACAACCGGATTTACGTCATACAAAGAGCATGCGCAGTTTTTCACTTAGAGGCGTCGGCTGCGTGACGTTTCAACCAATGGGAGGAAGTTTCCGCTCTTGGTAAATGGCGATCAGGTTTTTCTACGTTGATGTAATATTTACACTCTCACTGTGTGACAGGTTCGCCTAAGAAGCAGATGTAAATTGAAATTGATGTGCTGTGATCTATAATCTAGGCTACATGCAATGTGATCAAGTATCAGGCCTTTCCACGATGCCTACTTCGTGGATTAAGGGTAAGTCTGATCTTACCGCCCAGAAAGAATTAACCTTCACAGAACTTCATACGGAATGCCGTCTTGCTGCACCAGGCTCTCGACTTTCTTATTCCATACGGAGCAAATTAGAACGATTTTTACCCCACGAACGATTTGAAATAGTATCTTATACTCGTGAAGGCTGTGCTCCTCTGTTTATTGCAAGTAAAAAAGGTAATGTAGAAATAGTGGAATATCTTATTGAAGTATGTGGTGCAAGTGTGGAACAGCGAGGAATGTATGAGGTGCCAGACGATAGATCCAAACACTACGTAACCCCGTTATGGTGTGCATCCGTCGCTGGTAAACTTAGTGTTGTTAAATGTCTCGTAGAACATGGCGCCGATGTTGATAGTGTTTCCGATACAGGATCTACCCCGGTGCGATCTGCTTGTTTTATGACTCATTATGAAATTGTTGTGTATCTAGTGACTAATGGTGCAAATATTCTAAAGCCAAATTTCAACGGAGGTACATGTCTTATCAATTCTGTACAAAGTGTTCCACTGTGTGAATTCCTCATTAGAAAAGGAGCTGATGTCAATGCTCAAGACATACAGCTCAAAACTGCACTGCATTATGCAATACAGGAGCATCGCATCGATACAGCAAAATTACTCTTGGAGAATGGCGCAGATCCTTTGATCAAAAGCAGATATGGGGATGATGCTCTGCAGACTGCCTGCCTCAAAAGTGCCACCCACGTATTTGATTATCTAATTGACAATTATACTTATTCTAGAGAACGCATTGCCGAAGCTCATGAGCTGATGGGAAGCACTTTCCTCGAAGAGCATCACGATATCAGGAAAGCGTTGCATTATTGGCGTACGGCGCTCATGTTACGGTACGAGAACCCCATCGAGCGCCTAGAGAAGCCGAAGACATTTCGTAAGACTGTATATCTTTATGCAACAGAGTTTACCACGATGGAAGAATTAGAAAATTTGGTCCTAGATCTCGATCAGATGCGAATGCAGTCCTTAATTATTTGTGAAAGAATTTTGGGGCCCTTGCATCGAGATATGATATTCCGCTTGATGTATCGAGGGGCTGCCTACGCTGATAGTCTCCAATATTTGAGATGCATCGACCTTTGGAAGTATGCGCTGGATTTAAGAATTCAAAAAGACACTTTACTGCACAGTGAAGTATGCTTTGCAGCACAAGCACTCGTCAGACTTTTCTTAGATCTTTACGAAAAGAATTACAGCGGCGTGCTTCGAGAGAAAGTGGAATTTCAAGACGTCGTCGATTCCATAAGACTAGTGTTCTCTTATTTCCCAGAAGCCAGGCGACTGATAGACGCTAAACCATTATATAAAAGACATTTAGAAAATTTTGACAAAGTGTTAAGGGTTATGTCTCATCTTCTGTATGTTCTACACGTCATTCCTAAGACAGACGAACAGTTAAATCAATCACGTCTTATAATTAATGAAGTCCTGATGAGCGATCCGCGGGGTTCTTCGGGTGAATCTTTATTGCATATGGTCGTATCCAAGTCCAATGCGATGAAATCGACCTCCATATTTGATGATCCCAGTTCAATTTTTCCTGATCCTGATATTACTGAAATGTTCCTACAGTGTGGTGCAGATGTGGATTGCGTTAATCATAATTTAAGTACGCCTTTGCACGTGGCATCCCTACCATTGAACTTTCATCCACAGGTCGTCGAAGTGCTCCTGCGTTATGGAGCTCACATAGATCGCAGGAATAGCAGTGGCCACCATCCTCATCAGTTGCTGCAGAGTATACCAGAGTGTGGTGTAAATCATTTGAATTATATCTCTTTAAAGTGCTTAGCGGCTCGCAAGGTGATGGAGAAACAAATTCACTTTTTAGGCGAAGTTCCTGTAGGTTTAGAAGAATTTATTAGGATCCATTAATGAATTTTAATAGTGGCTCACGTTTTTTAATTTTGAGAGTATATATGTATAGATTTTTTTAAGTACAAATTATAGAGGATATATATTATGTGTACATAAAAGAAAAATTATTGAAAGTGTTCAGTATTGTTTTAGGAAGATTACTCAACTTCTAAAAAAAAAATATGTGTTTTCGTACGAAAAGCAATAGGGTTGTTCCACTATTTACAAAAGTCATATTTGCAGAAAAAAAATGAATAAATTTTTTTTTCTTCTTAAGAATACAGATTCTCTTTCTTAAAATTTTGGAGACTTTTAGAAATTAAAACCCTGACTGTTAGTGGCATAAATGTTATGCAACATATTGTGTTAGATTTGTAGCACCTATATTTTTTAAAAAGTGATACAGTGTTAATTATTTAAAATTGGAACTTATTATAAAAAATTAATAATTATATTAAAAATTAGAACTAAAATTAAACATTAATTAAAAATTATAAAATTACTAAAATATTGAAACTTAATTAAAAATTAGAACTCAAAACTTATTTTCACAAAAATCATTAGAACGGTTCATTAGAAATCCTCTAATTTTATTAAGAGTTATAATTTTTTAAAATCTGCAAAGATAACCTTCCATAATGGTGGAATTGCCTAATAGTAGTTAACATTTTTCATTATTTTGCTTTGTTGTCATTTTTTTTAGTGATGCTCTGTTTATACTCAATATTTTCAACCAGTCATTGACAACAGTTATCTTCTAGTGATGATAAGTTTGACAAATAAGATACTGAGTATCACTGAGAAGTCAATACAGCAGTATTTTTAGTGCTGAAGAAATAATAGTGATAATAATTTTAGTGGTGAATTCTTAATTATAGGTCTAGATCTAGAAATAAATAAATTGCAAACTTATTATATTTTTCTCCCTTTTTTTCATCATTATGATCAAATATGTAAATGTTTGTATATCATTATCCTAGATAATCTTCCTCCATAAATCATTTCAATTATTTGGTTATAAATTTTAGTTCCATGGTAATGTTAACTTGATCGTTTCACAAGAATGGTTAGAGTGGAAGAATTTTAAAATTGAATTGTGTAATTTGTTTGTTATTGTTCTAAAGTTTTTATAGTTTTTGTTCTAATTTCTTTTAATTAGTTGAACAACATAGAAAAAGACAAGAAAATAAATTTGAGCTATTTTGTTTTAACAAAAGTTTCAGTGGTTTTATTGCTTTTTTTATTTTTATTTGATCGAAATGTTTTGTTTTACTTTTCAATTCCAAATATGTGGTATATTTCAATTAATGTTATATTTATCTATATATCTGCAATGCATGCTTAGTTTTTTTTTTGTTGAAAAATTATGGTTTTTATGAATTCTGGCTAAGAAATTGTGATAAACGAGGTGTGAAAAGTAAATTATTTATGTGAATACAAAAGTTTAAAATTGAGAGCTAGTTATGTTTACTATCTTTGAAAAAGAAGAGGTTAAAAATTTAAATCACATTTACATCATAATGATTTCTAGCTCTTTTGTAGATTAAAAATTTCTTTTCTTTCTTTAATTTTTTTTAATACTTAATTTTGAGTGATACATACATTAAATATTAAAAGTTACTTTCAAAAAAAAAATTTTTTTTAATTAACATTAATTGAAATGTAAACAAAAATTTCACTTAATTACTATTAAAGTCTCAAGAAATAATGATTAATATTCTTTTATAAATTTTATCTTTACAGATATTTCTTAATGTAGCTAAAATCTAAGGTAAATAAATAATTAATAGTAATATGTATAAATGAAATTTTAATTTCGATTATTTTGTATGTATATATAATTAAAAGTTAAATGAAAAATCAAAATAGTTTTTTACTTGTCTAGTTCCTATTTGGTGCTTTGATTTTCTTGTTGTTTTTGTTGTAGTAGTTTTATTTTACTAAGGATCAATTTCTTTATCTAAGCACATTATTTGCTGCACAGACTTAAGTTTGAATTGTTTTGGTACATCTAATAAAGAACACTCTTATAAAACTTACCAATCAAAATTAAATAAATTGACTTTCCTTAATTGTTTTACTTTAATTACCATCCACAGCCTTTTTAGCAGAAAAGTTAATAAATTTTATTTGAAAAAATAGAATCTTTGGGTTATCTTATGTCTTTTTTCTCATTTATATTATAGTATGTTTCATGTTATTCATTGCTTTATATGCATTGGCTCCTAGTATTAAGGAATGAATGAAATTAAATTTTATCTTTAAGTGAGATTTGATTATTTGAAGTAAAAATCTGCAGCATGTAATTAATATTGCTTAACACTCAAAGCTTTCATCTGGGCTATTTATTTATAAAATTTTTTTTTTCTATTTTAAGCTATTGAATAGGTTAAAAAAATGATGCAGAAAAAAAATTAAATGAAAGCATATATTTATTGACATTACAAAACCAAAGTCAGTTAAGTTGCACCAATTCTAAATTTACTTCTTTTTGTGTCCATAGAAAAAAAAAAAAATTTAAATTCATAATATATTAATATGCAAATGCAGTTTATTCTTATTATTAAAAAATTAAAGGAGATTTAGTATTTTAACTTTGCTCTTATTTTTTAAAGTATGTGGTAATATCTGTTGTGAAGACAATTTGTTTTAGAGTAGAAAACATGTTTTTGCATGTTACAATAAGAGCTATTGTTTTAAAATTAATTGATGCATGTTAAAATGTGTCAAGAGATTTTATGTATTTTAGTCAGAGTATGATAATTTTATTTATTTGACATAAATTAAAGCCATGATTGTGATGCTGAACTTTGCAAAAATGACAGAAGATAATTTAAAAAATATCTTGCATTTTTTAATTTTACATCTGCAGTTTAGGGACACCTGTTTGAAGATTTAAGTTTCGTAGAAGAAAAGAAGGAATAGTGTAAATTTTTACAAAAAATCATTGCAGTCATGGCCTTAATTATGACTATTATTCATTTAAACTTTTTTATTTAGTTTTAAAGAGGGACTTATTTACTTACTAATTTTTGGAGTGCCATATCATAATTATATTATTTGGACTATGTTTCATAGATAATATATATTATATTTGAAGAGTTTTTTTTATTTCAAAATAAATGAGATAAATATTTTAATTTATTTATAATATAATTATTTTCTTGTATTTAGAATAGGCACCTTATAAGTTATTTTAATCAAGCATTACTTATTAATAAATAGTTAATTAATTTTAATTTGCATGTTAATGAAGGATGAAATATATTTTTTACAGGTTAGATATAGCGTATAAAGCTTTAAAAAAAGATTTTAATCTCTAATTTACCGAAAAAAATTCGAAATTCAATTTAATAAAAAATATCAAAAATGTAGAAAACTTTTTTTTTTTTCTTGCATTAAATAATATCTTTTTTAAACTTTGACAAATATTTTTCAAATTTCACTTTTTAAAAAAAATAAGGACTTGCATTATAGTATAAAATTTTATATTTAAAGTTAAACAATTATTACTTTGTTTTATAATTAGTTAAAAATGTAAATGAATCAATAATAAATTATGAAAGATTTTCAAAATTGATCAAGATAGGAAAGCTGAGAATCGAAGAATCGTAAAATGACATCTTTGAATGAAATACTAACTAAATAGTTCCATAGATGGTACTCAACATCAAAAAATTGTGTGTTACCAACTGGTAATTATAACCGGAAAGTCATTACAGGGAGTGATAAGTGTTTGGCTGGGATTTTTTATTCCATTTTAATACTATATGGAAATAACATTATTGGAACTTTTAAAAAAAAGTCCCGTTGGTACATAAAGGTTTAATTAATGTGGAATACGTTCCTTGTTAAAAATTATGCTCCAAAAGCACTTTTAAAAGCCTATGGCTGGCAATCCTTATGTTAAGTTGTTTTCTTAATTTAGATTCTCACTGAATGCATGTCAGGAAATAAAATATTTTAGTTCAAAAATACATTGCATTAGCAAAATATTCTTTCTTAGTGCCTAAGAAATATTTGGTTAGTAAGAACTATATTAGCATATATTATCTAGTTATAAATAAAATTATTATCGATAGTTTTCTAATAAATGAATTCTAGGTATGGAGTTATAAACTGAAAAAGTATAATTTATTCACTTGTGAGGCGGTGATCAAGAGGGGGGTGGCAAAAGGAACTATTGTCTTGGGGTGTGGGATTGATGAGGGTCCAATCAAATTTTTTACAAAGATATAATGTTTTTTAAAAAGAAAATTGCAGAGATTTTTTTTTAATATCTATATAAGAACTACAATTTTGTTTAAAGAATTTTCAAATATTCTGCAAATTAAAAATAGGATTTTTCTACTTTGCTAAAGGGGCTCGTTGCAAATTTTGTTCTTGAGTCCTAAAACCCTTTGCACGGCCTTGTTCACATGAAAATGACAAATAAAATTGTGCTGCTTATGACATTTTTGTGTAGATGTTTTTATATAAAGTAAAATATTTAAATATATAAATTAATTTTCTTTGAAAAACCCTAAAAGTATAGAATTTTGTTTTTATCTTTTCTATAAAGTTATGTTTGTTAGTTTAATATAAGTAGTTATAATCAAATTACAGATTAAGGTTTTGTTTCCTTCAAAAAGAATTTTTTTTTACTGTCAAATAATTTTTGTTATTCATTAATTATATGCATATGATCCAAAATGACCTGTGCTCTAGTTTTCCATACTCTTAAATATTATTACATTTTGATTGCTGCCTCATGTATGATTTATAAATGCTTAATTATTTTTATTTTAAAATATGTGACTATGCAAACTCAGAAATTAATTTAAAATGTCAAATTTGAGAAAAAAAATTGCTATCTGTAGTTTCATAGATGTTTTCAAACTCTACCTGTATCAAAGACTCAGCCTTATAGTGCTAAAGCAATGAATTGAAAGTCAATACTGGAAACTATTTTAAATCAGAATTATTTATCAGGCTAGTAATTTCCAGAGGTGGGTTCTGATATGTATTTTATATGGCTGTTTTGCTGTTAACAATTCAACATAGTCCATTTGACAACCTCTCAGTAGCGACCACTCTTTGTTCCATAGTAAAACGGTTGTTGATTTTAATTTCATTTTCTTGTGTTGGTCATGAAAACTGGATCCATTTATTAAATTTAGAGTCAACAAAAAATTATCCCTTATGATATAATTATGTGTAAAAACAAATTACCAATTGTGAATGATAGAACTATTTTAAATAAATAAGCAGTTTTGTTTTAGTTTGTATTTAATTTTATATCATAAAAATATTTACCTGGAAAAACTGAAATGTTGGAGATGCTTTATTTTTTCTAAAATAAATTTTTTCGTAAATTTAGCTTTTCAACTCTAAAAATAAATCATCAATAGTAGGCGTCTTCAGTGCACTCTGACTGCAACTTGAGGTTGTAGATCTCGTTCAGACATCAAAACAAAAAAAGCCTCACACAAGTATTTTGAATACATTTTAATCTACTTATTGGATGGTGTCTATTAAAGGTTTGCTTCAGTACAAAATCTATGGAAAAATTTCAGTGTCTCCCAAAAGTGGTCGTAAATAGAGAACGCTACGTAGGGGTGGTCCTTCTCGGAGGTTTCACTTTATTAATGAAAGAGAATTTTTTTTTATTGAAAATATTCTCTATAGTAAAAATTCCACAATATTTTAAAGTATTGTGAAAGAAATCGAAACACCTCATATATGTTATACAAATATGCTGCTGCTTGATGTTTTTTTTTGGGGGGGAAAAAGGCCTAATGTTGAATTTAGTTTTGCAATTTAATATTCTTGATTTTTCTTAACAAGATTATATATGTGTATCCTCTTGCATGAGATTGTTACAATTCTTATAATAAATAAAAATGCATGCAGTATCACTAAAATTTTCTGTTTTAAAAGCTGTTTTCTATTTGCAATCATAAAGTAATTTATATGCTTTTGGCTCTATCGAGAAAATTTTGCAAAAAAAATTATAAACATCAAATTCCTGGTGTTTATTATTGAGTTTATTTTTAAAACTGTCTCTGACTGTGATGTTATGTATCCTGTAATGATATTTTACTTTCATCCTGGATAACCTTGCTACTATTTATATTTGTAATGTTTGGAATTCCACTTATCAGTTTTGAAGCCTTGTCATAATGAGAGTGTGATAATTTCATATGAAATGCAAATCATTAAAAACTTTATGCTTTCAACTTTTAATTTTTCTTGTCTCAGATTTTCTAACCATTTAATACATTTGTTTTTTTATGTGACACAATTTCTTATATCCTTTGTTAGATATCATAGTTCGCAGAATATGGGGGAACAACTGCCATAAAAAGAAATATAGCGGACTATATCCCAAATATTTATGGATTTCTAAATATATATGTTACAGTGAATGGCCGAAATTAAAAAGGAATGTTGATTTTCACCGGTGAATGTCAACAATCGCATAGTTGATTTGATGAATGTCCACAATGTTTGTTTGCATCCGATTTGATATTAATTTATTCGTTGATATTATTATAATTATTCGATATTTTAATATCTGCAGACACAGATTAGGATAAACATCAATGTTCGAAGTACTGGTTAATGCATATTGTGCAGTTTAAAAAAAATTCTTGATGTATACCAGGCAATGGCCAACCACCAATTTCGGTTATTTGCACATACCTGCCAACTTTTAATCCCTTTAAAGATGATTTTCCCCAGTGGTAGTAAAATGGAAATTAAATTACAATTTTAGGCAGAAATAGACGCTGTATTTTGGGAAATCTTATGCAGACTACCACAATAGTATGACACAATATATATGCTTAATTTTTTAAAAAATAGTGGTAGTCAAAAAGATTATAAATTAAGTTTATAAATGCAAGGAATGTATAGAAAGCATACATTTTATTACCACTTTAAATATAGAAATTACATTTTACGCCGAATGCGTAAAAGTTGGCAGGTATGTTCACAGTAACTTATAGAGTGGCCAAGCACTGGACACAAGTAAAATCTACAATCAACTCTGGATTCTCCTGTAGTAAGCAGGAGGTACCAATAATTACACAGCAATTCCCTCTGAGCGGCATGCCGTCAATTAAACATTTAAACTAATAGACAATTATATCTGATATTTTATTAATATTTAGATAGGATAATTTTTTTTTTTTTTTTTTTTGTAACTAGCGGCTGTAAAAAAGATTCTTCTCGTAATTCTAAAGTTTTCAATTGTATTAGTATTTCTATAATTAGCGTAATCTAGGTAAGCATTTTTTTTCTTTTGTAATTAACTGATTTAGAAAAATTCTTCGCGTAATTCAAAAATATTATTTCTAAAAGTACATAATTTTTTTTGTAATTAACTGATTTAGAAAAATTCTTCGCGTAATTCAAAAATATTATTTCTAAAAGTATAATTTTTTTTGTAATTAACTGATTTAGAAAAATTCTTCGCGTAATTCAAAAATATTATTTCTAAAAGTATAATTTTTTTTTGTAATTATCTGCTATAAAGAACTCAAAAATGTTTCGAATCTTATAAGCGCAATTTAGATTAGTGAAACCCTAGGGTTCTGTGAAAGATTTAAAGGGTATCACTATGGTTAGGACTTATAAACCAGTTATGATTTTTGGAACCTCTAATTATCTTTTAATCCAACCAATGTTCCCCCATTTTTTATTCATCATCATAAAGCAATTATAATTTGGGATTTTTATGATAATTTTTTTTAAATTTATTTTAAGCTTTTCTCAGATAATCGCGGCGAATGTTTTTTTTTTTTCCCACAAAAGGGCCAGTTTCATAGAAAAAAAAGCTTATTAAAAAAACTCGGTCAGTAGCAGTTTTCAATGAATTAACAGTATGATTAAAAGTGTACAGTATCAAAAACAAGGAATGTATTTGTTTATTTTTTTAAAAATTGTTTAATAAATCTTTGTCAAAGTTTTTTTTTTAAGGGGAGTTGAAAAGTTTTGTCATGCAAAGTGGTCACTGAGTGTAAGAAGGTTGGGTACCCATGTTCTAGAACGGCGATTTCCATTTTTTTAGGGCTACGGAACCCTAAATGATCATGCTTATTTTGGCGGAACCCCTGCATCATTAAAAAAAAAGTTCATCAGCAGCTGTGAATAAACTAACGAAATATAGAAAATTACTAATTATTTTAAAAATATTTAATGTGAGGAATGAAATATTTTGAATTTGCTATGTATTTGCTGAAAATGATATAAATCAATTCAAAAAGAAACTGAAATAGAAAGAACTTAAAAGAACCGTTGAGAATAGAAACGTAATTCTTTTATTTTAATTTTAGTTATTTTATTTTGTACTGAAAAGCTAGATGAGTAATACTTATGGAATTTTTAATGTATGCATTTTTTTTTTTTTTTCAAAACAATAAATGTATTGTTGCTAAAAATATATATATTTTTAAAAACTTTGATACTTTTTATACATAAGTAATTTCATAGGATCAACCGAAATACTAAAAGAGTTACGGATTTTTGATTAAATTTAAATATAACAATTACTGGTTAAAAAAGGTTCTAACTCTCGGAACCTCCGCGGAGATTCTTTTAGGAATCGCTTATCATTTATGTAATAAGTTGTATATGGATTAAAAACATTAATTATACAAGTATGTCTCTATTTAATACCCCCCCCCCTCATTCCTCTTCGGGAAGGGGGGGGGGTTATAAACTTGAAACTAGACCTCGAATATGGTACACTTTTTTACAGATCACGTGTTCACAAGGCTACAAGGTATACCTGTGGAACATCACGTGGCGCTTTTTAGAATTCCGGTCGTTATTATTTAATTGCGACCCGTGGGCGTGGAGATAGATATAGTAATTTATGCAATTTGAGCAGGTAGAGACAATAATTTGCTTACTGTAACCCTAAACCCGTTTCAGTCAAACGTGTTTCTTCGTTTTCTAAATTGTAAATTAATGAGTAACTCTTTTTTAACATTAATGGGTTGAGTTGTTTGAAGTAACAATTGTTTGGATTTTATTTGTAAGATGGAAGCCTAATAATCGTATTATCGTAATATTTGCTTGACTTTGGGAGGCTGTTTAACTTTTTTTGACCCAGCCTCTAATATATAAAAATATTTTATACTATTTTATTTTTTAACCGTTTGGTGCGGAATTTTTATTAAACTTATTTTTCATTATTTTGTATTAAATTAAGTCAAAATAAGTGAAGAATATTATATTTAGAATTTTAATAATTTGTGGTTATGAAATACAGACTGAAACACTTGTGTCTTTTTCAGCGTTAAAAGTAAAATCTTCCAAACAATAATTTTTCAAATTTGCACTTATTTGTAGTTTGTTAGATCTAAGTAAGAGAAACAGCTATTCATCATTAAAATTTCTTTAATTTACAGTTATTGATAAATGAATTTGACGGAATTTTTTTAAACTACTTTTCGGGGATTTTATATTTTAATACAATTATACTTCCGATAATCTAACATAACAGATTTTCTTTGGTAACTATTAGACCGTTTTTTTTTTTTTTTTTTTTTTTTTTTTTTTTTTTTTACAAAAAAAAAATATCGAAGTATATTTTAGCTTGTAATTAGAGCATCAGAGAAAAAAAATCTATAAAAGGGACACCAGTGTCCCACTTGCGTCAAGGGTTAAGAAATAATATTTTAAGATATTTTTTTTCTGTATGTGTGTGTGTGAATGCCTTTACAATGCGATTGTGGATGTAAAAATATAATTACTTTCACCCTTATTAGTTGGAGTTTTTAATGACAACCATTTATTATAAGAAAAGGTAAGAAATCTGATTCAAAGTAACTTTCCAATTGTTTTATAGCGAAGAAATATTTAGACGCTAATGGACTTTGTTGCATGATTGAAATGTGATGAAACACGCTATAAACTTTGTAAAAAATGCTAAATATTAAACTGGAAATGATTAAAAAAAATATTTTATTGTATAATAACTTCATTTTGAGCTATTTTGAGCTAAATCTATATTTCTAACTAAAAATCACATTTTCTCAGGAGGTAAGATAGTCATCTTTTGCGGTGCTCTTAAAACTGAATCATTTAGGACACCTGAAATTGTTTTTCTCTTTCTCGATTTTCATCTTTTCAAAACAGTCCTGCTCAAAAATGCAGAGATGACCTTCTTTCCAATTTCATTTTTTACGATAGAACAACAATTAAGGTTTTCAAGTAGTCAATACTAAAAATAAATATTAAAATAATTAATAAAATATTTTTTTAAAAAATATCACCACTGTGGGACTCCTATATAGCAGCGGTTCCCAATTTTTTAGAGCTTACGAAACTCTAAATATTCATTCTTCTTTTGGTGGAACTTATTTTAAAAAAAAATTTATTTACAGCTGTAATTATACTAACAAAAAAAGCATACTTATTATTTTGCAAATATTTAACGTAAAGAATGAAATCTTTTAAATTATTGAATTTGTTATTGGTGTATGTATTTGCTAAGAATAACATAACTGAGATGAATTACGGTTTTCAAATAAGGATTGTTATAAATGTTGAGAATAGAAACGTAATTCTTTTTATCTTGATTATAGTCATTTAATTTTGAATTGAAAAGCTTGATGAGATTGAATTTTTAATATAATCACATTTTTTTTTTCTTCTTCGAAACATATTAATCGTACAGTTACTAAAAAAGGCTGTTTTTTTTAATATTTTGATACTCTTTATTTATTAGGAATACATAAATAATTTCATATAAACAACCGAAATACTAAAAAAAAAAAAAAAAAAAAAAAATGGATTATTGAGTGGATAAATTATTACTGGTTGTTGTTTACGTATACGTATGGTTGTTGTTACGTTTAGGCAGAGGTGGTGCGATTGTTCTTGTTTTCCAGTGCGCGACTGGAAAACAAACAAACAACACTGGAGAGGGCGCATCTATGGCCAAGAATTCGACTTCTGCCACATCATACGTCACACCTGTTTATAAGTATACCTGTAAGGCGGACCCATTCATACATCCATCCACAGTTCGTAATTTTGACCTGAATCAGAGAACGATCGATCTCCAATCCAGTACTCCCGGAGGTATTGATTTGTTATGGAAACATGGAGGACTTTTTCGACTCGACAGATTTAACGTGCGTCAGTCACTTTACAACACGAGGAGTCTTCGGCCGGCGGGGTTCGAACCCACGAACTCTCGGACATGGGCCCAGCGCCCTACCGACCAGGCTATCCCGGCCAATTGTTACTGGTAAAAAAAAAAAGTTTATAATTCTCGAAGCACCCGGGATGCTTTCGCGGAACCCTATGGTTCCGCGGAACATTTTTTGGGAACCAACTGCCCCATAGTATTACGCATGCGGCACATTGGACATCTTAATCTGTTATGTAATTATAGTGTAGACGATATTCCAAATTGATCGGTTTAGGTGTTACATATGGGCCTGGGTTTGGGCTCATTTATGTGAAAAAGGTTTCGAGCTCGGATTAATGACAAAATTTCATATTCAATTCTAGATTTTTCTCTTCACTTTTCGTTTTAGAGGTTAGTGATAAAAAGGTTTTAATGACAAACAAAAACAAAAGGTTTTTCAAACAAAGGTTGACAAAATGTACCAAATTGTGACACCGCAAAATGTGGCCTTTATCCAATTCATATCTCGGGCGAATTCGAGGCTCTTCTAAATAATCTTACGTTAGATAAATAATTCGGATTAAAATTCGTCGAACTCTGACCTCCAAAATCGAGTGCTCATCTTTATTAACTATCATTTGGAATCGGTCACAAAAAGTATTTTCTCTGAATACGATATGATGCGATTACTATAAAAAAAGGGGGTTTAACAAACAACCTTAAAATATAAAACCAATAGTTCGGTATTTAGTCCTGTCTCCGAAATTAATGATATAAACTTTAAAAAAAAAAAATTGGCACAAAATTATAAAATACAGTTATGTGATACTAATTCCATGCAATTCTTTATATACTTATTAAAATAACATAAATTGAAATTGTCTGAAATTGTTGTAAGTTATTGTTACATAATTTTAAATAAAGTAAATTTGGATTAAATTAGTTCTTGAGAAATAGAAGTTTAAATAAACAACTTTTTATAGATTAGACTTTTGCGATAAGTTAAACATACAATTTTTTATTATGTTTCTTTGCTCCAACAAACATTTGACCAATTTTACGTTTAAATGAGGATTTTAAAAATTACACAGTTCAAAGTTGTGTAAAAATTTGTTTACCTAACAAATCAATTTTTAACATCATTAAACTGAAATAAAAATAAAATAATAAATAGTAAAAAAAAACTTTTTTTTAATTGAGTTTTCTTCAGATAAACAACATTAATCAGTGCGTGCAAAAAAAAATTCGATTTGTTTTAGTCGTACTAGAAATAACGAAGCATGCAAAAAGGAACATTAAGTGTTTAAAACTTTCGATCACTCTTCCGATTTAGCTATTGAAATCATATCGAATTTAAAATATTCGAACTCTTTTTTTGAAATCGATTCAAGAACTATTCAATTAAATTTTGTTCAAATTTACCATGTAAATATACGTACTTTACGATTCAAAATTTTTCGACTATTATTTAAAAAAATATTAAAAAGTAATAAATATTTACTAAAATTAATATTTTTCATGGAATTATGTTTGGATAAACGAATTTTATAACTGCGTAGAAAATATTTTCAATTTTATAAAAAAAATTCTCGAGATAAGGCGAAATACGTAAAAAAAGTAAAATTAACGTTAAAGGATCCAAACTTTAGGCCGCTCTCCTGACCAAACTATGGGGACCATATTGCTCAGATTACGACTATGCTTTAGGGGTCAGAAATCTTAATTCGTCGAAAAAATGATGTTTATTCAGAGAAAGCACGTTTTTCTGTCTCATATCGTAACTTAAAATATCGTCTGCACTAATTATTGGAATATTTTTGATTAGGACATAGAAGTATTAAAATTGAGTGCTAGTACGTGATAATCATATTATTAGATCAAAAGTTATTTAGAGTGCTCCCCTTTTTATTAATCACTGTATCTTGAAATAATGCATACATATATATTCGTCTAATATCTAAGTTTAATATGAATAAAAAAATTCATTGGGCTTAATGCGAAAGGTTAAATTCTTGAGTTTTTAATTTACTTGCAATAAGCAGTACTTAAAAAAGGAAAGTTTCACTGACGTAATTAAATTACGTCACTCAATTTTCAGAAGATATCGTTGCACTGCGTCATTATCTACTGCTGTAATCAGCTGATGTATCATGCATCTTCATCCTGCATCAGTGTAAAAATGTTAGATGAAATATGCATCATGTATAGCTTATCGTAGTGAAAACGACCTCGAATATACCTGACAGCTTGAGTTTTACATGACAGTTGATATTAAAGATTGAAATCAAGAACAAAGTTTTTCGGCTATTTTGCACCTGATTAAGTGTTTTTTCCGGACACAAGGAAAAATTTTTGAAAACGATTCTTATCTGCGGTTTCCACATTATTTATTGGATTGATTCAGTGATTTTTTAAATTAGAACTTTTCTTGTGAACTTGCTGTTTTATCAAACAAAACTGAAGTGAACCTATAAATGTATTCGATGTGGTTTTAAGTTGTTAGATTTCCAAATTATTAGAATTGGGTACTTGCACTTCAAGAAGAAGAACTCGGATTCCCACACACTACGACTACCCCCTATGATGCCAGCGCCAGTTAATCTTTATCAGCAAAATGGCAAATTGAAGTTGAGCTAAGTTTTTCCACATAAGTTTGAATTTTAATTAACGTGAAATTAATTAAATATAATGCCGTATCGCGCATAGCATTTGTTGAAATATAATTTTTTCTCGTCTACGTCTTTTACTGAACTTAGATTTATTATTTGTTTATGTACTTTATTATAACCGTGATGTATTTTTGTTTTGTGTACCTGGCAACTTCGATGCAGAATTAGTTTGATTATGTTCTACATGATTCCATACTTATCTTTGTGCTTAGTAATATATATATAGTGAAAGAATTGAATTCTTTGTGAAAGAATCTTGTGTCACTTAAGATTTAAGAGAATTGATACTTGACGGGCTTAGCTTACTCGAAATAGAATGGAAAGAACAGTTGCTAACGTAAACAAATACCACGCTTCAACAACCAATCAGGATCGAGATACCCACTCTACGTCACTTGCAGGTATCCCATTAAACTGCGAGTAATGTGACAACGAGGTAATAAAAATACTATTATGTATATATATTTTGGTGATTTTAAACCTCATTCCCCTTAACAGTGTTTACCAAAGTGTGGTACGCGTACCCCCAAGGGTACAGGAACAGTTTAGCGGGGGTACGCGTTCTTATGCGAAATATCTTGCAACAACAAAAATTTCAAAATTTTTTATTTTAAAACAAAGATAACCATGAAAATCTACGATTACGTATTTTTCTATTGGCTATTTTTTGCAGAGTTAACAGTTAATAATTAGATGTGTCAACAGCCAGTTGTGATTTTTAACTTTTGTGCAATTTTTTTTTTATCACAGCAAAAACAATATCATCCTTCTCACTGATGCAAATAAACTTATTAACAGAACTTAGCATCAAAAAATAAAAATAAACATATTTTTAAAAAAATACATTCATTTTTTTATTAGTGGTACACAGCGTTACGAAAAAGTTCGAAAGGGTATACAAACAAGTTTGGAAAACACTGCCCTATAGGACAATATTAACAGTCGTCACCAGCCAAATGGCGATTAAATATAGCAATTGATTGAAAAATTGAGTAATTGATAAATTGCTTGCCAACTTAGCGCTTTTTTTGACGAAAATGCACACTCTCAGCATTTTATTATTATTTTTCATAAATATGAAATATTTTTAATATTTTATAATGTACAAAAATTCCACGCTAATTTCTTAAAATTTTTCTTTTCTATAGAAATGAACCATAAAATATTTATGATATTTTAAGAAATGTTTCAAAGGAAATGCCTTACATTACTAATGTCAACAGCTTTTTTTTTAAGCATTTAGTATTTTCAATTTTGAGAAAGTGGCTACTGCTAAAAATGCTACAACTGGCCATTGGCCTGTAGCAAAATATTCTAAATTTGCCTAACCCCTTATCAGCAACAAAATATGCCAATCCTCTTAAGTCTTCTTTCTCTTATGCTTACGAAAGATTTTTATAAGTAATTTTTTCCTGGACTATTAGCAAAATAAACACGTAGTTTCAGATTATTTTAATGCGACGTACACCACCTACACTTCCACTTAAGTTTATCTGACAAAACGAATAAAATATAATTAAATATTAAAAAACGTGCAATAAACTCCTTTTTTTTTATTGAGGTATAAGCTATCAGATATCAATGATATTATCTTTAAAAAAATTTTGACATAACAGAATTATTTATTGTTCCTCATTCAAACTCTTCATTTTGTTATTATAGATAAATTATTTTATTTCATTCGAAGTTCAAAAGATATCGATTCCCTTTAATTTTTTCAATAATTTTTGATATTATTAAGCATATTTTACAAGTTCGTTAATAGTATTTTAAAAATTGGTTGTATATAATTTAGTTAATAAGAAGCTATCTAACTTGACCTAATTATTAAAAATGAAGAAAAGAACATTTGAATAATTGCGACAATTGCCCTATATATTTCCCCCCGTCAGCATAACAACCCCTTAAATTATAACCTAGTTACGCCACTGATCAGGTCAACAGATATTTGAAATTGTTTGTTTTATTTATTTTGTTAATTTATTTTCTTATTGACTGTATTTACAATTTACGGTTATTGCAATAATTTACTACAATTTTAACCATTCAAGATGCAGCTGGACAAAATGGTTAATCGTAATCTAATTTATTAGATAGTTATTTTGTACGAAAGCCGACTTATAATTAAATAGCTTGGTGTGTAAGTCCTAAAAACTCCTTAAAATTAAGTAATATTACTGAATTACTTAATTTTAAGGAGTAATATAATGAGCATGGAATTATTCAGGAGGTTTAGTTCTTTTTTTAAAGATTAGTAAAGGGCTTGAGATTCCTCAAAGGGAAAGAAGTTAACACCCTAGCTGGTTTGAAAAATCTTCAAAATGAAATTTTTTGCATGCCTGAACGTCTATTTCGCATGTATATTAACGAAAATATATGAAATGAAAATAAATGAATAAATAAATGAAATAAATGAAAATAATAAATGAAAATAAATGAATGTACCTTTTTTTAGTCTTGCAGGGAAAAAAAAGGGAGTAACAACTTTTATCTAAATAAACACTTTATTTTAAGTGAAACCAAAAATATTAGGTATTATTGACATAAGAATATTGGGTGTTATTAATAAGAAGATATTATGCTTTGAAGGAATAAATGCTGAATATTATTATTAAGAATGGAGAGCATTGTAATAAGCAATAAATATTAAATTTACTGAATACGGTTCGCAAATAAATAAACGGACCACCCTGAATAACTTTTGATTTAATAATCAGATCTTCACGTTCTGGAACTCAAACTTAATGGCTTGAAGGTGTGACCTCAAATATGCTAATTAATTAGTGCAGACGATATTTTAAGTTACAAAATTAAACACAAAAACATTTTTTTTTCTTTTTCGAATAAACATTTTTCGATGAATTTGGTTTTCTGATTGAAAATTTGTAAGTGTATTGAAAATTTTTTGCACACAATAAAAAATTCATTTAATCATATTTAATTCCATGCAAAATACATTGTCATTCTTAATTCCCTCCGCTTGCAGACGTTATTTTTCTTTACTGCAACTGGCTTCAGTGGTACATGTTACTGCCATCTAACGGCAACTGCTTAAATTAAAATTTGAATACTTTTGGAAGAATTCATATGTTCTTTTTTGCCATATTCGTCTTCGTTTTTTTACTATAACGCTTCGAAACCCCGGAGGGAATTATGATTAACCCTGTATAGCTTTTAGTAAATATTTATTATTTTATTTATTAAAAGTCGAAACACTTTTGAATAATAAGGTTTGCCAATTTTACAATATTTTAAGGAATGAAATTTTAAATGGCAAAATACAACATTTGAGCAAAATCGGACGAATAGTTTCTGAGAAATTAAATTTTGGGTCGAAATTATTTTCCAATGCTCAGTCATAGAGATTAACTTTTTTATTAAGAATTAGCCTAATCCGGCGACCATCCGCCTTTTTAATTAAGTATTATTTAAAGTATTTCGAGTAACAGTGATCGGGAGTAGAAAAAATATGCAAATATAACTCATATTTCTCAAGAGAGAGTGGATTTAATGTATGTTTTCCTTTAACATGTCCGCACTTTCAGAATCTTGGGGGATTTAAGGAATTTTCCAGATTTGACGAAAATGAACTTAGGGGTTGACCTTTTATTAAAATATTCAGTGCAACATATGCTGAAATTTTAACCGAAACAAATTAGCTTAATGGCACTTTTAATGAACAATAAAACAAATTTGCAACTTTGATAAAAAATCAAACTGTGCACTTATTTGTTATTAGTAATTTTCATTGTGCTTTGTGCTAGCAATTAAAACATTCTGTTTAAAAGCCAACTCATTTTATTTGGTAGACTTGAAATCAAAACTTACGTTATCTGTTATAAACTTCTCTTTGTTAAAACAATACTCAAATCTAAAACAATAAATAATACACTGAAAAGCAAAAATAAATAAATTCTAAAAGAATAATTTATTTTAATGGCATAGTTGAAGAACTAAAAGACAGCATAACCAAATAGATGAGTGCGTTAAAAAGTTAAAATGATTTTTTCCTTCATCTGACATTGTATTGGTAGTCAAAAGGGACTTTTGATTGCTGATCTCTGTTAAAAACTCTTCATACTTAGATATTTAGACCTATGATTTGAGACTGAACTAAATTTGAGTGCATTAACACTCCACCATTCCAAAGATTTTAAGGAAAGTTTAGTCTGCAACAAAGGGTGTCAACAATGGAATTTTATATATTCGAAAATGCTCTAGAACTAAATGACACCGGAAAGTGGTGATTCTATACAAACCACCTCATAAAAATTTGCGAACTGTAGAGAAAAAAAAGCCGATCCAAATCTGTGCTGTCGTTTTTGAGTTATTAGCTAACATACACACAGATTTTCGCTTTTTTTTATACAAATGGAGAAGATAAGCAGCTTTATTCAATAAATTTTTATGAATACAATTAAATTCAGTAATAATTAGGTCTTAATGAATAGAGTCCCGCAGTGAACTGGCCGTAAAGACGTGCTTTCCAGCAGAACACCGAAGTCAAGCATCACTGGCTGCGGTCAGTAAGCGGGTGGGTGACCACTTTTATCTACCTGCGTAGAGACCGAGCATGCGCCGTATCGGTCCTCGTTGAACTGTTCTACCGTAAAGTGCTCGACTTCGCGCTCAGGTCGTCGTGCCACCAAAGCAGGGGAGCCGATCCCCTCTGCAGAGGATCAAAATTGCGATGCCATGCCTTCCGATCATCCTTAAGGATGCCTCCCCCAGATCGTCACCAATAGTCCATTATGCAGCTTTAGTGCGACGTAAATATAGTACCTACATACCTTAACGAATATAATCGTTATTTTTTTTTTATTTCATTCTTCATAACGCCCTTTTTTCACGCTTAGCCGACAATTCGAATAATTTCGTCAAAATTTGTGGGTCAATTACCTGGTGTTTTACCGTATTTCTGATTGAATATTTGCGTGCCGCGTCGAGCCTCTAAGAGTAAAGAATAAATGTCTGATAATATTAGGAAGGTATAACAGTCCAATAAAGTACCCAGTATAACACAACTATTTCAGTTTCACATTCAATGATAGGGAAAACAAGGCAAATAGAGTGATTAAATTTGTCAAATTTCTGTATGTGACGCGTTTTATATCTATACAGCTGTTGGCGTGAATTCAGCTGCTTCTGAGCACACAATAGGAATGGATCTCAATACTTTTGGTTTGATCTGACCTATATTTTAACACACATTCCTTTTCATACACAACTCACCATTAACAAATTAACCGTAGTCGTATATTTTACGCATCTAAAACTATTTTTACCAATAGTTTTAAACCCTTCACAATTATTTAAGGGAACGCTGAAACTTTTTGTTTTATTTTCACGCTAAATAGTTTTTTGTTGTTACAGAAACATTTCTCTCAATCTGAATAAAATATTATATTTCGTTTTATTTTATAACCGCGTCGTTGAACAACCGACCCAATTTTGAGTTTACAACTACCAATGTTCAATTCCGCAGTCTTGTAATTTTGCAGCCAATCCAAAAGACAAGAGAAGTCTTGGATCAAGTAATGGGAGAAATTTGCCTTCGTGGAGGATTTTTTTTTAATGGAACTACTCCGCGTTTGCTTTGTATGGAGAGGAAGACCACAAGAACCTCCCACGGCTAGCCCGACGGCAAAGGGACTCTAACCCATGATCCGTCTACCACAGAGGATACTTTACGTCAGTGCTGTGATCGGTGAGGGCCGAGTGCAGAATTCGTATCAGCCAGCAATTGCAGGGATTTGAACCTGGGCACTTCATTGGCAGGCTTTATCCTCTGAGGCAATACAGCTCTGAATAAAATATTGCTTTTTTTATTATTTTCTTAATTTTTTTATTTAAGTCTTCAGCTATTTTTCGAAGCTGCGGTTAGTTTTTAAACAATATTTTTATTTTTTAAATTTTGATTTTTTTAGTTTTAAAAATTTTAATTATTGTTTTAAATTTAGAAGATTTTACGCCAGAACACATTTCAAATGGGTTTTACTTGTTAGTAGCGAGCATTGTTTGCTAAGGCAAGCCATATAAGATTGCATAGCAATCTTCGAGAGTTAGGGAGCGTCAGAGAACAGTTGGCGAAGCCTGGTATATTTTAAGACCCCTTAGTTTAACTAGCCCGCATACAGAGTTAAAAAAAAAATTCGAAAAATATTGTTGAATAATGTTTTAGGTGAAAAAAAAAATTCAAATAATTATGGTAGAGAGTTTTCTTTACAATATATATATATATATATATATATATATATATATATATATATATATATATATATATATATATATATATATATATATATATATATATATATTTATATATATATATTTATATGTCAGTAATAAAAAAAATCAGTGTCATAAAATGGTGGCAATTTACTAATTCAATCTCAGTTTTGAAGCTCATTCCTTTATTTTGAATTTCACTCATAAAAAATTATTAGAATATTGTAACTTCTCTCGAAACTGGATAACACTGCTTACAAAATATATTTCCAAGTACGTGATTTTTCCAAAATATGTGAATTCTAACGCTGAGTACTGCTTATTTTTCCCCCTTTTTAAGACACACTTTCACTCTAAACTTTAATAGTTTTTAAAAAATGAAGCAGCGTAAACTAGTTAAATGTAAACGAAATCGAAAATCACGTACAGCGCAACCTTATCGTGATATCAAGTTCATTTCCACATGTCGCCATTTTTCTTTTTTTTTTTTTTAATTCTTTTCATTGTTATGTAAGCCAAGACCGTGTGTGATAAGAGATATGAGAGACCTTCAACTATCCAGTTTTTAAAGAGAACTTGTGCTCGTTACGAGTGCAGTTAACAAAAGAGATAGTTTCTGGGGAATTTAATTTTTCAAAGAGCACTTCAAAACGCGGAAGAGTTAGTTGGATGTCTCCTTCTGCCATTGCCTTGACAAATTAGATGACACTTGTTGTTGTGGGAAGATGAGGTTATGTTTTGTTGATTACTTCCGGTTGAGTTTATTAATGTGCCTGTAGATGGGACAAAGTCGATTGTTTTACGGATATTAAGATTGCACAACAGATCAGGTCAATTTTTATCGAAACTAAGAATCACCTTAGGGATCTTGATTACCACGGATCCAATTATCCCTAAAATGATTTACAATTTTCCAATCCTTAACATCAATAGTAGCAAATAATGTAAACTGCAGGACTTAATCCAAATTATAATATCGGAATATAATGTCTATAGAAATTTCGAAATTTCACTATACATCGTGATATATCTTTTCAAAATAATCTTATTTATATATCTTTTTTAAGTTCCTCAACCTTCTTGTTATTAGCTTCTTTTTTAAAGGACCTTTCCTTTTTTCTAAGAAGGAAAAAGTGGCAGTGTTTCAATATTAAGTTTTAGTTTGCAGATACAAAATAGCCTCAGTCTATCAAAATTTATCAATTATATAAATATTTATATTTGGATCTGAAATCCAAAGCTAAAAGGGTGAATAATAGAAAGAACTAAGAATTTGGCAAAACCCAATGTGTACTACCCTTTTTTCATATATAGGTGTTTTTCATATATTGACCACTTTTTATAGCTAACAGGGGATGCAACAGGTGACTAAACATGAAAAAAGTGGCAGAAACTCATTTTATTTAATATCTCTTTATTTATTCAATTCGTAACTATTCATATTTAAATAAAAAAACATTCTCAGCATTCTCTTTCAATAGTAAGATGAAAAAATGAGCTAGAAAAAGTTGTCAATTTTAATCTCCCTTAATAAAATTTTTAATTTTATTGATAACCACTTTTTGCATTTTTAGCCCCCTGTGGCAACTCTGGGGGACCCCCTCTGCTTTACTACTTCAGTAAAGAAGAACCGAACTTTATGGAGGTATTTAAATTTTTCACCTCATTATAGATAAGAAGAAAATTGACTAGAACCTAAAATAGTTATAAAGACCCTCCCTCTCCAATGGTCAGACGAAATATCGTTCTATCCATTTTATTGATTTTATGTCCATCACGCTGAATGCAGCTTTCTGATTAACTTTTTCATCTAGCTGCGAAAAAATTCATATCCTTGCTGACATTAGGGTGGAATTCAGCTAAATTTGCACAATTACAGTGGCTCGATTAAGCCAATCAAAAGCCTGTATTTTTGTGAACATATCGCATTTTACGATATGTAAAAATACAGGCTTTTGATTGGCCAAATTTGACCATCGTAATTGCGAAAATTTAGCTGAATTCCGCCTTAGAAAGCCATGGATTTACGAAGTATAGATTGCGTTCATACGATAAATTAATGAAGAAGCTCGCGTAAAACTGACGGATTTTACACTGTACTGATATTTTGTTTAAAAAAAGTTCGTTAAAGAAGGAAACTTAAAATAAACTCTCCATTCGATTTGGGGCCCCTCTCTGATGTGGGGGATGATGTATTTAATGTATTTAAAATTTGATGTATTTAAAAAATATCGATACTTTTGATGTATTTAAAAAATTTCGATATTCCAAAATATACCGATATATCGCTCAATTCAAGTCATTATTAATGAAGTTCAACTGCTATCAACATACAAAAAGTGAATTAGTTAGAGCACAAACCAACTCCTTTCATAAATTTTTTATAGGTTTATAAATATGGGAATAATCACTTTTTATTGATTTTTGAATCAAAAATAGATTGATTACTCTTTCTCTTTGACTAGGCGATAAAACGTAGTACCAATAACGCAGATTTGCATTAAAATGACGTGATGAATTTAAGTAGTGATTGACGTCATTTTAAAGTTAAATTTTAGCCAAGGAGCAATCATAAAAATTCATTCATTTCACGGGTTCAACCACACTTAGAGGATGACACACTTAGAGTTGTAGGGAATTCATGAAATTGTGACAATTTTTCAGTTTTTGACAAGTGAGGGAACGGGTCCCAACGGGAAACAAGAAGTGTGACATTACATATCTTTGTTTCAACTATACATAGATTTTACGGAGATTAAATATCTTTTTACTATTTATTTTCATTTTTTTTTCCTTCATATTTTTGATCAAAATCAGTACTATGTTATGTTCACATGCATCATAGAACACACAGAAAAACAGTGGTCGCAGTCAAAATATACAATTAAAATAATGAATACAAAATTGTGAAACTTTATTAGAAATTAACTTTTCTCACTATTAAATGCAGGCGTGATACTTAATTCGAAAAAGATATAAAGATACTTAATTCAAAGTACTAATAGTAAGAACATTACATTTTACCTTTTTTCTTTCGGGAGAATAAACTATTTCTGATTATCACTTTTTATTTTAATCTTGATTTTAATATGTATAATTATTTATGAAATGTATTGCGAGTAAAAGCATTTTATAACTGTTTATAAGAAGTGGTTGTTATGAATAGTTTATTTCTTCTGTATGAAAAGACAAAAAGAAATGTTTTTGTCTCCAGTATTTTATTTTTTCTGAATAATTAGTAAACTTGTACATAATCTCTTTGGGGCTAAATATTTAATAATTTTTTTAAGCAACTAAATATTTAAAAAAAAAGAATTTCAGACTTTTAGGTTCTAAATTGTTATAGGTAACCACAGTAAAACAAAATGTAACAAAGTTTAATAACGAATTAATTGCAACGAGAGATATTTGTGATCGCATTATTGCGTTCACTGGTTACCCATCGGCCAAATGTTTTTTTTTTTTTTTTTTTTTTTTTTTTTCCTGATAGATTTTCATAAACGCCACAACCTTTCAAGTCACGTGTTGAAAGAACTTCATCAATTAATGATAGTCTATTTGTCCAATTCGATTCTAGCCGCTATGTAGTTTCTTACGACGTCACACAACTTTCCCTTCTTCAATATTCTAATTTATATATAAATTGCAGCTAAGACGATTAATTATGAATAAGTTAATTACAAAAAGAACATAAAAGCACTTAAAAAAATAATATTATTAAAAAAAATTAGAAATGCACGCAGCTGGAAAAAAAAACTTCGTTTGTTTTTTTAATATTTGACCTAGTGCTGCTTTTTTATTAATGCTTATGTAAGCCAGATTCTTTATGCCGCTTACAATTCTTTATTTGTTATTATTGTGTTGACGTTGATCTAGTGTAAAAGCGTGCAGACATAAAAACCTAGAACAAAAACCATTTCCCCAAAGATAATAAGAATATTTTTTAAATAAAATTGTAGATAAAATCGCAGTGGGGTATCTGTGATGGTTTAAATTTTATCCCAATAGAACCGGGAACAAAATCTGCAAATCCAAATCTGCATAACAATGAAACATTTTTGAATCTTTCAATTGAATATTTTTTAATATATATATATATAGCAATCTGTTTATAGTAAAAAAAAAAAGTGCAATTGGGGTTTGGCGAGCAAAGCGAGTAGATGGACAGAGCCTCCAAACAATTTTATAAAACTAGATTGAGCTTGTTTTTGGAAACGAAATGTTTCAATATTAATAAATTTATATAAATATATATAAATGAATGTCTGTCTATTTCACCTATATCGACTCCTAAACCATCCAACCGAGAGCGATGAAATATAGTATACTGATAGTTCGAAGCACGGAAAAGTTCACTGTCTGTATTAAAATATAAAACTTCAATTAGATCGTTTGGGAGCGACATTTAAAAAATGGAATTTATGCATTGTCTTATTAATCGCCATTGACAAAAATTAAAATGCATACGCTTCTGTTTAAATATTTTTATCTTATTTTATTTATTTTTGATGTAACACCAGTGATGCTTGCTATCTTATAGCTATCAGGATTTTATCTCACATTCTTTAACATTTAATTATTTTTTATTCGTTATATCAGATAAACTCAATGATCAACATGTGCAAGGTATCATAAGCGGACTTGGCTATCAAATCAGTATTTCTAAAGCTATCCACGTGATAATTTTGTTTATGGTAAAACTTTTTGAACGTGTTTCTATAAAACTAAATAATTTAAAATAAATGGTAATTGAAATAAAAAAATATACACTGAAAATCAAAACTAATAGAGAAATAATACTAATTCGTTAAGAAGTAACGTAGAAAATCGCCATGTAATTATTGAAGCCACTAACGCTTTATTAATTTGTTAATAGGTACTAATTGAAATTGTGGGGATATAATTATCGACAATGCTAACCTTCATCTATCAAAAGGTACCTCAAGATCGAATCGAGTTAACATGTCTTATATAATCGTTGTGGTGGTTACGCCACAACACTCTCCCACCAGAATTTTATCAGGTGTAGAATTCGATGGAGGATACCAGTAGTTGTATTTGTGAAAGACCGGGATGTGTTAAGGTCACCGAATTTTTAGCACTTGTGGTGAGAGCTGTATTAAGTTCACCGAGTTTTGAGCGTTTGTTCACGGTTGTGGGTGGTCTCTCCGGTGTTGCTATTAGAAGTCAAATGTGTGCAGGATCCCGTTGTGTGTAAATGAAACTGAAAAGCAACAGCGAGAGGAGAACGATGACGCAATCACAAATTGCAAGTCAACTTTTCAATGTGTCCCACCCATTGAAGTAGGCGTGTTCATATCACGTCCGGAGGTCACCTATGTGGGTATAGGATCTTTCGACTATGCCAACCTTCATCTATCAAAAGGCACCTCAAGATTGAATCGAGTTAACATGTCTTATATATTAGTTTAATAATCGTTGTCTTAGTTTTGCCAAAGAAATAAAAAATAAGCTATTGTAATTAAAACTAAAAGAAATGGAGAAATGGTACTAATTCATTTAAGAGAATCGCAAAAAATCGCCAAACTGTTATTGATGCCAATAATAATTAATTATTTTTGGTATTAGGTACTAACTGGAACAAAAAAAATTAAACTACGTAAAAAAAAAAAAAAAACAAAAAACAAAGAAATGGATAAATGGTACCAAAAAAATTAAAAAATCACCCTATTCTATTGACGTGTATGATGAATGATGAATTTTGGTAATAGAGACTAATTAAAATTTAAAAAAAAATAATAATAATAATAATAACCCTTGTACTGTAAAGCAAAATTTATGAAGCAATGGGACTTAGTTATTTTAGGAAAAAAGTAAAAATTCGTCTTACCATTTTTGACACCGATGATGTTCAAATAATTTTCGTAATAAGTGCTAATTGAAATAAAAAAGTAAGCAACGTATTAAAAAGCTAATTTGATGGAGAAATTGTGTTAATTCGTTTAGGAAAAACGTAAAAAAACTGCCATACTTTTATTGAAGCCAATGATGCTTAATTAGTTTTGGTAATATGTGCTACAAGTTTTATGGTTATTGATGCAGTTTCAATAAGTACCAAATTATGAATAAATTTTTGTGACGATTAAAACTGCACCAATACTTGAGTATTTTTATTATAGATACTGTTGAAATCGGCTTATTACGACCCCTCGAAGTTATAAATACTAGAGACTATTGGTTGTAAGTGGTAAATTAAAATTATCACGAGTTGGCTAGCTATGACATTGGGCCAGATGATACTGAATAAAGTTAATCTTTGTTTTTATGATATGAGCTACTAAAATCTAATCTAATCAAATGAGCTTCTTGAGCAACGAGCGATATCTCAGGGAATAGAGCGTCCGCCTTCCAATGAGGTGAACAGGGTTCGAATCCCAGTGATGGCTGGTCGATACGAATTCCGCCTCCAGGTTGCACCGACCACAGTGCTGACGTGAAATATCCTCAGTGGTAGACGGATTATGGGTTAAAGTCCCCTTGCCGTCAGGCTAACCGTGGGAGGTTCTCGTTGTTTTCCTCTCCATGTAAAGCAAATGAGGATTAGTACTCCACGAAGGCAAATTTCTCCCACTACTTGATCCAGCAGTTCCCTTGTCTTTGAATTGGGTTCAAAATTACAAGGCTACGTAGTTGAACATTAGTTGTCATAAATCCAAAAATTGTATCGGCTATTCAACAACGATTATAAAATATAATGAAATAAATATGCTTCTTAATCTAATAACGTAAAGTGAAAGAGAAAGGCAACGAATAATAATAAATATAGAAGACATTGAAATTATTTTTGCTTTATTAACTGTGTCCGTATTTGTCTTTCAATTTTGTGCATGTGTTCGTAGTGCTGTTCAGTATTGATTTCGATTTATGAATTTTTTTCACCCTGATATAGAATGATACCAGATATGAATCATTTTTTTAAATTAACTACTAGCTATTAATTCAGCTGGTAATTAATGAAAAAAAATATTAAATGACAGTGCACCTCAAATAATTAAACAAAATATTTTGAAAGTTTTACTTTCGCTCTCCGAGTAATCCTTTTGAAATTAATAGGTCATGAAACAAATGTTGTTTCTGCAAAACTCGTACGAAGTTCACACAGCACAATGTTTTTATTGATTTACTTAAGCTTTCCTTCTATTAAATTGAAGGGGAAAAAACTATTTGGCGGCACAATTCTTTTGTTTTGTTGAAGGTGTTTCAAAAGCATAGAAAGGGAAAAAAATGAAAATGAAACCAGATTTCCGTTTGACCTAGTCTTGAACTCTTTGGCCATGCAGGGATTATCAGACCGCACAACCAATGTTCGCATTGCTAGCGATTTTGTTCAGACAACATTGGGGTTAATATCGTACTATAAATAACTCATACCTTTATTCACCTGTATTTTTGTCTTCAATAAAGATAATAAATATGATTTGTTGTTTTATTTATAGAACATTCAATCAGGGCCAGTACAAGTAAAATCAGGACCAAAGATCTTTTTTTGCGGGGCTTTCAATATTTGAACTTTCTTGTTTTCTTTTTTTAGAATTTGTTATAAAACAATGAATTGAACACCTAGAATTTTTTTAGAGAGTTTATATGTATTGGGAAAAAAGTTTTTAAACATAATAAAAAAATCTTTTCAGAAATAGTTTGAAGCCTATAAATGTTTATGAAGATATGAAAGATACAGTTACAGTTTATAAATTACTGCCCTATATTATTTTCTAATTGACTATTGATTACTAATTGACTTTATAATATAAATAATTAGCATTTTTGTTTTGAAAAATGAGTTGTTAGCAATTCTTTTAACTGGCATTTAATTTTCATTATTTTATGTTGTATTTCGAATGAACCGGACCTTCCATTAGGCAAATCTAGGCAATCGCTCAGGGGCACCATAGAGAAAGGGCTGAAAAGTCAGGTTTATGATTTATTTAAAAAATTTCTTAATAATTTTCACCCTGTGAAATAAATATTTCGCCCAGTTGTTTTCGGATTTCTTTGATTCTTCGTTTCGCTGTAGTTTTGTTTAATATTCCAGTTTTTATATTTTCTTTTATGTTTTTTTTAAGTATAATATCGGCTACTATCATTGGTAAAAAAGAAGTGAAGGGAATTTTAAAAATCTTTCAATATTAATTTACATAGAGCCCTGATATTGAAACAATCCTCTTTTTTGTTTAATGAAAGCTCCCTTTAGCAACGTTATCTCCCAAGGAAACGAATAAAATGCTGATATTTTGTTAAATATTCAAGAATGATGTAGATGAGACACCGGTGTCTCTCATATATATTTTTTTCTGACGTTCCAATTACAAGCAAAATTATATTTTGATATTTTTTATTTATAAAATGCAGTCTAATTGTTACTAAAGATATTTGCAAGGTTATCGGAATAACATTTGTATTTAAGTATAGAATCCAAAAAAAAGTAGTATAAAATTGTTTTTTTTTTTATTCATATTCAAAAAATTTATTAATAATTATTGTTTGGAAGTTAGTCGCCAATGGAAGATTTTACCTTTAACGCAGAAAAAGACATTGGTGTTTCATGCTGTATTTTATAACCATAAATTATTAAACTGTTAAATATAATATTTTTCACTTATTTCGGTCCTAATTTATACGAAATAAAGGAAAAAAAAGTATGAAAAATGTATTTAATAAAAATTCTGCTTCAAATTAGTTGCGGTTAATTAAAGTTCACAAAAAAAGTATATTATTTGATCAAATAATTTTTAGTGTTCGATTTTTTTTCATTCTGTATACCCGAAATTTAAATATTTTCCGCTTTAAAAAAACTACGGGCCATTTAGCCGCTAAAAAAGTAATTTGATGAATTATTTTGTAACATATGTATATACAATTATTATTCCAGAGTTTTTGCATTATAAGGGTGAGAAACGTGGATGGAAAAAGTTTCTTAAACGGCAGTTACTGCGGTGACGACAACGGCTTTTTTTTTTATGTTGAGAATTATTAACAATATTTTGGCAGCTTTTTTTTTTATGTTGAGAAAGAATATTTTGACTGTTCGGCGTGGAGTCTTGTCTCCTTAAAATCCACCAATTGTTTCCTAACAACACTCCTCAACGAAATTTGCAAAAAACATTTTATTCGTATGTAACTTATGAGGTCATTAATTTAGCTTTAAACAACAATATAAGGATAATTATTATTTTTAAATTAATATTTTTAGTTATAACGAATTACAAAACAATTTTAATCATTTTCTAGAAATTCTTTCTGATAAAATCATATCTCATATTTATTTTCGAAAAAAATATATAATGATAAATAACGAGATAAAAAATTTTGATAATTTTGTAATAAGTGAAATAATAGACACAACAAGAATTTTGTTACAAAACAGGTTGCCGGCAGCTGATATCACACGATTCAACAGTTAACACATCTTTTTTTTTTATCGCAGGTTTTTATTTAGAAGTGAAAAAATCCATATATTTTCACTAAGATAATTGTAGAGATAGATAGTATTCTCTGTAACAGTTTTTTTTTTCTCCTTGTATTGCTTATAGTATAGCATTTATTAAGTTAATAACATTGTTTTTTCATAGCTGTTACAAACAGTTTCTTAACTGTTGCTTAATTTTAAGCGGACAATGAGTGATCGAACACAGATCTTTTTAGCACAAGTTTGACAAGTGATTCAATCCATATATAATCTGTCTAAGGATAGAACTACCCTCGCTCATCGTCTGGAACAGTTACGAAGTTTAACTATTTCAAGACATTATTTAAGACATGTTTCGGCTTCTATCGGCGAGAGCGAAGAAATTGTGGGAAATAAAAGCTTCCCTCTTTGAAATGCGCAATTTCTTATTTCCATAGCAGCAGATGGCCTTAGACTTTGTAGCAAGGGGAGTTCTTTACATAGACAAACAATACTAGTGTTGGACAACAATATGAACGCACTTCTATTTTAACTCTATGTAAACAATCTTTCTTTTAACACCATATGTTTTGGAATATTTTACATGGTAAAAATGACGTCACAATTTGAAGGATAATTTTTGAAACTTTTAGAAACGATTTTTTTAACCATGCAAAATTTGCATCGGACAGAACGAGCATAGGAAGTTAAAAACTGATTTCCTTTTTCAACTCAACTATAAATAAAAAATAGTATAATAGAAATATTGCAATAATGTAGAATGTAGTAAGGGGAGTTCTTTACATAGACAAACAATACTAGTGTTGGACAACAATATTAAAACGAGCATTAAAACGAGAAAAAAGTTACTTAAAGTTATTTAGTAAAGTTCTTCTCAATTTGATTGATTAAGTAACTTTGCATTGGTAAAAATTACATCATTTCTAAAAGCTTCCAGTTCGATCAATAAGATAGTTCTAGTGATTAAAGCTCTGGATTACCTAGCGCAACTCTTTTTCCCCCAACCTCTGTGCCGATTGCGATTTAATAACCTGGCTTTCTTTCATTTGTTTTAGGCTTACTACCTGTTAGAATTAATAAATTACAGAAAACTCTTAAGAATGGTAAAATTACGCACAAATTTAAACATAGCTCACAATAATAAAACTTCCTAAAATAATAAGACTTTTAACACATCGCCTCGTAAGTATAACATAAGCGGAAGGATATACCGGATTTTTTTTTTTTTTTTTTTTTTTTTTTTTCTTTTTTAAATTTCATCCGGTTTTAGGAACTTGTTGTTGTTTACATTCAGTCAACCATTCATACAGAAAATTTTTCGAAATTATTTTTACAATGCATGAGTTTACACATTTATTTATATTAAGTAGCAAATATTGAAGGATGAAAATATAGTCATTATATTTTCATTACTAATTCTGCCACTTCACAAAAAAAGACACTAATATCATATACAAGCAGAAAGCGGCTAGTATTGTTATTGTATTTTGTGATACTTGTGTTTTTCTTAGAATTGTGCTTTTTCTCAACTTAACTATATATGCACTTGTATTTTATAATCGTGTTTACCTGTATGATACATGTGTGTACAGGAATAATTATTCTTGTGATACTTGATACTTCTGTTTTTCACGACATTTGAATTTTGTAATCACCGTCAGAACCAGCATAGAATACTTCCTGCTATTAATGTTTCCAAAATTTTTAATCTGATGTTTATTTTTTTGAAAAAAATATATTTCTAAAACATTATTGTATCTTTTTAAATGGGTACTTTTTACGGAGGATCAATTTGAGAATGACAGAGGTGATAACAGATGTTATCTGCTGTTAACAGGTGTTATCTGCTGTCCCTTCTTTTTTTAGGCCTCGAACTAGAACTGTTTTACTTTATCCAATTTATAAAGCGAATATTTGAAATCTTTTAATATTATAACTAAAAATAATGAATAAAATAAATTTTTTTTTTTTTAAATACTGAATAGAATAAAAATAAATTATATAATTTCAGAGGAAAAAAAAAGAACGAATAAGTAGTAAATATTTAGGTTATCTTCAAGAATATGAAAATATTAATCAATAAAAAACGGTGTTTAAAAATAGAAAACTAAGTATTTTTACATTGTAAACATAGAAAGATAGTTACGGTTTTCACCAAAATGGCGGTGTGTCGCTACTTAAACTACGTGTCTAGGGCTTTAGTAGAGCTAGCTATTGTTTTCTGTAAAAGTTTTTATCTGTTATACAATCTCACTTATTAGAAAAGTATTGTTTCTTCACAACTGCAACAAACTGTTTCATAACTGTTACAGACGCTAGATGGAAAATGAGATAAGATTGTATTGTCAAAACTTTATTTTCTCGTTTTTTTTATATTTTATTTAGATACATATTAGTTTCTAACACTTAATAATTGAACAGTTGTAATAAAAATAAATGAAATGAGAAGGAATACATAATTCTATCAGGGTTGAGAGCAAAATGGAGGAGAAAAAAAATAAAGCTTGTTTTCGGGAGGTGTAAATCTGTTCCTTTTCCCAAACTATATATAAACTTACCTGTCAACTTGTACGGTCATTGAAAAATATTTTAACGTGATAGTAAAACGAGAATTAAGTTTGAAAGAATTTTCTAAAAACAAAACTATTAAGGCAACTATAAGCATATTTTTGTCAACAAATAGATCTTATTTATTTTTTAAATAATTTATTCATCGTGACGATTTAAACTTTTTTTAAAACTTTGAACTTCAAGATTTATTAGGCCAAAACGCTAGTGCTGCTACCACTGCGAAAATTATTTCTCAATGGCCGTACAAATTGTCAGCTATGCATAAATATCTACTTTTTCTCTTGAGAGAAGCAGTTCTATATTTATGCTATAATTAAAGGTATTTTGGTAAAGGTAATTGGTAGGTTGAAGTTATTTTATTCTTCTAGAAAAAACAAAACAAAACATAGTAGAATATATTGCCTTTTGCACCAGTTTTTTGCTCTTCTTCGTCTTGATATATGTAGGTTTCCGGTCATGCGTTCCATCAGAACTGTAAATTTATCGTAGAACTTAAAGAAAAAATTAAAAAAAAAAAAAAAAACTTGTAATTTAAATATTGTATTTTGTTTAGACTCTTTTTTTCAGAAAGAAATAAGTATCTTTGACAAATACTTTTTTTCTTTTATCATGACACAGAGGAATTCCGAAAAGCGAATATGCATTATAAAGCTGATAAAAAGTAATGGTCGTTAAGAATAGTTATTTATTCGAAAAGGTAGAAATTTAAAGTCTCTCTTCCAAATTTTTATTTTTCCGGAATAAGTAACAGACCTGTTCGTGTAAAAAGTAGATTTATTATTAATGCTTTATATTATTATTTATTTATTATTAATACTTTATATCAAATGTGAAATTCTTCTTAATATCACGACCAGGTTACCCCAAATGTTGCAAGACTGTATTAGAAAGTTCGAAATTCTGCTGTTCTCTCTTTACTAAATTCAAATAAAACTTCTGACTCCATGAATACTCAGCACTTTTGTTAAATCATATCGTCATAGTAACCTGAAATCCACATCGTTGTCTTTTAAAATAAAACGAGACAAATTCAAGCTTATAACTTATACACAATTAAATAATCAATAAATAGTATCTACTTTTAACGGTTCCTTCAACGAGAGCACAAAATTAAAAACGGAACACCTTAAGAACTTTTGATTTGGTGATCGGATTTGAAGGTATAAATAAGGAAAGCGGACTGTTGGACTGTTTATTTATTTATTTTTTTCCGGCGGTAAATATATATATATATATATAGTTTTTAAGTTGTTTAATCAGAGAAATGTCCACTTATTTTGATTACCAGAAATCTACCATTTAAATATTTTCGCGAACCTTTTTATTTTATTTCTTTATTCATTCATTGTTACGAACACTAACTCAAGATTGCGTGCTCAAAGTGATCGTGCAGCTTATAAGCCCTTTAAGTTGAAGAACGTATAGCATAAGTTAGAAAAAGACATCACAAAAATACAGCTAGAATTACACTTCGGGATTCTAACTCTCTGCGTACAGAGCGGTTGGCGGAACTGCGAGACCATTCGGTTAGGAAGATTCCCTTTGTGAACCCTTGGGAGCCCTTCTATTTATAAGAAGTGGAATGTTCATAAAAAACGGTACTTATCAGTTTCGGGCGATGTGATAAACATAACTACCACAGCACCTTTATTAGGTAACACTACAGCACATCAAGTGCCCATTACACAATTACCCATATTCAGGTGATATTACCACGGAAATATCTATGCTTGAAAAGTTTATATTTCGTGGTTATTATAAAATAATTTCAAATCGAATTTATAACGCAAGGTAAAAATATTCCTGATCACGAAATTGGGCACCTGGGGCCGCTTGCAGCCCTTTTCTCATTCATCATGGACTTCATGCTTAGTAGATATTGTGGTGGATGCAGAGCCTGACTAAGGCAGGGGCATACGGGGCAGCCGCCCTGGACCCCCACATCTAAGGGGGCCCCCAAATCGAAGAGTTTATAATACATTTCCTTCTTTAATGAACTTTTTTATAAACAAAATATCAGTACAAAGTAAAATCCGTCAGTTTTATTAATGTATCGTATGAATCGCTTCTTCATTAATCTATCGTATGAACACAAACTATATTTCGTAAATCCATAGCTTTCTAGGGCGGAATTCAGCTTAAATTTCACAACTATGATGGACAAATTTGGTCCATCAAAAGCCTGTATTTTTAAATTTTGCCAAATGCGATATTCTTACAAAAATACAGGCTTCTGATAGGCTTAATTGAGTCATTGTAATTGTGAAATTTTTGCCGAATTCTGTCCTAATGTCAGCAAGGATATGAATTTTTCACAGTTAGATGAGAAAGTTAACAATCAGAAAAATGCATTTGGCATGATAGATATAGAATTGTAAGAAAATCAATAACAAGGACAGGATGACATTTCGCCTGACCATTGGAAGGGGGGGGGGGTAGACTTTATAGCTATTTTAGGTTCTTGTCATTTTTCTTGTTATTTTTAATGAGGTGAAAAATTTAAATACTTCCATAAAGTTAGGTTCTTCATTACTGCAAAAGTGAAGTAGAGGGGGCCCCACAAAGAGGTTTTTGCCCCGGGCCCCAATTAAGCTAAGTCGGGCCCTGGGTGGATGCAAAGCAATTGCAGTGGTTAAAATATATTTTTTAAACTGCGGGCACTGAGCACTCTCTCTTCGCCTCAGAAGTTGCCGGAAGTGCTGCCAATTTAACGTTACTCGATGGTCACCTGTGATCCTAGGACACGGAAGCAGTATTATCCATGTCTCACATAACCGTTTATCGAGTGGGTCACATTCACACATCACACAACAGAGAACACCACACAAGGAAACATCCATGCCTTGAGAGGGATTCAAACCCGCAACCATTGGCTTCGCTTTAAGGCACGCTGACCACCCGGTCACCTGTGGTCAGCAAACATTTCGCTCGCTGCTATTGGGTAACACTTTAAGTGAAAAATGTAAAACTTTATAGATGTGCGGATCTTCGATTATTTTTGATGCTGAGAGGGAAAAACTAATTTTATTTAAAATTTATTAATTCATTACCGGCCGAATTTTTACACGGTATTAGTACGAAAAGTGCTTCGATTTTGAAAGTAATAATGCGAACACATTTAGTTGTTTATTTTCACTCTGATTTTGTATTAATTGGAAAAGCCCCTTTATATTAAAAAAAAAAAAAATGGTATTATGTTTTTATATAAATGGCCTGAAAATATTTGTTGTTAGCTTTTAATTAGGTTAAATATAACATAAGCTTGATTTCAGAACTAAATATTGAGTTATATATATATTTTTTACATAAAAGTTTTTGTTGATAATAGTGTTCAGCTGTTCTAATATAAATGTCAGAAATGGTAGATTTCAGGTACGAGGATTTAATATTTAGAAAAACAGACGTATTTCAAAAGAGGAACATGGAAGTTTAAACGGTTAACATTTTAATGACGTGAATATATTTTTTTTATCATTAACCACTTTAGTCTTTATTAAAAAAATAATGGCATTATTTCATAGTTATGATAACATTTTCATTACAAATATGCAAGTGTCATTTGCAATTAATTGTGTTAAAAATATTTGATTTATGACTTGAATAATAAACAGAGAAACAAACAAAAGAATAGTTAAATATATCTCGTTAACATAATTTAATACATATCATTTAAAAAATACAAAAATACGTGTCATTTTGTTCAGATTTCAGACAACACAGCTGACGCCAAATAAACAACTGTTTTTCTTGTAAGAAAACCTGTTAAATCATTTATTGCCCATCATTCTAAAAGAGGTGTATTTTTTTCCCCTTAGTTCAAAACTTGAAAAGTAAATAGTCTCAAATAAATGAACAAAGGGTAAAAACGAAATAAAGCCTTGGATTCCAAAAAGAAGCACGAGATAGCTTCAGAAATTATATGCAAGAACAGAAATATTTTTTAAGAAATTAAATCTGGATTATTGTTTTTTGTTTTGCTTTGAATAAACTAGTTTTATAATTCTGTGCAAAACTGTTTTGATTAAGTTAAATAGTTCTATGGATGGGACAAAATAAGCAAAGAGTCCAATTATATGTTATTCTCGTTCGTTTGTTCGATTAATTTTTGTGTCGGATTTCGCAAATTAAAATGTCGTCTGCACTAACTGATTAGCATATTTAATGTAAGTTTTTCGAAAAATTTAAAGTGTACTGTAAAGTGTATATTTAAAGCTACCATTTTTTTTTTTTGTAGTAATATATATGTAACAAATTTTTATATTATAACCGTCGATGAACAGCTGATACAATTTTGGGTTTAGGACATCCAATGTTCAACTCCGGCATCAAGTACTTGGAGAAATTTGCCTTCGCGGAGGACTTTTCGATTTAAATAACCAGCAATTGCGTTACATGGAGAGGAAGACCACGGAAACCCCCATGGTTAGCTTGACGGCTAGGGGACTCTAACTCATGATCCGTCTACCACTAAGGATATTTTGCGTCAACAATATAGTCGGTGCGAGTCAGGCATAAAATTCGAATCGACAGATCGTCGCTGGGATTCAAACCCGGTTCACCTCATTGAAAGATGAACGCTCTATCCCCTGAGCTACCACGGCTAAATTGGGTTGATTTGGGGATTACATGTAATGGGTTTTTATTCAGGATATTTTTTTTTTAATATACTGTATTTAGTTTTAACGTATTGCATTATTATGTTTACCAATGGATACACGAACGCAAACAGTGCAAACAGTCATAAAAACAATAAAGCTGTGTAGTATCACCTGATAATTAATATTTTACATAAAATCTTATAGAGCGTCTAATAATTTGGCCAGGCACTGTAAGTGTTCGATGCATCTCAAATCTTCAAAGTAATATCCTGAATTAGTGTCTCGCTCGATAATTTCAAAATATAAATTTGATCTATACCGCTCAACTCATTCATCTACTTAACACACAGATAAGGAAAATTCCAACAATATAAAGCGAAAAGATGAGAAGCTCCGAGGGTCGATGAAAGCCAAGTTACCCTTCCATCCCTAAAAATAGAATATACCCCCCCCCCCAGAATAAGAAAAAAAAGCAATGATTCTGCACAGCTGTCAGAGAATCCATTTATCAGCAAATTTATACCCACCCCAGGGACGTTAATACCATTCTAAAATACTTCCTCTGTTTCTTTTCATTAATCTTACTCGTTGAAGATACATTCATTTAAACCTCTTTAAATTAGTAATTAAAGAAATTTTTTTAATGATTTTCCTTGACGTGCAAGAGAAGGAAAGGAAGAAAAATACGTTAACTTTTAATAGGGGTCTTTCTTTTCCTATTAATGTTAAGTTAGAATAGTTTAGCGATTGAGATTGATTTATAGAAAGAAATTCATTTTGCTGATTACCTAAAATTTATTCGATTTTCAAGACCGTTTTAAATTAGTAGTGTGAAAGTGGGCGGAAATTTCAAACTTTTATCCACTCTAAAGAATTGACCACAGACTTGTGCTTATAAATAACAGAATTTTACAAGGATTCGGTCGATCTCAAGAGGAACTGGAAGCTCGAAACACTTCGAAAAGTTGCTCATTCTTAGAGAAAATTTAATAAATCGATTGGTAGGCTGGACATCTTTTAAAAATTTTGCACTACGACTGCCGACTGTACTCTTTGCGACCCTATTTATCCTCCAAAGTGCTTCGTTGAACTTCTTTGGTCAAGCGATACTAAGAGATGTCGAATTAACCGAATAAATGATAAATGGAATGGCCCGTCAACAAGAGATGTATCAATTGCCGAATGTATTACCTACCGAATGTATCACTTCTCCTGTATAATAAATTGTTTCAACAACTCACTGGTATTCCGTACAAAACTTATTTTTCTACAACCGTTATACCTTTATGACACAGTGGTTAAGGTACTCAACTGTCATTGTGAAGAACTAGGGTTCATTTCTCAGTGGTGGTTTGAAGTTCACCCAGCTTCAGATTTATTAGTAACCATCTTGTCTGGGAAGTAAAGGCAGTCGATGTGTGATGCTGACCACACTTCCCCTAATGGCCGTTGGAGAGGCAACTGTGAAAACCTTCATGGCCATTGTGGTCCACAACAGACCGTTCTGGGAATGTTTTACTGTATAAAAACATCTCTTAAAGCACATTTTCCACGACAAAAATCTCTTTTTTTGTCTATTATTAAACGTGCTAGAGGAAAATTATATTTGATTGCTCCAACAGCTTTTCATCATTTGCAAAAGATATTTTTTAAGTATATAATAAAAATAACTTTTTTAACTAAGACAATAATAAAAAAACTGGTGTATGTAGGGGACATTTAAAAAAGAAACATCAGTGTTTGAAAGATTTTAATATCGTTTTGAAGATATATATTTAATTACACCAACGGTTTTTATCGTAAGATACTGTTTCTACTTTTATTCTGTTGCATTTTGCTTTTACTTTTTAGACTTCCCCCCCCACTTTAAAAAAAAAAAAAAAAAAAAAAAAAAAACATTTTATGTATTAAACAGACTGCCTTCGTTAAGATTGGAACTACTTTAGTGAGTTATAAATCAAATCTTCTTTAAAAGTTTCACCTCAAATGATTCTATATTGATCAAATAATGCAGATGATATAGGTTAAAAGAATTTTTTATGTAACTACCAATTCAGTTAAAAAAATTTACAAATGCATAATTTCAGATCAAAATACAACTTCATTCAGAGCCCACCAGGGCTGGTACTGTGTAACCATATACAAATCGAAGTGAAACAGCTTCCTATATTAAATTGGAACAATCACATTAAAAAAGTCCCTAAAAAGTGCAAGCAGCTTTTGCAAACCTAAGACCAATATTAAATTCACGATCTAAGCTACCTCTTAGCCTTAAGATATTTTTATGCATCAGGCCTATTATCACAGCCTGGAACTGCCTAAACAATAAACAGATTAAGAAATTAGAGACAATTCAAAACAAACTCCTAAGACGAATCACGTGAGTACCTTGGCACGTACCAAATAAACCCAACAAACGAGACCTCGATATTGAAACAATAAATGAATAAATTAAGCTCCAGTTTTTCAGCAGCGCTAAGAAAAGCACCAGCAGGGCAGATTTCCACCTAATTCTTAACAAGAAATTAATGGATGATAACGGATGCCGTAATCCGATAACAAATTTACATTTCTCAGATGGGATGAATTCAGACAAATTTAATAAATAAAAAAAATAAAAAAAACTCCCATTCTTAAACATGGATGGTCCTGAGGAAAGAAAATGAACATGGGTGATTCTCCCCTCGGGAGTATAACACCCCTAAATATGTACCTTATTGTTCCCTACAAGTTAGATTCCATAATATAAGCAAACGATTTTTAATATAGATTTTTAACTTAAAATTGTATTACTATTCGTTAATATTGTTTATTTTATTGTTTTATTTTACTTACTACTATTGTTTTATTTCATAAACCATCATTGAACAGCTGAACCAATTTTTGAGTTTACGTCTACTAATGTTCAACTCCGTAGCCTTGTAATTTTGAAAATATCTGCAAACACCTGCTGGTCACGAGGGGGAGGGGGACAAGAGAATTCCTGAATCAAGTATTGGGAGAAATTTGCCTTCGTGGAGGGCTTTTTGATGGAACTAACCTGTTTTACGTTACATGGTGAGGAAAACCACGAAAACCTCCCACAGTTCGCCTGACGGAAAGAGGACTCTAACTCCTGATCCGTCCACCACTGAGGATAGTTTACCTCAGCACTGAGCGGTGCGAGCCGGGTGCGTAAATCGTATCAACCTACCATCGCTGGGATTCGAACCCGGTTCGAACTCTCTATACTCTGAGCCACCACGGCTCGTTATTAAATTCGCGATCTGATCAGTTATGACAGAAAGCTACTTCAGCCGCCAACTGCCTCAACTCTTCCACTGTTTATATGCCAATTAGTCTCATTCGCCCTAGAATGAAAGAATGGAGAGTCAGGTTCGCGGTCAGGGAACCTGAATCACTACATATCAAGTTTAAACAACTTTATAGATTGCTAGTAAACTTTAGAGGACACAAAGGAATTTTTTCTCCACGAAATAAATTTTAAAAAAAATTGAAATAATTGTGTTGCGATTTTTTTTTCTTCTTGAAGGAAAAAAATAATATTCCAGAGAAAACAAACATTGTAAAATGTAATTTATAAAATTTATTTTTATCGTTTATTATTCTTATATGAATGCTTTTATCATTTTTAATGCGTGTTTTTTAAATTTTAATAAACAAATTTAAAGTGAGAAGATCAAAAGTTTGAATGTTTTAAGCAATCATCTTTTCTTTTAATCGAGGTCAAAGTAAATAAGTAGTTGTGTGTCCTTGAGTGTAAACAACAACAACAGTTAATCAAACGTTTATTGTTGTTCTCTTGGCAGAATAGCGACACCCTCCCTTATTCATTTTATATTTATTTTTACGTGTGAAGAAGGCAAAAGAAGTCATATTCCATTGTTTAAATATTATCATTTGAGACATTATTTTGGTTTTAAATATTTCATATTAAGGCAATTAGTTTCAATTCATTTAAGTGTGATGTTCATGTACACGCAAGATTTTTTAATGTTTTTTTTTATCATTATATTGTTTGTTTTTCTCTTATTTCTTCCTTACATATTATTTCAGTAAACCTTCAACTTTTTTAAGATTTTGTTTTAATTTACAATATCGGCACCACAATTTAAATTTTTTAAAAGACCGCTCTAACCTTGCACGGTGCTGTTTAAAACTTTTAAGGGTGTTTTCGTAAGGCTCATTATTAAAAATTTAACAGTGCAAAAAAATGTGAGTCAAATTTTAGTCAAAAAACCCCCCATAAAAATGGACAACTAGTTCAATTTTCATTTTGTAAAAACGGAAATATTTTCCTCTTAAAACCCAAAGAAAAAAATATCTAAAAACTTCCGGGTTGGCTAGTTTTTAACAGCAAAACACCGTCTTATAAGTCGCATTTTGAGTTATGTCCATTTTTCCTAACGTGCTTATCAACCCATTTTTAAATGTGTCTTTAGAACTATATCATAACTGCCAACTTTTACGCTTTCCTGCGATAAACTTTTCCCTTTGTAGTAAAGTGATAACCTAAATACTAGGATAGGACAGGCAAAAATATTTTTGTATTTTGTCAGAGTTTGTATGCATCGTACTAATCACACGACTACCAAAAGTCCATCAAAGTTTTTAACCTCACTCTCAAAAATAAAACTCTAACTTTTGATGATTCAGCAATCCTTGAACAGTATCTCGTTAATTTTGAAAATCATTTCGTCACGAAATGATGTGATTTGTGACGAAATACAAACTCTTTATGACGAAAATGTTTCCTCAACTCGAAATCTCACCTTAGTGGATTGTGAGAGATTTTTAACTATTATGAAACTATAAAGAAACTAGAATAAAGACGGAACAATCGAAAATACAGTGAGAATTTAAGCTGACTGGGGTGTATGGTAGTCAAGGAGTTGACCTCTCGTAGATCGGGGGTTCGAATACCGCTTAGTGCATGGATGTAATTCATCTCTGTACTGGTTGAGTTCTGCCATCTATATAGTGTCCTAGTCTGCCATCAATAAATCCACGATAAAGTTATTATTCGAAAAGGTAAATATATTGGGCACTTTGAAGGTTTTATTTTTATGGGGGGGGGATAGAATGACGAAATGTTTCTTTAATTTTGACGAAATTCCTTTTCTTGAAGAAGTAACTATAGTTATTTTGTCACTTTGATAAAGTTCCTGTCGGAGTATATGGCAGGAAACGGTTTCGCCAGAAATGGAAGGAAAAAAAAATCGTTATATTTGAGTGCTTATTTTCTACAGTGCTGGTAGCAAAATTTATGCGATAAAATGCCTTCCTTGTTTTTAAAAATTGATCATTAAGTATTTCTTAATCATCACAAAGGTTTAGAAACTTATTACATACATAGATGTCTGGAGTATCCTAGATTAATATTAACTGTGGATGCAAAATTAGGAATTATTGTTTTGGTGAGTAGTTGGCTTATTTATTTATCTGTAGAGATAATTAAAATCATTATAAATTAAACTTATAAATTTAAGGAGAAAAAGTAAAACATGCTTTTTGTAAAAACTTTAAATATAAAAATAAAATCTTTCAGACATTCCAGAAGAATAGGCAGTTCTGAACCCATTTTTTAAAACCGAATTTTAAACTATGTCCATTTCCTTCATACATGGCAATACTTTAACATTCGTTACAAGTAACAAAATGAAAAGTAAAAAGTACGTACTTTTACTTCGTTACTTTTAAAATGCTGTAGTTTTACTTGTTTCATCGTTACATTTTTGAACAAAGATATCGCTTATCGTTAGATATATTTGTAATGAAAATGACGAAAGATGTCGTTAATTTTTTTCTGAATTTTTTTTATAAATTTTCCTCAAAAAAAATTATGAAAAAAAAAAAGAAAAAGAAATTGATATTAAATTTGTTTTGAATTTTTGTTTTTTAGGAAAAAAGCAATAAATGATTTGTAATAAAATTTTATTTTATTGTGTACTCTTTTCACATCATTTACCCTTCTCTAAGGGAAACATTCTTTTTTTTCTTTTATTACGTCTGAATAGGATGTAAAGAGGTGACAGCATGTAAGTTCCTAGAACCACCTCCTAGAGTTCCTAGAATAATTCCTAGAATCACCTCCTAAAGTAAGTTCCTAGAATCAATTTTGTTTCCTAACAGGAACAAATTGTTGCAATAAAATATCCCATTTATGGTTTAAAATAAATAAGTTAATTAATAAAAAGTACTCCTGATACCTCAAATTTGAAGGAACACTTAAAAAAGTTTGAAATAGCGAGTTTTCGAGATAAAAAGTTCAGAACTAAATGTTCTAAAACAGGGGTTTCCAACTGGCGGCCAGGGGGCCGCCTCCGGCCCGCGAAGCCTTTTTTGTGGCCCGCGAACTAAAATATATTAGTTGTCATTTTTTTGCGGATAATTTTCGTAAAAAATATATTTGGGTTTAAAATACTTTTCTCATTAATAAAAACCTAATTTCTACGTTTCTGTGAAGCCAACGGTGCAAAAAAATTTATTTCTCAGGTTTTGCATCCCAGAAAATATTTATTCAAATAATCGTAATAATCGTGTATGATGCTCTTTTTTTATTTTATTTTTTATTTTTTATTTTGTGAATATAATTTAGCATGTGCGTATCTGAAATTTTCTCGAAGAAATTCTCCTATTTAACTTTTTTAAATCACTCATTTTGGACGAAAATATTTAATATAAATATCTATTCTCTGGTGGTTGCAGCAGACAAACCGCAATTTTCTCGTTGAATATTTTGTGTGCTGCTATGTACCAACATACCAACCTTTTTAAAGGTTTATATCTTAACAATTTGATATCTGTTGCATATTAATTGTTTAATACATAGATGCACATTAAAGTTATTGTAGCCCGAATTTTTATTATTTATTTAATATTTTTAAAAATATTATTAATAACAATTAAATATTTTTAAAAATATACTTCTTATTTTAATTTGTAATTCAATACTTTTGTTTTGAACAACTTGGTAAAAATCTGACAGTAATATTTAATGTTCCTTCAAACATAAGAGTCCTACATAAAATTTTGATAAAGTTGCATCCCCTGCCATTTGATTTTTGCTTTTAACTGTGGGCCCCCGGCCTCATGTAAGTTGGAAACCCCTGTTTTAAAAAGTAGAGTCATGAAACATAACTACTAATAAATGTGAATGCAATAATTATTGATTATAAGTCTAAATACAACAATGATCATTTTATTTTTAAAAGTTAGACAAAAGTAAGCATTAAATAGAAAAGAACTGACTTACAATAAACATACATTGTGATTTTTTTTTGAAGGAAAAAAAATGCATTTTCTATTTTGAAAAAAAAATTCGACATAACAAGGATTTGAGAAGAAACTCTTCGACACAGAAATTCAAATTAAGATTAGATGGATATACATTGCCGAGGGGAAAAAAAAAAAAAGAATTTTTTTGACATTACAAGGTTTTCGAGATATTGAGAGTACTGTATCTATTTCAGCAGTTATAGCGGAAACTGCTATCAAATCATCCTTTATTCATCCCCCGATATTTGTTTTTTAAACGCGCATTTAGAGCTAGATTCGAATTAAAATGTTCACCCGAGTAGAATTTTCCGTTGCTCATAAAAACATTCGCAAACCTGCGAAGTGCTCGAACAAAATACAAGGCTTCGTAAATAATTTAAGAAATGTTCGTGTCTTAGCCAAGATATTTTACTCGTAATGAAAGGGTAGGAAAAACAAAGGGCGACGTTTTCTTCGTCAGCCACTTAAAGTGTTAGACAGAGCAACACTTTCAAAATATGTTCAAGGCAATCCTAATTTTAGTAGCTACCTGATGTGTAAGTAAATAAGATTCCTCCCTCCCCCCTACTCACAACATTTTGACTGGATCACGGTTAGAAAAGTCAATGTTTCACGGCAAAGATTTACATTAGACAAAAAGTTTGAAGAAAAAAAAAATCATTATTACACATTTAATTTAACAAGTACAGGTGCTTCAAACTTACTGTGCATTTTCGGAAATTTTTTTTTCTCCAGCGGTAGCTAAGTTTATGTTTTAATGAATGATTCTTCGCTTTGCAAATTTAATTTAAAGTTATTTTCTGCAGCACTACAATTAAATGGTTCAAAAGTTCGTATGAACTACTGCTGCATTGCTTTCTCTCGTTGTGAGGCTTTTAAAAATGTTGACAATGTCATGCTAAAATATGCATAACATATCGCATTTAAGAACCTAAATTATTATCTTATTTGATTTTTTTTCAATGAATAAAAATTATTAATATAATCTGTGATCTTTTTTATACCACAACCTTGAATTGAGTGCATAATAAAGTTTATTTTTAGATATTTGCCTCGCACATTAGCTTAGAATTCGAAAACCATTATATAGGGTTGCTAATGATTTGGATTCATTGAAATGCGTTATTATTTCCAGTGGCGTAGCTACCTAGGGGCTAGGCGGGGCAGTGCCCCGGGGCCCTCAAGCTCAGGGGGCCCTGGAATCCTTACCAGAAATCTCGATCGAACTGAACTTTTGGAAATCTCTCCCATTTTCAAAATAAATATGACAGGTTGCAACCCCACTTTAATCATGAAAACTCAGTTGAGAGAAATTCAAAAGTTATGCCTAGGGAATTCCCCTAAATTCTTTCTGTAGGTTGGCAGTGTAGTCAATTTGACGGATAGTGATATGTGCGTTTTATTATTCATCGATGTGCGTTTTATTGTGAATTCGAGTTAAGATTTTTTTTCGAGAACGGTTAAAAAATTAATGCTGTATCAGGAGTAAGTAAGCTAATGCATTTAAACACAAACAACGCCAAGAAAGAGAAGATAGTAAACAAAAATTGCCCAAAATTGACAAGTTTTTTAGTCAGCCTTCTGCAAGTACATCTGGCCAAAATATTTCTATTGATAGTGACTCAAATAATGTGGTAACTGCAGTGTTGGTTGAGAAGCCTACTGAAGAAGATTCGACAATTATTGCAGTTGGGGATACCTCCGCCGCCGATCATGTGAACGTGGATGATGTTTGCATGACACAGATAAGAGCGGAGGGTTTGGAGGAACCACAGACCTCTACATTTTTCGAAAATGTGTACGACAAATCTTCTTATGACTTGGGAAACTTCACGAACAAGATATTAAGTGATAACGAAAAACGTCAAATTCTTGATATGGGGCCTTTACAGCCTTCGGGACCTTTTCCAACAGACATCAACCAGAACAACCAGGTGTTTTTCAAAATCGTACTACGTTTCGTGTTCTAAATATGGGCCAGTTAATCGTTTTTGGTTGTGTTATTCCAAAATACTAGACGCTGCCTATTGTCAACCCTGCTGGTTATTTGCTTCAGAAAGGAATAATGTTTGGTGTACGGGAATTCGAGATTGGAAGCATTTATCAGAAAGAATTAAACAACACAGTTGTTCGAGTGGCCATTCGGAAGCATGTGCTGTGAATGAATTTTGGAAAAAAAAAAACGATACTAATACTATCGACAAGGAACTTGAAAATGAAATTCGCCAAGAAGCCTCATTTTGGAAAATGGTTCTTCAAAGGTTATTCGATATCATTCTTACCCTAGCAAATAGTTCTTTGGCTTTGAGAGGACATCAAGAAGACTTAAGTCAGAAAGGATACCACGGAAATTTTCTGTCCTTTCTAGAGCTTGTCGCCCCATATGATCACATTTTGCGGCAAGTTTTGGATATGCCCAAAGGTAATAATAATTATTTCTAAGTTTTTTTTTATCGTTTTATTTTGTTTATAATTATTAACTGTTTAATATCAGGACTTTTTTGAAATTGTGTTTTTTATGTTTTTAGGATCTACAAGATATTTGAGTGCAACAATTAAAAATGAAATGATTGAGAGCTTGGGGACCAAACTCGAAACCCATCTACTAGAACAAATTAAAGTGTCACCGTTTTTTGCCATCATAATGGATATGACACAGGACATATCGAAGGTAGATCAGCTAAGCATTGTTGTAAGGTATGCAGTAATAACCAGATCGGAAAATGGACAGCCAATTGATATAGAAGTAAAAGAAGTGTTTCTAGGCTTTTATGCAGCCATCAAACATGGCGCAGTAGATTTAGTCAACCAAGTGACAACATTATTTATCGACAAAAATATTGATTTAAAAAAATGTGTGGGGCAAGGCTATGATGGAGCCAGTGTGATGAGTGGTGTGCGTAATGGTGTACAAAAACATATTAAGGATATCCAGCCTAACGCAGAGTACGTACATTGTGCTCCTCATAATTTAAATTTGGTGATAAATGATGCCGTTAGCAGTTGTGTGGAAATACAGATTTTTTTCGCAACGCTGTCAAGATTTGTATAACTTTTTCGGAAACAGCATCAAACGTTGGGATCTACTGTCAAAATTCACTGGCGAATCGGACACCACTCTAAAAAAACTAAATCCGACTGGATGGTCCAGTAGGGTCAATACGATATCTGCAATAAAACTTCGTTATTTTGATATTATCAAAGCATTATTAGAAATAGTTCTAAAGAGTCCTAATAAAGATGAGCGTAGTGAAGCAGAGAGTATTAAAACAAAAATGCTAAATTTCGAGTTCGTGTTGCTTTGCGAATTCATGCACAGTGTATTGAACGACATCAATTATGCATCCAAAACTTTGCAAAAATGCGACATCAATTTGGGCGAGGCGAGTAAAGTTTTAGCAGGGACCAAAGCAAAGTTGTAAATTTATAGAAATGATTTCGAATTATTCAAGTGCAAAGCCAGTGAAACTGCAAGAAAATATGGTATTGATACCCATTTTCAAGAAAAAAGGCAAATAAAAGTTAAAAAACATTTTGATGAATTAGCTTCTGATCACCGATTTCCAAACCGAGAAAAAATATTTAAAATTGAGATTTTCAATAATGTACTAGACACAGTAATATCTCAATTAGATACACGTTTTATTGGTATGAGTGCAGTCTGTCATATATTCGATTTTCTAACACCAACATTTTTATTACATGTTGATGAAGCAACTTTATTACAAAAGTGTGACGAATTCCAAAGAAAATATTCAGATATAATAGGCCCTAGTTTTTCACTTCAATTTATTAATATTTACCACCTAGTTTTACCTCAACTAACTCAAGCATGGACTGTTCACCAATTATGTAAGGAAATAATGAGCAAATATGGAGTGCTAGAATGCGACCTAACGGAAGTATTTACAGCAATGTTATTATTCTTTACAATTCCTGCCACTTCTGCAGCAGCTGAAAGGTCATTTAGCAAATTAAAAATAATAAAAAATTATTTAAGAAATAATATGGGCCAAACTCGACTCCGACATTTATCGCTAATAGCAATTGAAAACAAAATCGCATCAAGGCTGGATTTAAACGAAGTCATTGATACTTTTGCGAAAACTAAAGCTAGGAAAAAATTGTAAATATAATTGTTATTTAGTCAGTTGGTAGGCCCGACTTTTATATAATAAACCCTTGAATCCTCTCTATTTCGTTTTATTAGCCAAACCTACACCAAGTATTAATTGTAATTTATGTTGTTACTGTTTAATATTTTTATTACCTGCCCTGCAGTGCACAAAAAAGAGCTTAAGTAGCTTAGCATTTTTAAAGTATTTGTAAATTTCATATTTTTATTTGATAAAACCTAATCAGTTTACATAGCAGTGGGGCCCCATTTTTTAATTTGCCCCAGGGCCCTTGGTTACCTAGCTACGCCACTGATTATTTCCCACTCTTTCTTTTCCGCCAACACATTTGAACGCGTAAGACTAAGAAAAAAAAGAGTCTTGACAATAAATTAAATCAATTAATAGCCAATATACAATTAATCCAGTTGTTCTCTCGTTGTGAGGTTTTCAAAAATGTTGGCAAAATTGTCGAAAATTCTGAAAGCTTCAGTTTTTAATTGTCTACCATTCTATAAATGTTTTGAAAAAAGCGTAGTAGTTGGCAGCCCTGCGAATAGCCTATCAATGGCGGGGATGTCAACTGTTCCTTTTTGAAAGAGATTTTATATAATAGTAGTAGAGAATTAAAAACTATAATTTGCAAGCTTTTCAGAGGACTCATCACGAGTTATCAGTAACAAAGTGGTATTGAGTCTTTATATTATTGTAGTAGTAATGGGTAGAAACCATCGTAATCGAATTTACTAAACAAAAATCCATATAATAATAAACAAAAAAAAAAAAAGTGCGACCACTAGAAATTATTTACACACAAAGTGGAACAAGTTGACATCTCTGCATTGAGTATATCAAGAATCGTAGAAATCCCGATAGATCAGGACAGGGCTTTTTTTAAATTTTAAAAATCAAAAGTGGTAGTAACAAATTTGGCTTATATTATTGACTGTTACAAATAAGTAACAAATTTTGCTTATATGACTGTTACAAATAGGTAACAAATTTGGCTTATATATTGACTGTTACAAATAAGTAACAAATTTGGCTTGTATATTGACTGTTGCTGAGAGAATTAATAACATCCTTGCCAACCACAACTAAAAACTTAAAGAACATACCTAGGGAGGGGGGGGGGAGATTGATCCATTTTAAGAGAACGGAAAAAATGGCTGCAAACAGCGTCCAGCGCTTAGATAAAAATACTCGTCGATGATATATTTTCAACGAAAATATTCTTTTAATTTATTAGATTTCACTTGTTACTTAAAAACCTCTGATTAAAGCATTTTTTAAAAAAATTTTGAAACATTTGTGCTTAGCGTCCTAGTTTACGAGTCCTACTTTTTTAAAGAAAAAAAAGTGAAAAGTGGTAACACAAATGTTTCATTATCGAAAGTGCCAATTTGCTTCACTTTGGGAGAGTTCTTTTTGTGATTGAAAATTTTATGTTTTAATACTTTACTTTAGTTTAAATTAGATTTAAAGCATTTTTTTTCACCATATGTTTTATAAATAACATATTGAAGCATGTACTACAAAAAGCCACTTTGTTTCACGTATTTCAAAGCGAGGTATTTAAACCCTTTTCCGAATTAACCAAAATTTTGCAAAATTAAAAGTTTAATTCTCTACTACTTTATATAACATTTTTCACAAAGCGCAGCGGTTGGCATTTTTGCATTATTAACATTTACACTACATGAACAAGATGTCTTCTATAGTATATTAATAAAAAATATTTGTATTTGCACGGTGTCCTTTTCAAAAATAAAATGGTTGATAAGAGAACTGCAACTTACAAGGGCATCACAAAACGCATCCATGGTTACAGCGGGACTCGAACCCACTATTTCCACGATGCAAAGCATTTGGCTGCTTGGTGAGACACAGGGCTAAAGAGAATAGAAGGGCTGGTTCACTCCTTTGAAGAAACTCTCGCCGCGCCAATCCTCCGATTTTCTCTAGTGACGTCACTTTGTCGCAAAGCTCACACTTTTACTTCAAGAACAGAGCGTTCGGCCTTACTAGCTCTAACTAATATTGGAGCATTTCTTTTTGTGACATATTCTAAGACATTTGTTATTTTATATAATGACTTTCCTCAGTTTTTGCAGTGAATTTGCAAAAATTTAAAACTATTAACGAAATGCCAGTTTGCGCGATTGCAACTTGCAAAAATTCTGATAGAAAAACAAAAGGAAAAAATATAATTTTCCGCGTGTTCCCTACAGTAAATGAACAACTATGTAAAGAATGGATTCCGAAATGACACAGTTAATATGAAACAGCAATACCTTTTTTCGATCGTTAAGAACTTTTATAAAAATTCGTTATCTAAATAGAAACCGCCTCGTTACTTTAAAAAGAAAGGCAGGTGAAAAAAATTAAGAAATGGATAAAGTCAAAGAAAATTAAAACGTAAGTGAAAAGTATAAATAAAATATATAGTGTATAGTTGAAATTCTCCTAGTTTCATAACATATTTTTTAATGTAGTTATTCTAAATATTTATGATTTTTTAAAAACATTATATTCTCTTAAATTTAAATATCTATAAATTATATCATTTTAAGTTTAAATATCTATAAACAATTGTAAAATTTCTAATGTCATTATGAACCTAAATTACCTATTAAGTAAGAACAAATTGCTATTAACGACGTATTTTAAAATCAGGGATTCTTAATTTAACTCAACTTATTGTTATAAAAGAATATGTAGATATAAAGGTGTCGATATATGCTTTTCTTAATAATTAAAGTTAAAACTGAACTTTTCAAAATAAAGTATTTATAGTGTTATTTTCGCCAACTGGTAAAATATTTTTATAAGTTTAAAATGGTATTTTTTTAATATAATGGCCAAAAAAGTTTTTTTGAACAATGTTTATGAACGGAAATAATGTGTTAATTACGTAAAGTTTGAAAGCTAATAACCAGAAAAAGTCTAACTTATTTTAACAAAGAGAAAGATGCAGAGTTATCATAAAATCTTTCCTTGCGATCTCCGATACCTGTGGACACAGTGACGTCATGAGGAGGAAAATCGTAGCTTCAGCTCTAAGAGCGGAGTGAACTAGCCCTTCTATTCTCTTTAGCCCTGGGTGAGACCACTCAACTAGGATGGTTCCAATCTTAGAAAATTGTTAGAACTTTTGTGCGTTTATTTACTTTATTTATGTTTAGCAGAAATCAAAATCATTTTACAAGAAACAAGCAATTAGGCAACTATGTTAAGCGATAAGATTTATAAGACAAATATATGAGTTTTAATTATTTTTTATTTTATTTTTTTCCAAGTTGTATATTTTTGAAAAAAATGGATCGGTTCTGGAAATTTGGCGCTGGACGCTTACAGTTTAAACAAATTGTTTGATAACACTATATTAGTTTGGCAAGTTAATTTTCAGGGACTTATTTAATCTTTTTTTGGTAAAATAATTACTTTTTTATTTTAAGATTTACTAAGTTTTATATATCGGTTTAAAAAAAGTTTTGTTTGGTTTAATAGGATCGGTTCTCAGAATTTGACGCTGAGCATTTACGGATTAAATAAATTGCTTAAATGTTAGATCTAACATTTGTTTAACGAATAAAATTTTTGTGATTTATTAAACGTTTTTTTTTATGGTAAAAAAATTATTTTAAGAGCTATGCTATGAAAGAACAGTATGACACGGATTCTCACTAAGTTTAGAGATTCTAAAAGCTTTTTTTTTCTTTCTAATTTGAGTTTGTTATCAGACAAAATTTTTCTAGCAGCTAAATAGTTAGTAAAATTTTGAGAAATACTCTATAGTACTATCCAGTATTGCTTGTCATTATCATCTCCTCACAAATCTATCATTAAAATCCTATTACCTCTATCACCTTTTATTTGAGCAAAAATTTCAATATCTACTTTTAGAATTTTATCTCATCGCTATTTTATAAAATCAAATTGATCTAAATCATATAATATATCAGCTTTTAAAAATTGTAAAACAAAAAAAAAATTATTTTAAAAAAAAGTAAGGTGAAATCAGTCGTGAAATTCTTCATAAATTCGATAGTTCTACAAAGTGTGATCTTTTTAAATTGAGGTCGATATCTCCCAAAGTTTATTGATCTCTTCAGTAAATACTGACGATTAAAATATCACAAATTCTGTCAAAAATGTTATTTCAGTCATTTTTTTAAGTCGTTTGACGTTTGTATTTGCCTCTGTGTAAAATAGTTGCGTCAAAATTCCATCATTCGTTCTTGGAATTTTTCTCATAACAACTAGAAAATTCAATTTTCTATGACTAAAAGTACATTATTCAGTCTGAAAAGAACCATGAAATAATCATATTTCGTCAAAACTAATTGCATCTTTTTACACTGTGGGGCCAAACGATCTGTGAACTAGACGAATTACATACCTACAGAGCACGCTTTCAACCGTTCAACCATCAAACAAACGATTGCACAGACGATAATTTCAAACACCATGCGATATTAAAACTTAGAAAAAAAATTTTTTTTTTTTTTTGTATACCACATATTTTCCCCAATCTGATTAAAAATTATTTAACCATGTACATGGGCGTAGCGTGAAAAAAAAAGTTTTTTTCTTTTACTTATTCTATTTTGAAGAGGGTTTACAGATTTGTTTCTTTTTTGCCTTTTTTCTTTTTAAAAGAATAGATTTGTTTATTTTAAGTTGGGCATAAAAGCATGTACTTTATGCTACATATATCATTTTTTAAAATTTAAATAATTATATAATACGTACTGTGATAAAAAAAACTCTGAATGACTTGATATAGTGATTCAATTTTCACACGTAGGGCTCACGTTTAATGGTTCGAGGGCTTTCCCTTAAATAATTTGTACTGACAATATTCTAAATTACGATATCAGTCACAAAAACGTACGTTCTTTGGATAAAATTCTCTTTTTTCCGACAGATTTTGAATCTTAATCCTCAAAATATGGATGGTAGTAATAATCTAGAAAGTATATGGCCTCTGTAGTTTGAAATTTCATCAACACAGTAGTCTAAAGTTAAGGCTCTATAACTTTAATTTAACTTCTTGCATATTTCATCAAGTCTCGAGAACTTTTTGAGCCAATTAAAAAGTTTTTGCTCACAATTACTAGAATCGTTTATTCAAAGATAAATCCATATTAAAAATAATTTTTAATAATTAGTTTTTTAATATTTGAAAAATTTTGAATTGTGAAGCATTCCAATTTTTACAATCAGTTTAAAGTATGTAATTTTCAATCACAAAATCCGAAATTTGATCGAAAGAAGTCAAATAGTTCTCGAGAAATCGATATTTAAATATACTACTTTTTGAATGCTGCAGCAAAAAAGCAAAAATTTTATGAATACATTGCTAATCTATCAAATATTTACGAGAAATGTATGCTTCAAATAAACTCAGTGTCACCATAAAACAAAAATAAATTAATTTTATACTAATAACTTTTGACAGAAAAAAAAGTTTATAAAAATTATTTCACTATGTAGAAAAATTGCGATCCAAAGAAATGTTAGATTTTCTTATAATTTTAACAAAGTAACTACTGACTACAATTATAAACAGGTTATAAGAACTTAAATTTAGTTTTATTGAAATGACTTTGTTCCAAAATCATAAAATGATTTCGTTCCAAAATCCTGATATGATTTTAGAGATGTTATGGAAGTGATCATTTTGAAATTATTTTCATAGTCTGTATAAATTTCTTAAAAATTAAAATTTTTACAACAAATAAAATATTTATTTTGTTGTTATCTTGCTGTAAACAAATAAAAAATGTGTTTCATTTACAACAAATAAAATTTTATTTTGTTTATCATGGATAAATGTTCTAAATTTTTTAATATTTTTAAATAATAAAAAATAGTTTTTATGGGGTTTAAAAAAAAGTTCTGAAGTGTAGGAAAATTATTGGATGGAACGTACCCTTTTCCCTTCAGACGCTATGCTTATTGTTCACATATGAAGGATGAAGAAGAAATAAAATATATAACATAGCTGATGAATCTCCTGACTTTCGCAGGAGATTTCATTTTTATTTTTAAAGTGGTAACCAAATGTATACGTTCATATTTTTATCTCTATTTAGCAAAGATAATTTATTATGATTTTGGCCACCATTATATATAAATAATTTAAGTAATTATATTAAAATACAAACATAGTTCTTTAAAAGAGCTGAGCGTTTGTCTAGTTAAAATAATTCCCGCTGAGTTTTGTAAAACCAATTGTTACACTACCCAGGGGGAACAATTTTAACCACCGTGGCCGTGGTGAGTACACTTACCAACTTTAAAGTTCCATGGTACACAAGTTTACCGCTTTTAATTTGAATTTCCATTTGTAAAAAGCTTCAGCTCGGATGAAGTACATTGAAATAAAATTGGTGCCCATATTCCCGTATTAGAAAATGTATAAAATATCATAATAAATATATATAATTCTTTTCTGATTATAAAATTTATTTCGTAAATAAAAGTCATGAAGTTCCTTTCTTTATTATGAAACCTCTGATAAACATTACATTAATAGGCGGTCGTAAACATACTTACTACCAAAAAAGGACGTTAAGATTGATTTTGCTTGCCGACCGTAATGTGTAGTGGTTAGGGCCTGGTTTGAATCTCGAACAAGGCATTAATGTTCCGTTATTCTCTGTACTATCTGCCCTTAATGAGGAATAAACGTTGGCTCACCTATTATGATGCCCATGAATGAGTGGCCAACAAATGTGCCCTGCTGATAGCTGAATAACGAGTGTCAATTGGGTGGGCATTGGAGAAAAAAAAAAAAAAAAAGATTCAATTTAATTTTATCGAATGAAGATTTTTTTTTTCTTATATCAATTTCAATTCCAAAAATATTTACATCAAAAATATTATATTTACCATCGCTAAATAAATGGAACATTAAAGGGTTAGCTACAAAGAGTAAAAAATGACAGTTATGCAAATATTTAGTGAAAAAACAAACAAACAAAGCAGCTTTAATTTTTTTTTGTAACAAAAACAGTTGACCGAAAGGATTCCTCATCGTCACCCGAAGATTAATTGCAAATTTTATTATAATTTCGAGTGCGTTTTGTTTACATTACATTTTGAAGGTCAAAAAACTCGCAGGCGTTCTTTTTTCTCAATACATATGGCATTAGATGACATTAGAATTTTTAACCATGAACAACGAACGATACGAAGTGTGATGTTTAAAGCTTATGGAAAAAGAAGAAAAACCATAGTGACGTAATCCATTTTATTCCACCTTTTATTTACGTCATTGATGTTATTAAAAACAATCTACTCCGCGCTTACCTTGGGCGAAGCGTGAAATGCAATGCTTACGAGACCGCTTATTACGTGGGTGGCGCGTAATGCGTAATTTTTTTGATAATCATCATTTATTATTTTGCGGGAAAATCAAATTTGGGTTAAGGCTGGCGTTTAATTCATTTCCAATAGAAAAATGGAAATTAAATAATAAATTAAAAAAAAAACAAGTAAACAAATAAAATACAGTATACTCTTGATATCGCAAAGTTGAAGGGACGCTAAAAATTTTTTGAATTAGCGAGTTTTCGATATAACAAGTTCATAACTAAATATGTTCTAAAAAGTTTAAAAAAATACATATATTCTAAAATATTACTCTAAAAAGTAGAGTCATGAAGCATAAGAATAACTACTGTTAAATATGTATGTAATGATAGTAGAAGTTTGAATATAACAATGATAATTTTATTTTTAAAAGTAAGAAATAACAATAACGCATTAAATAGAAAAGAATTGGCTTATAATAAACTTATAATTCATTTTGTATTTCGAAAAAAATTCGACTTAGCAAGATTTTGAGAAGAAACCCATAGGAATTCAAATTAACATTAGGTGTATATGGATGCCAAGGGGAAATTTTTTTTTTTAATTAATTAATTTATTTTTTGTTGTTGTAGTTGACATAACAATGTTTTCGAGATATCGAAACTATGCTGTAAAATCATAATTGAGGAACTTAGTGGAAGAAGCACGTAAGTGACATTTTTAGGGGCATTTACTATTGAAGGAAAACAACATAGAGTGGTCGCATTATGTTTCTAGCAGAATTGTTTTTGCTTTTATTTTAATGTTAACATAACTGACTTGAGTATGTTCGCATGATTTTTATTTTAAATTAGATATAGTAAATAAAGTAAGGCAAAGAATTATTTACCCGCATTCTATAATAAATCTATAATAGAACAGTTCAGATACCACTTTTTTTTTCTTTATAGTCTGATTATAGCCACTCTGAAAGTGCCACTTACTTGGTTCTTCCACTAAACTCTTCAATCATAGCAATCTTTCACTTCCTTCAATTATTTTAAATCTCAAAGAAACTGTTACGTACTAAAATCATGTATCCTTTACTAGATTGTTTCAAATTCAAAATTTTTTTCTTCTTAAAAGTTGATTTTTTTTAAAGACAACAGACATCATTTTGTCAATTAAATAAGAAATTATTTAAAATTATGTAAGCACATTCTGTTAATATATTAATCGTATTGAAATGAAGAGTTAGTTGAATTTGAAAAATTATAAACTCTACATAAAAATTAAATTATATTTGAATATAGTATTTAACAAACGCTAACATGTAGGTATAATAAGTAAATATAGGATTTTGCTTGCTCATATAAACTCTTTAAAAACCCGTATTTTAATTTCTGATATAAAATATCCATAGAACAATTTCATCACACAAAAAAATAAATAAATAAATAAATTTCATTAGATTTTTACTGCTACTTAACAGACTGGTTGTAATTTTATTATTTTTTTTAATTATTATTATCGGGGGGGAGGGAACTACAATAGAACAAATATTAATGTTTTGGAAAATTTAACAGCGAAAATCATTTTGACAAAGAAAATTCTTTTTTTTTTTTTTTTTTACCTTGTTAAAGAATTGTGTTTAAAGAATGCAAAAAAGTAAGTAAAATACGTAAAATTTACCTTTTCCATTTTACTTCGCTCATTTTGACTTTTTAAAAGCATGCATTTCAAATACTGATTTTTAGAAGCTTCGTTGAATTCAAATTTGTTTTTTGCCTTTGGCAGCAAAAAAAATTGCATTATTCTTTTGAAGAAAGGTGAATTCGGTCGAAAATAAAAATTAAAAAAAAAAGAAATTAGCTGACATTTGCTCCAAAAAATAAAATAGATAAATTTAAAAATATATTCCATGCGATCACATTTAAATGAATTAATTCAAAAACAGAGGGGTAAAGGGCTAGTTTAATTGAAGTTGTGTTGTATTTAATAGAAAGCGATAGCTTTAACTAACAGTTAATCTGAAGAGAAAAAAAAAACAACTGCGTTTTTTTTTTTTTTTTTTTTTTTCCTTTTTGTAGATTGCAAGTTTCTGTAAAACATGAAGAAGGTCTTAATAGTATTTTTAAAAAAACAATTTATTGCTCTCCAAAAAAAAAAAAAAAAAAAAATAACCCTAAATAACTTTTGATCTACTGATCAGATCCTCACGTTTTAAGACTCCATATAAATGATTCCATAGGGGGATCTCAAATATGCTAATTAATTGCTGCAGACAATATTTTTTAAGTTACGAAATCAGACACAAAAACTTATTTTTCTCAAATAAAAATACCCTTTTTCCAACGGATTTCGACTTCTAACACCCAAGATATAGAGGGTAACCGCAATCTGGAAAATATGGTCCTATTAGTTTGGTCAGGAGAGTTTGGACCCCCTAATGATAATTTTATTTTTTCCGTATTGCGTGTAATTTTTTTAATGAATTTAAAAAAAAAAAAAAAAAAAAAAAAAAAAAAAAACTGCAGAAATTGTAGTATATTTACAGTTACTTATGCTGTATAAAAAAAATATAAGAAAAAATGAAATGAATTTTCAAAAGTATGCGTAACGTTGCGATAAACAAATTTTTAATTCCATACATGAAATATTGAAATAAATGCAGTATTTTATCTATTTTCTCAAAAATAGTATTTAATTTCCAATCACAATTATTTTCGTATTTCAAGCGTCAGAAATTTAAATTTATTTCAGTAAATTCATTTTCAATAAAAATAGAAACTTAGATTTTGATTTTGAAAACTTTCCAAGTTACTAAAAAAAAAAAAAAAAAAAAAAAAAAAAAAAAAAACACTAATACTATAGTGTCAGGAAAATATTTCTTCAAACTCAAACTATATAAGAAGTAGACACCGATTTTCGAAGAAAATAAATAAATAAATAACCACAAAGTATACCCCAATATATTACTGAATCAAGAGATTATTTTGAGATTTTCTTTTTTTTTTAAATGGCGGGCACTTGGGGCAAGTTCACCATTGGCCACAGAAATGCCAGAATAATACTCTCTTCTCGTTACCCAGTGGGCACCTATGACTAAGCCACGGCGGTGGAGCAGCGTCGTCCACGTCACACAACCACAAACCCTTCTATAGGGCGGGTTACATTCACACGCAATCACACAGAAGAAAAGACATAGAACAGAGAGAGAGAGAGAAGCATCCATGCCCTGAGCGGGATTCGAACCCGCAACCATCGGCTCCGCAGTCAGACACGCTAACCACTCGGCCACCTGGTCGGCTTATTTTGAAACGTAAGATTTGAGTTTTCTTTGAATAATTTTTTTTAATGTTAAATTGCTTGATTGCTGAGCTTTTAAACCTTTCTTTATCCAAATAGTTTTTGTATTGATGTACTTTTGAACTGAGTGCATGCTGCCTGAATCTGTTCTTTCAACTTTTGTGGCTGCTTATTAAATTACAATTTTCAGTAATAACATCGTCATATTAAAAAAAATAAAAAATTAGTGATCATGATATTTTGACTACTAAAAACTTTTAATAACACAGAAAAGAGCCGTGGTGACTCAAGGTATAGAGCGTTCGCTTCCGAATTGGGTGAACGGGTTCCAGCGATGACTGGTCGATACGAATTCCGCACTCGGCTCGCACCGACCACATTGCTGACACGTAAAGTATCCTGAGTGGTAGATGAATCATGGGAGGTTTTCGTGGTTTTTCTCGCCATGTAACGCAAATGCAATCAAAAAGTCCTCCACGAAGGCAAAATTTCTCCCAATGCTAGATCCTAGAGTTCCCTTGTCTTCTGAATTGGGTTCAAAATTACATGGCTACGGTGTTGAACAAAGGTAGCCGTATACTCAAAATTGGGTAGGCTGTTCAACTACGGTTATGAAATGAAAGAACGCTGAGAAACATTTTTTAATGAGAATTTTGAAAGGAAGTTGGCAGTATTTTCAACGAATAGGGTCCGATCACCGTCGAGGAAATATATGATAGGTGGAATTATATTTTACCGCAAAAAACTCACCAATCGGGTTTCTTTATTTTCTCAACGGTGATTGGAGGTGGAGCAACTGCATTCCGTGAGAATGCTCCTTAGGATATTTTCGTTCCTCTGATTTCAAATGTTCAGTCGGTTTCTCTCAACAAGGTGCATTTAATATTTTATTTAGTAATATATTTTATTTAAAATTCACTCGAGGAAATATTAAGTATCTCCACGTTTCTGTTCGTAGGGAGTGGTAGGAAGAAGGCGATAATTAATTACAGTTTATTATGCGATACGTTAAGCTCATATGTTTATATTTTAAGTGTTATTATCAAAGAAGCAGACAAGTGTGTGTGCATGCATATAAACATTAATATTTTTTATAAACTTGAATATTCAGATAAAAAGTAAACTAAACTAAAAATACCATTTTTAAAAAATTCTGTAGCATTTCGAACAAAGATATTTTCCGATTTGAAATCCTCTCACCCGATTAAGGTAAGATCAATTGCTAGTATAAATGCAACAAAAATGTGTTCCTCACTGTAATCTAAGTAACTATATCAAGTTGTCTTTATCAGGATGTTCGTAGTCTCGAAAAACTTAAACAGTGATAAACGAAGGTATATAAAATAAAATCTTTAAACTAATTCATACCCAACAAAAATTATTTGTAAATCAAAAAAGAATATAAATGTTAAAGTTGTCCAACTGAATTCTTAAAATTTAAGTAAAATTAAAACCTATGGATGGTGTTTTCACTAGAAATGTAAACAATAACAATCTCGAGCTGTATACCTGCTGTAGTTCCGGTTAGAAAGTTTGCAGCTACTTACTACATGTTATTCTGCGAGGCGATATTTTCAAACGGATAATTTTGTTTTCAATAAAAGAAATAAATTAGATAATTTCTGAGCTCAAATATGCCGTATTTCATAAGATATTAATGTTATTAAGTAATTCTGGTGAGTTTAAAGTGAAAATTTGTTATAGTTATTTATAGATATATTGTTAAAAAAGGTGACATGGTTGCTAGATTTTAAACAACTCGCTTTTTGGCAGTCCAGATTTGGCTTCTTTCCATTTGTTTATTATTGTTTGTTCTTGTTGCAAGCTGTGCCCCATCTTACCCACACACGCACAAGTATTGTTAGCATTAAGCACAAGTAATAAGTAATCAAATACCACGTTTGCAAGAATCTCAAAACACAATGATGCCAAATGGCTTTAAAATACAACGGAAACAGTAACCCGGAAATTTAGGTGGCATCGAGCTCGCAGCGTTCCCTAGTGTTGAAAACACCATCCATATTGAATTTTCCACAGTCTTACAAGACATTTTTCATCATTTTTTAAAAATTTTCTCGACTGCGCCTCCTATGTTAAATTTTTGTTTTTAAAATGTTATGTAAACTTAAACGTTAACCTTTTGAAAATAAATTTGAAGAGGCTCTTAAATTTTTTTAGACATTATGATCACAGCCACTCTGTGTTTTATATAAGGCCTGAAATTAGCCATTGTAGTTGAAATTAAGAATTCTAGAAATGGCACTTTACCCTTGTAATAGAAGAAGCATGAGTTGATGAGATATTTTAATAAATATAACACAGTTGAAGTATTTAAAATACAGCAATAAGGAGATGACTTTAATAGGTATGACAACAATAACCAAATTAAAAAATAACTTTCCACAAGCCTGAAGGGAAAAAGAGAGAAGCAGACAACGTACTAGGTGTGTATTGGAACAGAATTGCAACGGAACAAATCTAGAAAGAATACTCCTATTAGAGACATCGATATAAAGTAAACTGTTTAAGACAACCAAGACTGGCTAACGGCTGTAAGAAGAACATTTAAATAGTATTTATAAAATACATGAAAATAAAAAAAAGGAGATAAAATGTTCATATTAAATACATGTTTTTTCATTAAGTGTATTGCGACTTGGAAAGTCTTGCAGTACTACGGAAGCAGGCTGATATTATTCTGTATTATTCTGATTAAGGAATGTTTTTCCTTCTCTTTGGAATATTTAAAGTGGTAGTGAAAAGGAGATAAAAATTAATAATTTATTTTCTATTTGGCTAACTGTTAGCAGAATCGTAGTCCTGTCTTGCTGTCAAGATATCGCTTTAAAATTGGAAACTAGTAATACAAAGATTTGTTTCGTTTCTTTTTTTATTTTATGAATATCACATTTAAAATAAAGATTGGTAACTAGTATACCGGAGATGTATGATTTTAATGGATTTTCGCAGTGAGTGAAAAAGCGCCCTCTGTTTTATTACAGACACAAACTATGGATGGTGTTTTCTACACTAGGGAACGCTGCAAGCTGGGTACCGCCTAAATTTCCGGGTTACTGTTCCCGTTGTATTTTAAAGTCATTTGGCATCATTGTGTTTTGAGATTCTTGAAAACGTGGTATTTGATTAGTTATTATTTGTGTTTACAATGCTAAAAGTATTAACACTAACGTAAGATGGTACACGGCTTGTAACAAGAATAAACAGTAATAAGCAAATGGAAAGAGGCCAAATCAGGACTGCCAAAAAGCGAGTTATTCAAAATCTAGCAACCATGTCAACTTTTTTAACAATATATTTATAAATAACTAAAACAAATTTGCACTTTAAACTGACCAGAATTACTTAATAACACTGATATCTTATGAAATACGGCAGATTTGAGCTCAGAAACTAACTAAGTTACTTTTTTTGATGAAAACAAAATTATCCGCTTGAAAACATCGCCTATCAGAATAACATGTAGTAAGCAGCTGCAAACTTTTTAACCGGAACTAGAGCAGGTGCCGAGCTCGAGATTGTTATTGTTTACATTCATATTGAAAACACCATCCATAATTTTACCTTACCAGCTGTATTCCTGTATCGCCAGAAGAGGACGCTCTCACGCTCTAAAACTTGAAATGTTAGACACTTGAAAAGAATTCATAGGTAGAACAAAAATAGACCGTTTAAAGCGTTATGATTTATTTTAGATCTTATTCAGTATTTAAAGATGGCAATGATCCTAATGTTATGTTTGGTCCCGTGATTATGTTTATGTTTATTTACTGTGCTTGTTTTGGACTTTAAATATGACGATTATTTTCGTATTTGATAATTTCACAAATAAGTATGAAATTAAATTTAAACTTTTATTGTTTTTTTTAGATAATTTTTTATGGAATTTCTTTTCTCATTTCCCTTACTGTGACCCCTTTAGGGAGGGGCCAATGAAAAATTAATTTTTTATACATAAATTTTCATATTAATGTTTTTATTTGCTTATTTTAATAATTCTTTTGTCATACTTCTTATTAGAAACAAAAATTGTTTTGAATAAACATCAAATAGTTGTAGTTTTCTTCTATTCAAGGCAGTGACGTATCTGTGACGCAATAATTTGTTTACTGTCAAAACCAGTTATTTATACTGATCAATACTTCGAAACATCAAATTTTTACATTTTATTTGAAATTAATTCACTAGGGAAATCCTTAATCTGTAAAGATATTTAATTTGTTACTTGTTTGTAATATGTTCGATTTAGAAAAATTGCCCCATTAATGTTTATTTAGTCATACGTTTTTTTTTCTTTTCCTTTTTCTCTTAAGTTCTAAGTTTCTGTTAAGTGTTATTTTTACTTCTATGCCCAATTTTTTCATGAAAGGTTATAGAAATACTTTCCATACATTTCTTTTTATTACAGGAAATTCTTAATTTTTTTAAATTTATTTATTTACATAAGTTATTTATACTCAAAAATTAATTTTATTTGCATACTGTTATGGAACTTGGAGATTTTAATTAAATTAAAAATAATTTAATTAATTGATTTTAATTAATGGTATTTAAAAGCAATTTTAAAAACGTTAAAAAGATTTTATAAATTTCATGTAAGAAAATTTCTATATCAATACCTGTGCGTAAATGTTCAGGATCGTAAGAAGCAAACAATTGCATGTGTGTACAGAAACAGATAGGGGCAAATTTAAAGTGTTTTATTTGTAGCTTCTTCTGAGAAACCCATTATAATAATTTATTCCAATAACAATTACCTGTCAATTACATATTAGCTTCACTGGGTATTGATATAGAAATAAATACTTCAATTTTATATTTTATCATATTTTTCCTGATTTTATAGTTTTATTATTGTCCTCCAGGCTATGATTCCTAATTTTTAATTTGTACACATTTGATTGAACAAAAGATGCAAGCTAAATAAGAAATTTGACTTTTAGGAAACTTATACTGTATGCTACAACAGGTCAAATGCAGTCTTTAAATAATGTTATCTACAGGTTTCCAATGTTGTCTAAAAATATGAGTTTATGCAAAATGCATATAAACTCTTAAGCAACAATGCTAAAAAGTGGAACTTACTCATTTAGAAGTGAATAAAATGAGAAAATCAATGTATCAATACACTTTAAACTATTGAAACCATGTTTTAAACAATAAGCTTTTAATTTGTTTGCTAAAGTTACTTCTAAGTCCTGAACTTGACATACCACTTACATAAAACGGATTATAATGAGGAAATCTATATTTTAATACGCTTAAAGCTATTAAATCCATATTATGAAGGGGAAAAAAACATATTTGTGGTCTGCTAAATTTTCAGCAATTGCTCCATTGAAATAAATTATAAATTCTTTTATTTTTATTAAATATAAATGTTTTATTTTAAGTTTAAGTCAAAACTTATTATACCGTTAATTTCTTTATTTTGAGGTATGCAATGATTTTGTTTGAACTCAAATGGAAAGATAAATTATAGTTAAGAATAATTCTTAACTTGATTCATTGTCAAAATTGTAAATTTTTATTGTTAAACTTGAAGAAGCAGTTTGTATTACCAATCTTCATGATTAATGACTTTTTCATCTAAAAATTATATTTCACATAGTTAATGTAATTTTATTAAAGATTTTTAATCACATTTAATATTGTCATTATTTAGGTATCACTGCAATAAAAAGGTTTTTCTTAACTATAAATAAATAAAAACATATTTCTTAGAATTTTTGTATTAAAATGTCTATTACACTGATTAGTCAGTTCAATAAAATTTAGAAATTCAGACATACATAAAATCTGTAAAAATTAAAATATAAATGTGTGTTTGTAAGACAGCACTTCTTCAGAGGACACCACAAACACACAGGAGCCTTTCTGTTGTCAGTGGAATAACCAAAATTGACAGTGCCCAGTCACACATTTATATTTAAATTTTTACTGATTTTATGTATGTCTGAATTTCTAAATTATATAAAGCAAATTTGGTTTTAGCTACTTAAGGCGCTTTTCCAATTTGATTTAATGTTTTAATAGTTTATTTACTTTTTTGTCTCATTTTTTGCTTTTGTAAATTGAATTCATTTTCTGATTACAGTTCAGTAAAATTCATTTTGATGGTATTCTAAAACAAATTTCTTCCAATCGCTAAGTGGTACCTGTTTACATGATTTTTCCTATTTATATTTTAGTTTTGATTATTATAGTAGCAAAGATTGCTGTAGGATCATTTTTCATCTTATGAGAAATTAGAAAAAGTTATCTCCGAATGAAGGTACTCTTCTCCCCCCCCCCCTCTCTCTCTGTCTCTCTTTCTCCGAATGAAGATACTCTTCTCACTCTCTCTTTTTTTTAAAAATTTAAGTGCCATTGTCTGATATACTTTTACCCAGTATATTTAATGTGATTTAAGGTTGATTGTGATATCCAGGCATACTCTATGCAGATGCATTTTTAAGAGTGATTGATTATGGTTAACTGGACAATTCATATTGGTTGAATAACACTGTCATGCTGACTCCTGAAATTGGTTCGATAACATTACTATTGAACCATTCCTGTTAAGTGAGATTATTGACTAAGGTCTGCAAAATAGCAGTAGAGATATTTTCTCAGAGATCTGTGCAGTAGTCATTGTCCTTTTATATTGGAATAAGCCCTTAACAATTAGCCTTAAATTATAAATTATTCCTCAGTTGTGTATAAAATCCTTCATTTTTATAGTTTTTGGTATTTTATCTAATTTGTAAATTTTTGGACAGGTTACCAGTTATGTTCTTTTTTAGTTGCATCTGAAATTTAGTCTTTTAAAGTAGCAAATGGATTTTCTTAGGCTAAATAAAAATATAAAAAAATTAAACTAAATCACCTTGCATATTTTAAGCTATTATTATTTATTTTTTGTATAAAATTTGATTAATGAATTGAACTGGAGGATCATGACTCAGGCTCGGGTTCTGTATGGCAACTATTCTGAAGAAGTTAGGTTCCTTCAGCGAAACATCAGACTTCTGATTAATCAAGATAAGAGTTTTTATTTTAAAATGTGTTATGAAAGTTCCAATACACCTATTTTTCACTTGATATTCAATGCTATTATTTTTCGCATCTAAAAAGAAATTTATTTTTTCTCAATCAATCAAAACAAAGTTAATAATTTGTTTATTCATTGATTTGCATACTCTTATAAAATTCAAATTTTTATTTTGTTATATTTCAGAAACTAGGCAAACCAATGTGCTTGTGTGATTAGTTGGTTCTTTTGAAAAGACAAATCAAATGTTATAAAGTTATAGTTGATAACTAACTTTACTTTGTTACCATACTAACTCTGTTTTCACACACCAGTGGTTGAAAAATATAACTGGCTTACACACTGGTCATTTTACTTGTCTCTATTAGATCTTTTATTTCAAAAAAATCAAAATGAATTTAAATAAAAAAATTACAATGCATACATGTATCTTTACAATTATGATGAAATATTCGATTTTGCTACAATAACGCAACCCAAAACATGGACCTGTAAATCCAAAAACCAAGGCAGCTTACCATCCCTTTATAGGGATTGCTCATGTGAGAAACTTCTGATAATTATTTTATGGTGGTCCAGGTCAAATTTTTCTAATTCCGGATCAACGGACCACCATTAATTTTATGTCCCGCCCATATACAAGAACTTGAAGTTACTAAGAATGATGAGGGAAGTATTTAATGTGATTGAGCACCTTCAACAAGGACATTATAAGTATTTCCTTGTATACAAAAGTGATAAGTATTATCTTATAATACCAAAAGGGGTATTTCTAAGGGTGGATAGCATCAAGATGCCTTCAGTAACTAAATGACTGCAAAATAATGGCGAAAGCTTAACAAATTTGGTGTTCCCCAGTGTTACCAGTTAGTGTCAGTATGGCTCCACAAGGAGTCCTGTTACACTACACCCCTAGTTGCAAATACGAATATCTTATTTAACTGATTGCTACCAACTTATTTAAATAGATAAATTCATGACGGAACTTCATATTGAGATGTGGTGGCTCAGTGGATGCAGAACGAATTGGTGTTCCCCAGTGTTACCAGTTAGTGTCAGTATGGCTCCACAAGGAGGCCTGTTACACTACACCCCTAGTTGCAAATACGAATATCTTATTTAACTGATTGCTACCAACTTATTTAAATAGATAAATTCATGACGGAACTTCATATTGAGATGTGGTGGCTCAGTGGATGCAGAATTTGCCTTTTAATTTTGTCACCTGGGTCGAATCTCAATGATGGCTGGTTGATATGAGTTCTTATCTGGGCTTGCACCGACCACAGTGCTAGTATAAGATATTTTCAGTGTTAGGCGGGTCGTGGGTTAGAATCTTCTTGTGGTTGGCTAACTGTGAGTGTTTTTCATGGCTTTCCTCTACATGTAATGCAAATGTGGGTCATTTCCATCAAAAAGTCCTCTACGAAGGCTAGTTTGTCCCAATGCTTGATTCAGGAGTTCCCTTGTCTTCTAGATTTGGTTCAAAATTACATGGTTATAGAGTTGAACATTGATAGTTCATAAACTCAGATTTGGATCGGCTGTTAAACGGCAATTATAAAAATAAAAAGAACTTCATATTGTGTCAATCAAGTTCTTAAATAGTAAAAGTTAGGATGATTAGCAGTTTGATTTTGATGTTTTTCATTTCAATTTCCTCACTAGTGATTTGGCAGATTTTGCTATTGTTTGTGAGTAGTATAGCGTATCTAATAAGTATTTTAATTTCCTAGCATATCTAAAATATTTACTCATTTAGTTAGAATTTGCATTATAAATGATAAAAAGTTTTATAAAATTTATGCAATTAAAAAGAAAATTATATTTAATCGAATTTTCCTTCCATTTAGAATCTTTGTATGGAAAACAACTTTTCAATATCTCTTTTATATCTCAAAAGTAAAACATATTTTGCAAAATTCTTTTATGAATTTTGTTTATGGATGTGAGTTTAATACATCATTTGATTTCATTGGTTGTAATCTTTTATCAGTATTCTGCCAAAGAACAGCATCTATTATCAACCATTTTAAGTGCACATGTTCTTAGAGTTTAGAAGTTTGAGAGCCGCCATTTCTACTCTGCTTTGAGATGGTGAAGTTGACAGTTGCATGTCATGTTATTTTTAACACATTGGTCTATGTGTACTAAGACTTGGATTACTCTTCCTGTATATATTTTTATAGCGTGATGAATCCATTTATGGCAACAGGAGTAAACTTATGAAGATTATCCATTTTAACAGTGTGTGATTTTGTTTATAAGTTTTGTTTTAGATTTTATATCATAAAATTAAAGATTGTTATTTTAAATGCTTAGTTTCCATTAATTGTATTTATTGTTTATAATGCAATTAATGGAAATTAATTGTTAATATTATAAGTTTTATTGATATAAGTTTAATTTTATTTCATAAGCATTTTAAGTACGATTGTTAAATTTCAATTATTTTGTTTTTATTTTAAGTTTTGTTTCATATTTTGGGTCATAAAATTTAAGATTGTTGTTTTTTTGGTACTTAGTTTCCATCTATTATAATTCTTTTCTGGATTAATTTTTTTGATGCTAAGTTTCCATCTATTGTAATTCTTTTATTGATTAATTTTAATTTTTTTGAAATTTATATTCGGTACTTCAGTAATGCCTTTTGTTTCTTAATAATTATGTTTGACAGTAAATTATTAATTTTTTTAGTTTATTGCCGAATATATTTTATTAATAGAACTTAATATTTAATTTTTGAATTCTGAATACTATGAAATTAACAATGAAATAATTAAATTTTATGTGCCTATGAAAAATAGTATAATAAAGCACAGTTTTTAAAATACTCAAAATGTCATATTTACCATGGCTGAGAAATAATTATTAAAAGAATAAAAACTAAAACTTGATTTATTTGTTGATTTAGTGCATGATTTAAAGAATTTTTTTAAGTAAAAATAAAATAACAAAACTTACAATGGCTATTTATACTATCAGCTTCATGACAAAGCATACATTAAACAGAGCTAATTCTAATCTAATGGAAATGTTACAATACATGCCTATTTAAAGAATGTTAAATAAATGTGGAAATTTTTACAAAAAGACAAATCAAGTTAACATTATCTGAATTGAGATATATTTTTTAAAAAAATATTTATAAATTAGCATATAATACATAAATTTTAAACTTTTAAAAAGAAAGTGGATTTCATAATAATTTCAAAGTAAAAAAATAATTTTCTAGTATGCATTAATTATGTATGATGCTTAATTATATATGATCTATTAATTATGCATTATTACATTAACTAATTTTGTATATGCATTACGCTTGTATTAATGCAAATATATTAATATTTTTATTAGTGTTCTTGGACACAAAAATAAATAATAAATGAAAGCAAAATGCAGTAAATATTTAATCCATAAAAATACAAGTATAGTCAACAATTCTTTAAACAACGAAAAATTCGTAAGCATTAAAAATGTGTGTTCATGACATATTTCATTTCCACATATTTTGCTCTGATCATTAACTATTTTCACTAATGAAGATTTATTTTTTAAATTTTTTGTACTAAAACTTATACATTTGAAAAACTGAATTATTTTAATTCTTAAAAAGTCAATATGGAACATCCTGACATGGTTCTGTGTTTGGAATTTAGTGAAAAATATTTTTATAGAAAACCATGGTCCTATTTCTGTAATGTATACATATTTTTACAAATTATATATATTTTATTTAAATATATAATTTTATAAAAAATTGCAGGCATTTTTGAGAATATGTAGACTTTTTTACAGATAAAATTAAATGAATGAGCATTTTTGATTTAGAAAAATAATGAATAATGAAGCAGGATTAAAATGCTTGTTTGTCAAATTAAGTTAAAGTTTTTTTTTTTTTTTTTTTTTTTTTTTTTTTTTTTTTTAAGCAATTCACACTTTCATATATGTATGAAATTTGCCTTTTCAGTTGTAACAATACAAACAAAACAGAATATTTATAACTTGATCAAATTTGAAAAGTAGTTGAGTTTTGTAAAATAATCATTTTAACAATTTAAAATTGTGGGAAAGAACCTATTTTCATGCTAAATATTTTGCGCAGAATCTTCTATTGAAGCTTAAATTTTTCTTAAAAAAAATTTATTTTTTTATGGTTCATATTTTTGTGTAGGTCTAATTTCTTTAGTTCCCCACCTCTAGTTCCTACTCCTATTTTGAGAGCAAAAATTTTTAAGATTTTTTTTTTTGTATTGCTTTTATTTTTTTTTGTTTTGTTATTTTGTTATCTACTGCTGAATTTATATATTCAACACTTTATTATTCAAGATTTTTAGAATTTTAATAATACAGTTTGTATTTCAAACATATTAATTTTAACCTATCTGTTGATATTGCTGTTTCATGATAATGATATAAAGGTTGCTTTTAGGTCATCAGCTATTTTTTTATAATTTCCTCCTGTTATTTTGAAGAAGAAAAAAAAAACTCTGATTTTTGCTCAATCTTCTGTGTTGCACATGCATGACTTTATCATCAAAGATAGCATAAAGGTCATGACTTTTCTTATCTTTTAGATGTCAAGTGTTTCGGGAAATGCAAAAACGTGCTTATTTCACCTCACCTCACGAGACATGACTATAAAATACCAAGATGTAGATAATAAAAAAAATATTGTGGTTCTAATTTTTTTAATAACTTTAAAAAAATATATATGTTGCTAGCTGTAAATAAATGAACACTTATCTTATGTAATGTGAAAGCTGATTTTAAATGTATAGAAAATAAAGTAGAATTTTAAAAATATTTAGAGACGTCTTAAAGTGATGATTTCTCTTATTATTTATTTCAAAACAAAATGAAAAGCTGTAGAAAATGCAATGTGAAATTTTTTTGTTTTGTTACTAAATTAGAACTAATAGTGTTATAAAAGATTTCAACTTAATTTTTTTTTATTAACAAAAAAAAAAAAAAAACTGTTAAATATTATATCTTTTATGTATAGCTGATAAAAGATTTCTGTTGCATTGGCTGAATCATTTTACCAACACTATTTCTTCTCTTTTTGCCAGTTGATTGTGATATACGGATTCACCAAAAAAAAAAAAAACCTGTTAAATATTCTATATTTTGTATGTAGCTGTTAAGCATTTCTGTGATATTGGCTGAACATTTTTATCAACACTATTTCTTCCTTCACTGTCATTTGATTGGGGTACATAGATTTACCATTCCACGATTCTATTTAGAACATGACTGAACTGTCTGAGTTTATAATATTGGTAGAAAGTTTCTTCCACAGTAGGAAAAACAATGAACGCAGAAGAAATGGGTTTCTTCTAACCCTAGTGGAAGAAACTTTTTTCAAAAAGAAATATCAAACTAATTTTTTTAACAATTGCAATCTTGTTTAAATTATGGATTAATTTCCAACCAAGTTAGTATATTTTTAAACTAAAAAGCAACAATGGAGAAAAAAAGTAAATTTAATGAATTTTTAAGAAAATTAATTTACTGTAGCATAGTAGAACTTAATTTTATAATTGTATAAAGAACTGTTAAAAGGACATAATCGAATTTTATAAATAATGCTGAATTAAAAAATCATACACTAACAATCAACTTAAAATCGTACACTACATTTTTTCAGTTTTTCCAACATTCTGGAGGAAATAGGTTTTATTAGAATTCTAGTTTACAACCCTGTTTTATTATAATTACGACAGGTTCTTAAATTTACTAATATCTGTTAGAATAACATTTAGACTAGAGTAACACCATTTCAAACTAATTATAAATTTTATTGATATTAACAACTTCTCCACTGAGCAGCTAGGTCAGGATTGATTTTTTTTACCACTGATAATACTACAAATGTGGACTCATTTCTTGCAGTTAGGCCCTGAGATATAGATATCCTATTAGTCTTTTTGAGTGGAATATATGTTGTCCCACCTCTTAATTAATGGGTGATAATAAAATAATAAACTTTAAAATAACTGAAAAGGATATAAACAATATTTATACTATGAAATTCACTTTTTCTTAGCTCTATTTCAGTTATTTTTCTTATGAAATGATACATAAATCTTTAAAAACATGTGATTTTTCAAAGTTGTGCTGTCATGACAGTTTTACAAATGCTTCCAACCATCCACGGAGTAGGAAGGAAGTTCAAAAGACTGTCATGTGCAAATCTAATGTTAAAATGTGATCTATTAAGCCCAACAGTCTGGTGGGACATATATAACCTGTCAGGCTCAAAAGGAGTGTGAAAGGTTAAGTGAAAATATGCTTAGTTTTTTATTAAATGTTTCGATACATTATTTTCTTGTTTTTTTTAGAAAAAAATATATTCTAATATTTATTAGTTATGATATTAAAATAAATTAGATTAATAATTTTTATTTCTTTTTTTTCTTTTAGGCTGTGTACTTAAATATTAAAAAGATTGAATAACATTGTGTTTTTATTAAACTTAAAATTATTAGTTTCAAAATTATTGATATATTTTGAGTGAAACACATGCTCTTATGAATATTTCTTTTTCTTTAAACCAAAACACACTTATTAATTTTATATAAATACCTTGATTAATCTTTTTGATTTTAATATAAGTATTTGTAGCAATGTGAAATTTTAATTAATTTATTTTAGGTGACAATTGACTCTAAAATGATGGGGCTTTCAAAGAACTATTCTTGGTTATCACGTTTTTTGACATTAATATCTAACATGTCAAGTTCATTTTCCACTCAACGCTCTGGATGTTTCATTGTTAAATAACATGCAGTTAAGATCGTTTTTCATGAGTTCATTATCATTTTGGTAAGTATATTTGGTTGAAATTTCATAATATGTTTAACTTAAAAAATATAAAAAACTTATTCATATCATAAGTCTCAAAAATGACTGACATTAAGAAAAGTAGAAAAAATTAGAAATGTGTGGTTTACTGTGTTGTATTTTTTTAAAAATTCGGATTAAAATATTTGCATGTGTGTTTCTTTATTTTGTACTCAGGCTGCATCATGTTATTGATGCAAATGTTGTTAATTTTGAAAACTTTTTTCTCTAGTTATTTTTAGTTAACGGGGCTTTTTGCAGGGATTGCTAAGTAGCCGGTTTTTCTGAAAAAGCCAGATCGTTTATTTTTATTATTTTTTATTCAAAAGACTGGTTTTTATTTAAAAAACTCAAGTTTTTTTTAATATTTAAAATTAACTTACATATATTTAAATTAATTCTATTAAAAGCCATTCAATAACATATTGTAAGTAAAATATAATATTAATTTTACATTTATTTCAAAAATCGATAAAATGTTATTAATTTTAATGATGCAGTTGTTGCTCCATATTTGCTTCAAATCTGGACATTTTTGTCTGCAATTATTCTAAGCCAAATTGTTCAATTATGTTTTGATGCATCATAACTATGCTTTAAATTGATTCAGAATAATTATTTTTTTAAATCATGCTGAATTTTCTATAAATTAGGTGTTTTATATTAAGCTGTATATGATTTGTTTCTGTTTGTTCATGGATTTTTTCTTTGACTTTTCAAATCATATATCATTTGGGACTCGCAGTGATTTTTGTTATTATATTGATGATTCTTTTTTACAATAATTGAAGAGCGTTCTTGAAGAATATCATGAATAACATTTTGAAACTAATCATATATCAACATTTAGAATTGCATTATGATCATCTGTAAGTATAGCACATTAATTCATCCAATTGCTTAAATTAAAAAAAATTTGATGGTTTTTTATGCCAACAGCTACTGATTTATTCATATATATTTTTATATCAACTTCACTAATGCGTTATTCAAGTACTTTGACTTGTTTTATAATTGGCTGTTTTATTTATTTCAGTTTAGTATTTTCCTCTACTCTTCATTTCAGTTTATTTTCTTAGCATATTTTAATTTATGACGTAAATGAAAAATCCATTTATTTTTAAGGTTTTTATTTTATTTCTTACAAAAATAATTCCAGGTGTAGAATTTTTTTAAATTTTTTTTATTTAAGTAAATAAGAAATTAAATTTTTTATGTTTTAAATGTTGTGAAAGTACTAAATCTTTGTTAAAAAAAGATTTAGACATATTTAAGTTGAACTTTATGTAATTATGTTAATAATTATCTCATCCATAGCAGAAAATACAAAATCAATTTACTGTTTTTATACCTTTTCTGTAATAAGATAGAAAAATTTGCTATCCTAATACAAATGTTATATTATATATTTGAAACAAATATTTTCACATTCTACTTATAAATACAAGTTGAGAAATTAATACTTCTTTGGCTTGTATTTTTATTTTTTATACTTAGATTTTAAAATTTGTTATTCTATGGCTAATTTTTTTGTGGTAGCTATTGTTTATACTAGAAATTGTTTCTGAAATAGTAAACAGATATTTATTTAAAAGTACCTATTCCAGTGCTTTTATTTTGCTTGAATGAAAGTATTAAAATAAAAATAAATAAAAAAAATTTCGATTAAATAAAATTTATGAATCAATAAAGAGTAGATTTAAAATTTTATTATTTATATTATTAAATATTTATAGTATTAAATATTATATTATTAAATATTTGTAGTTTATGACACATTTTTTTAATTCAAAAAAGTGAAAATTTAATTTAGAAGCATAATACCGAAGAAATTTGTCAAAATTTTTCAGCTTTGCTTACTTATGTTCTGCTTCTATTTATTTTCCTCATTTCATCAGTTACAATGTTTATCTTACTTAATGAAGATAACAGTGACTTTGTTACTCTGAATGGAAATGACCTTTAATACCTATTGCATTTAGAGTTACTACTACTTAAAGATATGTGAGTCATTTTAATTTTTTTTGTGCATTTTTATTATTTTTTTTTTAAGTAGACTTTACCTTTATCAGCAGTTTCTTTATCAATGATGTGTTAGCTGAAGAGAAGAGTGTTTAAATATCAGTCTGTGGCTTAAATAGACTTTTTTTTTGGATAAAATTTTATTTTTGACAGCTCATCTGTAAAATGAGTAGATTCATGGCATTCGTATTTTAACATGAATTAATCGGATGTTAATTATAACCCATCTGATTTTATTGAAGCTCTTAATTCACTATATATTACTTCCTTTAAATCATTTCATAATAAAGGTATGTTCTTACATATTTATGTCTGTCTTAAAATTAAATACCTAATATGACGAATTTGTGACAAGGGTTCTGTTAAACAAGGTTCTATTAATTTTATAATAATTTAATAATTTCTGGTTTTTTATATGAAAAAAATATTTTTAAAAAATGGGGTGACTGATTTGTTTTATTAAAATTTTATGATGGTTATGTAGTATGGTATTTGTAGATGCACATCTATTATACAATCAAGCTATACAATCATTTGACAATTTCATTTAAGGCATAATGTAAAATGCTTCTGGCATTTTGATTTTTAATTGAATTATTAAAATGAATTTGAAATCAGTATCACTTTCGTTTTTGTTTTTTAATTTTCTTTTTACTACATATATATATAAAAAAAAAAAACAATGTCATTTACACAAAATTTAGTATACTTATAAAGTCTATTTATTGATTTTATTTCTCTAGTACTTATAAGTAGAATTTTCTTTATTTTTCTCTCAAATTTAATGAAATAATTTAAAGAGGTGGATTTTTCAAATATTCTTATTTTTTCACCCCCATTATTTCTGTAAGATATTGAAATTTTTATGCATTTATGTATATTTTGATATTATCACAAATGCAGACAGCTTGAAAACAAATATTTCCATTTCAAATGCATGCACTATATTATAATTTTATTTTATTATTTTTGTAAATTGAACCTTATTTAAAGTAAAGTGTAAGATTTTTGTACTGTATATTTCTAGCTATTACAGCATTCAAACTAGATTTTCTTTTTCATATCATATTTTTTTATTAAATGCTTTTTAAATTAAAGGCCTAATGTATATTCTCTCTTCAACATTTCAGGGCTTATGCATCGGGGATTTTAAACAAATGCTAAGATGAATGAGAAAATAAAAAAGAAAGATCAGAAGAAGTGTGGTGTTTGTGGAGATAATGCATTGGGCAGTAATTTTAATGCTATCACCTGTGAATCTTGTAAAGCTTTTTTTCGCAGGAATGCTTTGAAAACAAAAGTAAGCTACATTTGAATTTATAATTTTAATTTTATGTATTTTTGCAAATGGTACTTTTGGATAACTCTTATGTTTTGTTAAACAATTATTTCTATATAAAAACTCTGACATGAATGCATTTCGGCTGTCATCTGAATATGTCCTGTATTGCATTCATGTATCTTTTGCTCTATTTACTTTTCTGCTTCATTTAAATGCTGTGTTATTGTTTCGTATTTTTTATGGTTTTTTTGTTTCCTATATTTTTGAATTAATTTACCCCAAAGATTTTAATCTGTAATTGCATAATTATATATATATATACATCTTATACTAATAGAAAAATCTGCAAACAGCCACTATTAATAAGCAATTGGAGAGTATAATTGAAAAATTCTTCAGTATTTTATTATCAAGCTGATGCATTTTAGACTTTCTGCTCTTTATAATTTAAAGGCCCTCATGCCTCTAACTACATCATTCATAAAACTTTTTAAAAATATCTCATTCATTGTTCAATTAGTTTGATTTTTTTCAATTTACCCAGAATAGTGAAAGCATATTGTAAGAAGGCCTTATATTATTAAATTTCAGTGCAATGCGCTAAAGAAAATTAATTATAATATATTAATTCTTCACACATTTACTTATTAGTTTTCAGTCATGTAGTCTGATTGTGATAGGCATAAAAATATCAGGCAGATAAAAAAATTAATGAAGACTTTTTCTACAAGACTACATCATCACAAAATACCAACAACAATCATTGAAAGCCAGATTTTTCAGACACAGCTCAAAATGCATATTTAGGCATATTGGACCTTGCATTTGAAACCGTTTTTTAAACTTCTCTTATGAAAATTGTTCTTTAAAAAAAAAAAAGGAAAAAAAGAATAAAGTAATGGATCTAAATAAGTTCATAATGTGATAGCGTCCATTTGCCAGCACAACTTTTTAAATTAGTTGTTTTGAAAAGATATTAAAAGTCAGCAGTCCCTTTTACAAGGTTGACAAAGGTTCTATAAACTTGCGTCACACGTTGTGGAAATTTATGATCACAAAATATCGGCGGCAGAGATATCAAGTATTACCGACAAATTATTGCCTATAATCAATTAATGGCGTAGTCGTTCACTGCAATCAGTATACTCGATAGTATTTATGCATGGGATGTTCTTTAAGGTCTATTATAAATTCATGGTTTCAGAAAAATTTAAGTTCATAAAATGTCAACTTAATACCACTATTCTAAACTTAGAATAGTGATATTAAGTTGACATTTTATGCACTTAAATTTTTTTAAAACCACTTAATTGTTTGTTTAGTGTTCTAAATATCAAGAGATACCTGAAAAGTTACACCTATAATACGAGGGTTGCTATTTATATTTCTGGCCTAATAATGAAAAATCAAATATGTAGGATCGAAATTGGTTTTATTGTTTTTCAAAATATTCTCCATGATGATCAATACACTTTTGCATGCGTTTGAACCAATTTTCAAAGCCCTTTTTCCAGTCCGATTGAGGTAACTCCAAAACATGCGTTTTGAATGCATCAACCGCTTCTTCGGGGGTCGAAAATCGTTGTCCACGTAATTTATTTTTGATGTGTGGGAATAGGAAGAAGTAATTGGGTGCCAAACCAGGGCTGTACGGCGGATGACCCATCAGTTCGATCTTTCGTTCCGTCAGAAATGCCTTTGTTTGAGGCGATGTGTGAGAGCTCTCATTGTCATGATGAAGAATGATTCGCCTGTTCTTCTGCTTTTTTCGAATTTCTCCGATGACTTCTGGCAAACAAATGGTCGTGTACCATTCAGAATTGACCATCCTGCGTTGTTCTAATGCCACTGTTGCCACACGACCGTTAATGCTGAAGAAACAGGCAATCATTTGTTTCGATGTGCTTCTTCCTCGAACAACTTTTGTTGGTTTTGCCTCGTCTTGGAAGACCCATACAGTTGATTGCTGTTTTGTTTCCGGCTCATATGCATAGATCCATGATTCGTCGCCTGTGTAGATGTTATACACAGCCTTTGATGTACCTTGAACGTATTTTTCCAACATTTCCTTGCACCAATCGACACGAGCCTTTTTTGAGCGTTTGTCAGATTATGCGGGATCCAACGCGAAATTTTTTTTTTAAAGCTGAAATGTTCATGCAATATTTTATTGATGCTAGTCATACTAATGTCCAAAGACGCCTCTATCTCACGGTATGTCACATGACGATCTTGCTTTATCAGTTCACGCACAGCATCGATCTTTTCTGGCACAACAACGGATTTTGGACGACCTGCACGGGATTCGTCCTGGATCGAACATCGACCACGATTAAATTCGTTATACCAACTTTTTACAGTGCTGTAGGATGGCGCTTTATCGCTGAATAAAGAATTAAGTTCATCGAAGCACTTTTGTCTTGACAATCCACGTCGAAAGTTATGAAAAATAATGGCACGAAAATGTTCACGATTCAATTCCATTTTTTGAAAGAGAAGAACTTTTCAATTTACTGTCAACAACACAAATGAAGCTATAATGGTAAATCGTCTGCTGAATTCATGTTTAAAAATATCAAACTTTCGGTTTGTGGTTAAAAATATCAAACTTTCGGCTGGTCCTAATTTAACTAAGAGTTAGAACATTGATTGATTCTAAATAATCAATTTAGTTTTATTAATAGTGAAGTACAATAGAGTTTATGTATTGTATGATTTTTAAATTGCTACCTTTATCTAAGCATTACTTTTTTATGTAGTAAATTAAACCCAACCTCAGATGGGTTGACTGCCCAGAAAGGTATCTTTAATTTTAAGAGTAATTAATTGGAAGACCCTGTCCAAAAATAGAGGGGCCTGGAGGAAAATTCTTAAGAAGGCCTGGGCTCTAGAAATATCGTGCCACTGAAAAAGAAGAAACATTGCAATAATACTTTTTTCTCATTTCTTTAGAATTTTAATCTAGGCTATTTGAAATATACGCAGAAAAACTTGGCACTATTTTATTTGTAATAGATTCTAAATGTGTAGTATATTCCAATAATAATTTCTTCTCTCTATTTTAGTATTTAAATATTTAAAATTTGAAATAATCATCAAAAAAATATGTAATATTTTGCTTCTATAAAATGTGTAATTCTATAAATGTTCTCTAAAATGTGTAATTCAATAACATTTTTTTTCTCTTCACCCTCTCCATGTAGGAATTTAAATGTCCCTTTGAAAATAACTGTAAAATTGAGGTGATCACACGAAGATTTTGCCAGAAATGTCGGTTAAAGAAATGCTTTACTATCGGCATGAAAAAAGAATGGATCATGTCTGAAGAAGAAAAGAAGGCTAAAAGGGAGAAAATAGAAAAGAATCGCAAAAGGAAAGGTTCGCAGCAAGTTCAAATGCAGGTGCAAGAATTGACTTATATAAAGACTGAGCCAATAGATGATACTCAAACTGTCTTAAGTCCACTATCCTCAATGTCCCCCCTAACTCCACAAACTCCTGGAAGTGTAGGGATAACTGCGGATCTCCCCAAAACACATGTTTTCGCTCACCAGCCCCTCACCCCCTCAGATTGTGAATACAGCCCTCCTTCAAAAGTATTAATGTTAGAAAGTGCCTCTAATTCCATGCAAGATGGAAAACTCTCCGACGTATCTTCTCAGCACGATGGTTCGAGCATGAGCGATGTGTACGACACGAATGCCGAGTCAGAAACTGAATGTGCTGTAGCTGAAGTCAGTAAGAAAACTGCTGATGAATCTGCATCTGGATCATCTGAAGATCAAATGGCACATTTGGAGGTGCCAAAAGGAAAAATGCACGATGTATTATCGTCTTTGGATCATATCAGTCAATCTGCTTATGCCAAAGCCATTGAGATTCAATTCACTGAGCTCCCAATCAGAACTACTCTTCTAAATTGCAAGGAGCTTAATACATTAGAGAAAAGTAAACTCGAGGAGTTGGTGTATGCCAATGAGGTGTTAAAGATGCCTTTAGTGTGTGAAGTCAGCGATCCAAGTCTCTTGGATGTCGTAAACATGACAGACCATGCCATCCGAAGGCTGATCAAAATGTCCAAGAAACTGTCTTGTTTTAAAAACTTGTGCCAAGAAGATCAGATTGCATTGCTCAAAGGGGGTTGCACTGAATTGATGATTTTAAGATCTGTTATGTCTTATGACCCAGAAAGGGAGTGTTGGCAGGGTCCAAAAGGCCCTAAGGTCATGTCCATTAAGGTAGAGGTCTTGAAAGAAGCGAAAGGTAACCTCTATGAAGAACACAAACGATTCATAACCTCATTCCATCCTCAGTGGCGTGCTGATGAGAACATTATGTTAATATTGTGTGGCATTGCCCTTTTCACGCCTGAACGTCCTAATACTGTTCATAAAGAGTCTATTAAAGTCGAGCAGGACACCTATTATTATCTTCTGTATCGATACCTCAATTCAATATATGGCTCTTGTGAATCGAAAACAATATATTTGAAACTCATACATAAAATTGAGGAACTTCACATTTTAAATGAAAATCATGTGCGAGTTTATTTAGATGTAAATCCTAAAGATGTTGAGCCTTTGTTGATTGAGATCTTTGATTTAAAACACTGATATCATTTACTTAAAAAACCATTTTATTTGTATGTTCTAAAATTTTGTTTTGCTACATTTTAGAGTTTAAATTTTGTTGTTTACTATGCTACCTTTTCATGCAAATACTAAAGAGCCTTCACTTAGTGAACGATTTTTTGAGCTTCATTTTTTATAAATTTATTATCTACCTTATGCATTTCTTATAAATTGTTTTATTTTGGTTTCTGTTGAAATGTTTTTCTTTAAAGCAACCGAATTCTGCAAGTTTATCTGATTTACAATGAAAATTCTCTCATTAATTGACAAGCTGCTGGTTAATCTTTATAAACATGCAGCCTATTTCAATTATAAAATTGCTATTCATAATTAGTTAAATCATCATAATTCTATCTAAATTAGTCTTTTAGTTAAATGATATACTGTATTTATATGTATTGTGCCATATTTTTTATTTGATTTGTATTTTTAACTATTAAATAATAAGGTTTGATTTGTTGTTATTATATATAGCTTTATGGAATTCACATTAATATTTTTATTATTCTGTGTACCTTAACTTCAAGATTGCTAAATTTCAGCCTGTCATCATGATAATTTTTATTATAAAAATTCAAAAGTGAATAATTTTTTTTATACAAATGCTAATGCTGACAAAGTTTTGATTAAGTTTTCTTTTTAATATGCTATTAAATGATATTTACAAATTTATTATTAAATATTTTTTATCTTATGAAGAACCCCCGTGGCAGAAACACGGCGACACAGCGACATTGTCGCAGAAAGCGATTGAGTTTTGCAGAAAGATTTTTTTATTTGGGAAATAAAATTTTTTGGTTTGGCAGAAACATAGTAAGTTCTCAAAAAAGATTCTGCAGAAACAGAAGCTGTTTTACAAAAAAAATAATTTCTGCAGAAGCATTAATGGTTCTGCAAAATTTTTTTCTTACAGAATAGTTTTTAAATAATTGTTTTTCTAGCGTACCGCGGAAGGGGAAAGCGCTCGTAATCTTCCGTTAATCTCCAACACAAACAGTTACTGGATAAAAAGGGGAGAAATTTTTTCCCCTTTATTAAGCTCTTTTTGGAAATTTGCCAACTTCGGCCTCTATCGCTGGCGCAGTAATTTGCTTTGTGTTTTCTTATAAGAACAAAGCGTTTTATATTTTTTGCACTTATGTGGAAAATTTCAGGCGTAAAAAGATTCTTTTTTTAAAAAAAATCATGTCTAGCGAAAATGTTATTTGTTGCTCTTGTAAAGCAACAATAATTAAAAAAAAATTTGAAAACTCATTTTTCAGGGAGGCATTCCGAAGAAGAAATAAGATGGAAGTCGACAACATCTAGCGATGTCAGAGAATTTTTTTTTTCTGGAAAAGCGAGCGGAAAAGAGGAAATAATATATGTTTTTTAAAGATAAAATGCCTATATCCTTTGAATTAAGTCGTCGATATAAAAAAAACACTCGCAATCTAACGATAAATGAAATAAAGCCTGAAAGATATCTCACTATCTACGATTTTTTGGCATGCGAATGAAAACCAGATTGGTGAAAAATATTTACTGGCGAAACACTTTTAAACAGGTTTCCATACGCATGCGAAACAAATCGCATCCAATGAGTATGGCTCTAATACCGATGTTTCAGTACTGATGAAGACTATTTCGTTTCGAGATGTTGAATAGACATGAGCGTATTGAGTCGGAAACCGCGTCTGCGTACTTCGTGGGGAATCGATGCTATATATGTACACAATACAGTGCGACTTCTGTTACAAATCACAAGGGCTGTGTATTTTTTTCGCTCTGAACTTAATCTGATCAAGAAAAAAGTTTTATTTGCTTTCTTTTTTTTTAAAAAAAATCTTTCAATAAGTCAGTACAATATTAATCGAATCTAATTGTTTTCATAAAGAAAAAAGTGAAACAAAGATTGCGTTAATTTTTTTGCTTTTAAAATTCGGATATAGACAATCCTATTTTATTATTTTGATTACTCAACTTCAATATTGATTTTTTCACCTGATTTATTTCTGTACCTGATATAACTACTATAATGAAACATTAAATCATACTGTTTTAAACTGATATTTCAAATTCACTTATCTTGTTTTATAAATTTAATCTTTTTGTCCATTCTTAGCTATTTTTATAAGTTCCATCTTATTACAGGTTCTGGGTAATCTTTAGTTATGCTCTAGTAAGCATTTTTGTCTGCAGATCTATACATTTATAATTTTTCTTTATTATCAAAGATTATGCAAATTTGAACTTAAATAATTTAAACTTATTAAGAAATTTAAACTTATATTATGAAATTAAGAAAAAAAATCTTCACAGTTTTATTATATGCATGTAGGCTTTTTTTTTATAAACACGAAGTGCATCTATTATTATAAATTCATTACACATATATTTATAACGATAAAAATATCTTGCAGAAAGACATTGGTTCTAGTTAGGTTTGTCGCAGAAAGCCAGAAGAAATTCTGCCACAGGGTGAAGAACTAAGTCAGTAGATTATTAGGATTATAGCTATAAAAAAGTTTTAGACAAAAATTGGAATTTCTAAGTGTTAATTTGTGAAATGATGACATATTAGGTGAGGTATATGATATTTACTTATACAAAATCTACTTCTAAATTTTTTCCTATTATTAAATATTTTTATATTTTAAATTAGCCTCTAAGTTCAATGAGGGTTTAATATCATTATTTGAATTGCATTTAAATATTGTGATTATTTATTTGTACTAAAATTTTCTATTAAGATTTTTTTTAATATTGCACTGAATAATATTCTTGCTTATAACATGAAATAATTTTAGTTACAAACAGATCTGTACTAATGCATGTATAAATTAATATATTTTAGAAATTATTATTCTTAGCAATTTATGTTTTCAAAATGCATATTTTCATCTTCTGTTTAGAATTATAAACTAACTCTAGTAACACAAATTGACTGTAATTTGTATGTAAATTTTGTTCTACGGCAAATTAATGTAAATGTATGGGTTAAAATATTTTCAAACATAAAACAACATATAAATTCTTTAACTGTGCATATAACATAATTACATTGTTCAATTAATCATTGTTTCTGTTTCGTGTGGAAAGGTATGTTCAAATTTCTATTGTTTGTTTCTATTTTTTCATGCTAGTCATTTGTAAATAAGCCATCGTAATAAAGTCACAAGTACAAAGAATTGTTCATCTATTATATAAAATAAAATATTATCATTCTGTTAACAATTTTTGTCTTGCAAATATTTTATTCAAATTTTCTTTACATAAAAATTATAATATACATTCTTCTGTGACTTTGATCGAGAATAATCAATATAAGTTTTTATCAAACATAAGATGGATAAGGCAATTGACTCCCTAAAGTTCCCAATTTTCATTCTTCAGAAAAGTTCCATAGATATGTTCAAGCCACTGAGTTCCAGAGATATTCAGTGGATTTCATTGAGGTCTTTCTCCAAAATCTGAATTCCTTCATCTTTTAAATTGATCCTATTCAGTTGAGCTGAGTAGAAATGAAATATCGTTATGATTATTTTGAAGAAAAAATGTCATCAACATTTCTAAAATTTTATTTGCTACAATTTATAGCAAACTTGAGTAAAAATTAAAAATAAGTCTTAAGATACCCGTGAATTAATTATATACGTGTTTCAACATGTAATTTAGTTACATTTTACAGTAGTTACAGAATTACATACTACAACAAGTAAGTTAGTTCATATTACTATCTAATAATTTAAATACCTTTTCTGATTTTCTTTATTATTTCTGACTATTTTTTCTTTATTTTCATGGAGATGTTTAATGTAGTATATAATCATGTAGCAAATGGAATATATTTTAAGGAAAACTGATGCTTTTATGCAGGACAATGCAAACTACAGAAACTATTAATGAGCATAATAGGTAGCATTGCGTCAATTGTAACGTTTAAAAATAGAAAATATAGTCAGAATTTGTCTAAGCAGACTCAAGTTCAGCTATTGGGTGTTAATATGAACTATAGTTTAATTCTAAATATCATTTTTTTTGTTTTTTTGTTTTTTTACACAATAGGAAGATTAATTTTCTGGGTAAGAGTGCCACTTAAGGCGGAAAATTTTTTTATGTGTAGCACTTTAAAATTTTTCAAACATAATAAAAAATTAAAAAAGTGTTATTTGTAGTTGTTGATTTGCATATAGCAAATTTTTTCCCATGTATCTCTGAGCAATAAAAACCTTAAAAATTTTTTTATAAAATAATGTAAAAAAAATTTAAAACTAAAGTACATAAGTTGTACTTTAGTTTTATTTATATTTTTTTGTAACAGGTACTTAAGGAATTAAGGTTTTGTATAAAATGAAAAACTTGAAGCATTTAATTTTAAAATATTACTAGGCAATCAGTAATTAATTAATATATCTTTTGAATTTGCTTTTTTCACGAAGAGATCGATATCAGGATTATTTATAGAAGGTGAAAACAACATTAGAAGTTTTAGAGTGCCTATCAGTTTATCTTAAGCCACATTCAGACATCGCATGTTCATAACAGAAGTTTTTTCACAAACATGTTGATCTAAATTTACAACAATATTTGCCAGCTTGACTTCTAGTTTACCAAACAAGTTTACCAAAAGCAATTACCCAGATAATTTTCGTGAATCTGGGTAATTGCTTTTGGTAAATATTTCCAAATTTCATTATAATTTTCGTGGTCTCAGGATTCCAGCTGGAGTTCCATTACTCACGACGCTCAAAATTTAAAAAAAAAAATTTCACGCTCTAGATAACTTTTGGTCTAAAGACTGGATTTTCTTGATGACTTATTGTTCAAGCTTATGGTTTCTTTCAACGGCAACAAAATATTATCATCTTGCGCGGAGCTCCGATTCAGTTTCGAGCTTTTTGATGGGTCAATAAGTGACAAAATTCAATTTCTTCATTTTGCTCGTTAGTGTTAAAAGAACTATTGAAATTTGCATTCTTATCAGCCTTGGCGATAGCAATAATTCACCCTCTCATATACAAAAGTGAGATTTAGAAGAAAAAAAAAAAAAAAACTTTTTATGTTCTTTTTATTTCAATTTATAAATTCAGGTTAAAATTCATTGAGAGAGGCAAATCAAGAAAAAACTCTCTTATTTGGGAAAAATGCGCCGAATAAGCTTTGTTCAGGGGATTTTTTTTTTCATGGGATTTTTCGTTCGTCGCTATTCAGTTGTGAAAAGTTTGGTACAGTTTCGATGTTCAGATTTTCTTTCTCAGTTGCTAGGATTTTATTTATAAATTTTACTTCTTGGTCACTTGCTTAGATTTATTTTTAAGGAAATTTCCCTGAAACCCCGTAGAGTTTCTCAGCCCCTGTCATACATACTATTTCAACACAAAACCTAAATTTATAGGTTGTTATCAGCAAATTACTAAGTAATATCTCAAGAAATTAACCTTCAGTGGAAGTTCAGATTGAAACATTTTTATACATACTATCTAGAAGTGTGTTTATTAATTGCTTGCTAAAGATGCGAGAAAAGATATGAATCCAAATGAAGTAAGAATAGTTAAAGACATATTACTGCGCTTACGAAATCGACTATCTTTTTTACTTAAGTCAACAAATGGAGAAGATCAAGAATATGTAAGTATTACTCTTAACGCTCCACCCTTTCAAGCATAAACTCGTTAAAAAATATATAATTAAAGATATCCCTGGGCGAAAATTGGCAATTTTTTTTTTACACTATTTGAGTTTACACGTCAAACAAAATGGTGCTGCGTAAGCAAGACATAAAAAAATTATCTGAATAAAATTCATTTTATATTAAAATAAAAAAGGAAATGCATGTGGTATAATATGCGCAGTAAAAAGGGAAATATCGACATGCCTTATTTTGAGGTTACTGTGACAAAAAACGAAACAGCATCGTTCATCATAGCAACTGATTTGGCGATAATCCATTTTTATTTATTCTCGCTTACAATCGTTAAGTTCAATTATATTTAGATTATAAGATTCTTATTGTTTTAGAAAATATAAAAAGCAGAATAACGAAAACACTAGGTGATTGAGTGTACTACTAAAAAATTGTTTGGTTAACTTATTTGGTTTTTTAGGCCCTAATAGTGTAGGATCCGGAGGAGGGGGGGGGGGGCTTGGTTTGGCTATAATTTTTGTTCAGTTTTGCAGAAATTCAATTTCTGGTTTCCATGATATACTTTGCTCTCAATGACGTCACCGGATTACAGCAACTTTTGTTTACCTTTATATGATTGATTCTTGGTTTATTTACATTCGTTTATTTGCAAATCGCCAAAAATGAGAGATTGTAAACTATTACCCTCCGATAAAAAATATATTTTATTTATAAAGATAATAATTAAATTAATTTTTAGTGGTTGGTAAATAATAATCGAAGTATACATATAGAAAGCTTAAAAAAATAGTCTATGGGCCGAATATTTTATCCTTTGCTAATTGCTGCCGATGCTTTGTAGTTTTTCAGCATTTTTAATTTTATAAAGTTCACCGTTTATTATTTGGCTATAATTTAATAGCAATAGATTTTATTTAGCACAAAGTTACTGGGTAATAAAAGTTACCGAAGCAAACATCTTTTGGCGATATGGGTCGGGTTAGAAACCAAATAGCGGAGGACGCCTAATCGGTGAAAATGAAGAATTTAATAAAAATATAATATTAAGAGATAAGTTTCATTAAAAAATTTAGGGAAAAAAATAATCAGATTGGTGACAAATACCTGCAGTACAGGTTTCATATTGGCAATGGTGAGAATTGTGCAGATGTCTTTAAATTGAAAATTGCTTTTAATATATTTATTGCTTAAATGTATATTACTGTCAGCTCAAATAAGTTTGTATTTTTGCGCAGTCTTTCTTGTATATTTTTTGTATTATTTTCATAGTTTATAAGACATAATTTTTTTTTGCATCATGAAATAGCTTACAAGACTGCTCTACACTTACAATCATCGAAGTATTGATGATGAGAAAGAGTGCGTTATTTTGTCATCAGATGAAGAGAAAAGATTCGCAATTGATTGGTAGGATTTGTGCACGAATTGTGAAGTTCATAACATTATATAACATGTTAATGATGTTTTGTAGTTTTATATTGAAAAAAAAATCGATGTTAGTATATTTGTGTAAACGAGCGAACTCAAGTTGGTATAAACATTAGGAGCTTCAAATTACTATTTAAGAGAAGAACAAAAAAACACACTACTGAAATATATTGAAATATGTCGAAAATGCGATTATAAACCAGTTTGATTGCCTAATGAAACTTTTAGGCGCATTTCACTTTATATCCGTTTCCCCTAGCAATCAAACAGGTTTTGATGTTTTCTATATAGCTTCCTCATGAGTGAACAGACAGAATTATAGAGCTTTTACATTTTTTCCTTACTCATATATAAGTTTGAAGCGCCTGAATTATTTTCCTTTATTTTTGACAAGGATTCTAATTAGGGCGATCATTACAGTACAACTTATATTTTGCAATCCGTAATATTGTATATTGCAATACGACTGCTATGCGTTTCATAAAAATTACTATTACAATTTATAATAGAAAGTTAATAATTAATTTTGTTTGCCCCTGTTCAGCTTAAAGGATCATAATCATAAATGGCTGTTTGCACCCCAAGAAAGAGAAAAAACTGGTAGTAAAACTATTTTATTTCTGCCATGTTTTTTAAAGGAATAAATATCTATGATTAACTAAGAATAATAAACAGTGATTAGGTAATAATTCTGCGAATACGTTATAACTGTTTATAAGTCTTGGTGGTCACAGTTATTTGTCTCCTGCCGAAATGGTTTTTACAACTAGTTTTTCCTCTTTTTCTGAGTACAAACAGCCCTGGATTTTCCAACCACTTTGAAAGTTTCACAATAAAACAGTGACTTCAGTATAACACTGATTTGCTTCTTCTAATATGTGTATATGTTAAAATTAAAGTAATAAATCCGGTTATTATTAATACTAACTAGTCAAAATTAATAATAACCGCTTCTTTTGGTCAAAGCGAGAAATAAAATGCGGAGGTTTCCGTATCGTGGTCTTAGGCAAAATAATCGCCAAGTCTTGGTTATTTCCGGGCAGCTGCCCGCAAGAAACTCAAACTGAAGGGGGAAAAAATCACAGAAAGGGACCAACTCGAAAGGTACAAATAAGTATGGCGCCTTAGAGATTGTAGTACATAGTTCGCGTGGCAGATCACGATACGGAAATATCCCTAATAAAAATGTGAAAGAACGATGTTGACCAAACTTCATTGGTTATTATTAATAATATCCGGTTAATGTGATAAATTCGCTTAAATTGTTCCACTTAACAAGCTCATTTGATTATTATTGATATTGACGGGTTAGTATTAATAATAACCTACTATTTCCATTGACCGTAACGTATACATAACTTTTTTTTGTTTCTTCTTGACACTGATTTTTGACACTATAAATACACAAAAAAGCATAAAAAAAAAGAGAGATTAACGACGAAAACTAAGAAAAAATAATATGTTTTCTTATTTACTAAAAAATATTATATACAGTAAACTCTCTCTACTACGATATCCAATACAACAATAACACCCTTTATAACAATAATGTTTTGTGGTGAACTTGCATATGAATTAATATCATGCTCCTCTCAATATTACGATGAAGCAACAACGATTTTTTTTTCGCTCCAAATTTCAACCTTATTTTCTCCATTTATTATTGGTTTTCAAATAATGTAAAAAATCTTATTTTATCATTTTTTCCGACAAGAGAAGACTCACTGCTGACCACCCAAAGAACTTGCATTCTTAGAATTGCCTCCCTTATCTAAAAAGTCACAGATGTAACATTCCTATCTGATTTCATATCCTTCATGCTAAAAGCTGATTATGTGTCACAAATGCCCACAAGCATCATTAACACCTGAAAGAGAATTTTTCTTTTTTGTAGAGGGTGAGAGGATCATCATTCGAAAACAAAATTCTTCGTGCTTTGGACTTAATCCATACTTTGTTAGTTGACCTGACAGAGATTCAAAAAAAAAGAATAAACAAACAAAAATATCAGATTATTTTCAATAAAAACGGTTTTCAGGTATGTTTACGATCTTATTTTGTGAATTTATTTCAATTTATTTTAATATTTAACCATAATTAACACTCTGCAAATTAATATTTTGCATAATATAGAAATACATTTATAGTTAATACATATACAACATTAAAATTTAAAAAAAAAAATCTTTTCGTGTACCCAAAGTATGTAGGCCCTCAATATAACAATATATCCCTCTACAACGATATATTAATTTGGTCCCCAAAATATTGTTGTAGCGAGGTTTTACTGTATAATAAAAATATAACTATTATTTGAAATATTAATATAATTATTATTAGTAGTACTTAATATTTTGTTAGTTATACTTATTTCTGCACTATTATGAAAAAAAAAAAAAACTCATTATATTAAATTTGTTTTTAGATTTATTGATGTTTTAATTATCTTTAATTTTCAAAATGACTCAATTTTGTTAAATAATATTTACTTCGAGGAATTAATCTTGCTTCGTAATCATGACGATAATGTTAATTTGAATTTTTTCGATTTAAGTATTAAAAAAGAAGAAAATATCTGCATTGTTGACTTATACGATAAAAGGGATGATTTTAAATTTAATATTAGTAATTACATAAAATTCTAATGTTTTTATAAGCATTTTTTTAAACACTATTTTTAATCAAATGAATAGAATTAAAAGAATTTGTAGTAATGTTTATCAATCATTGAGTTAATTGTATGTTATAATTATTAATGAATTTACTAAAAAAATTTTTAAACTAAATTTAAATTCTTACCGTGTGCAAATCCAATTCGGGCAAGTCGGAGGGTAAAATCTTCAAATAATACAATATTTAAAAAATAATTTTTTCTCAAATAATTTTTTTTTCAATAAATGTTAATAATCTCTCTAAAAATCATCAAAATTAAAATGTGATTTTTTTATTGAACTTTGAATTATCCAGTAAAATTATGATTACCTTGCTCACATCCAGTTTAGTACCAATCCAAAGTAATTGACAAAATGAAAAGCGGCTTTGAACTACAATAAGAATATACCACAGAACATATCCCACTATCCTCTCTTTGTACTTCTATTTTCATATTTTGTAATCTGGCAAACTTGTTCCGAAAATATTTTAAATTATTTTTGCAAGATGGTAGTAGGTGGAAAGGCATTTGAATTCGCTACTTGCTTTATATGTTACATTTTGGGTGTATTTTTCTTGAATTTATATTTTCTTTTTTTTTTATTTGATATTTTTTAATTTGCGTTTTTTGCTTAATACGTTTTAATTTCATTTAAATTTTTGGTGCTCCTCACACTATTGTATTGATTATATTTTGCTTTGGATATATTAATTCAATATTAAAAAGCACTATTTTTTGCGGATGTATTCGTGTGAGCTGACGACGAGATTATATCGTTTTCTTACTTTGTTTCCGGCTTTTTGTTAATAATTTTTTAATTATTTTTAAAAACATTTTATTTAATAATTTTTCATTTTCTCTTTAAAAAAAATATATTTTCCCCTTTGTTTTCTTTTTATTTCCTTCTATAATAAATGTAAAATTATTTTAACGAAATTTTTCTTTTTCTTTATAAGCTCTGAGATTGATAGTATAGTCGATAAAATGCTACAAGAGTTAAATGAGTCAAAAACTACTAATATCATAAAGCGAATAATTCAAGAATATGAAGATAGGAATGTCTTATTTAACAAACGCTCCAAAAGGTGAAGTACATTTTTTCTTTGAATAACAACTTAAAAAGTTTAATTAACTGGAAGTCTGAACTCTATAATTTCAATAAGTATTTGGACTTTCTTACATATTTATTGAGATGGATTAGATGTGTTTCTTCTAATATAGACTGATACTCTTTTTCCAAATTCATTATATTGTTATTTCTAAAGCCACTTGCCAATACCTGCTTGGTGAAACTAAGTGAATTAAGGGTGCGTTTCTTGTTTCCCAGTGACGTCATCTATGGCCAAGAATACGACTTCAGCCAAACACACGTCACAGCCCGTTTATAGGGCGGACTCATTCGTACATCCATTTATTCATCCAAAGATTGAAATTTTGACCTGAACCAAAGAGCGATCAATCTCCAATTCAGTACCTTATAGGTATAATTTGTTATGGAAACATGGAAGACTCTTTGACTCGAAAGATTTAACGTGCACCAGTCACTATTTACTACACGGGGAGTTTTTGGTTGTCCGGAATCGTCGGACTCATGGCTATTCGAACTTGGGTCCAACTGTCTACTAATCAGGCTATCCCAGCCATCCATATCCATAGTAAGCTCAACACTGACACCTACTGAATTATACTGGGTGACAGTACGCTTCTTACGTTGTGGCATTTTTATCGGTTGCACCCATGTTGCATATAAGGATTACAACGCTAAAGGCGTCCTGAAAGTAACATGGTGAGATATTCACCATAGAATAGTTAGGTGACCACAGGGTTAAGTTAATCGAGTGCAATGGCTTGCCTAGAGTCCAGACATGAATTTTATCGAGAACGTCTAAGACAAGTTGGGTCGTTGAAGTAAGAGGTGTACCAACTATCTATGAAGTTTTTTTTTTTTTTTTTCAATGACCACCTGGAGAATAACCTAAGTCATACAGGAATCTGAAGGGCAGATTTGTTGGCCACTCTTTCAGGGGCACCATATTAGGTAGACCAACGTTGCTCCCACAGTAAGGACAGATAGTATAAAGACTGAAAGAATATTCATGCCTTGCCCGGGATTCGAACGCAGAACCTTTCTGATGCAAGACCAGTTCTTTGACCACTATCTATAAAGTAATACTAATAATAATTTAGACTCCTGAGATAGAAAAGAAAAACAAAATTCATTCATATTTATTAGGTGGTAGAGCTCAACTCATGGACATGCTTTCATGAGATCCTTACATTACAAGTCTTTATTTGGGCAAGCAAACTAATTGTGGAGGTTCTTGAATTGATGGTGCTTAAGTGTGAGCTCTGGCAGATAATCTGGTAAGACGAGTCTTCTTACTAATCCCATTGCTTACGAAACCTGTTGGATTTCAGTGCACGGCGCGTAGGGTGAGGGGAATTTTTATTAACAAAGTAAAAATTTTCAGCAGGTATCAGCTCAAGCAAAATATTTTATGAAGAATAAAATATGATTTTCAATCCAATGTTACAATGAAGACATTAAAATTTGAATATTACTTACATTTAATTAAAAATTGAGAATATTTTGTTAGAAATAATCTATTTCATATGATACGAAAAACTGAAATAAAAAAAATCGATGTAGATTTTTTATTATTATTATTCCAAATCTTTTATTAACTTTTTGCTCTATGGTGGTATTCTCTTTTCAATGGCGCTCCAGATATCTGCACGCCATTGCACGACATTTAGCGTTGTCCTCATGGAAATAACAAGAATCGAACCGTAGAATTGTCAAAACGTAGAAAGCAAACTCTCATCTGAAAAAAAGGCAGTATAGGTATCAGCGTTGAGTTTATCATGAATTTGTTCTATGTTCGTACTCTTCCTTCCATACCAGGAAGAAATGCATCCAGACAATAGTCCCACTTTTTTTGATAAGCATAAGTGTCCAAATAGTAGTGTGTAAAAAACATTCCACGGTCTGGACTGGTAAAAATGAAGCTGTTAATGTTAAAAGGGGATATGTTACGAAAATAAGTTTTTTGTTGGATTTGTAATATCAATCACCGATTATCAAATACCGAGTCGGCTTGAAGCCCACTCAGTTTCCATACGGATGGAAACCGGCTTGTCTGCAGAGATGTCATGGGCGACTAGAAGTGCAAAACGTAGTAATTAATAAAAAGCAAAAATCTTTTAAAAGAATTTAAAATTCGCAGCTTTTTCCAGCATATTTTTTTCAGTTTACAGTCGAAAGAGAATGCAAAGAAAGTTCTAGTTTTAATTTACAATGTAATTAATTTACAGTAAATAATTTACAATGTAGGTCATTGCGGTAGTTATAATTGAATAATGAAAGAAATTATATAAATGAAAATAATTGAGTTAACATTTTTTTGTCGCCTGTGGCATCCCTCTGTATGAGAAGTAAAGGCGGACAATGCGTAATGTAGGCCACATTACCACAATCATTCCTTTCTATTATGAAGTTATCCTACAAGTGCTTTTTACTTGACTGCTTTTACTCGAATCAGTGAAAACTTGCATATCATAGTATTTTACACACAAATTATATAATTTTAAGGAGAATGGGGAATTATTGTGCTATTTAATTTTAAAAAATAATAATAATTTAGCTTGAATTTCTATTTTCTCTTATAATTAAGCTTTTATTAAAAGAAAGACAAAACAATATACAAAAAAATGGTCTACCCTGAATAACTTTTGATCTAATTATTGGACCTTCACGTTCTAGGACTCCATCTACTGGCTCGGGGGGGGGGTGTCTTTTTGCTAATTATTTAGTGGAGATGATATTTTAAGTTAGGAAATCGGGGTCAAAAACGTACTTTCTCTGTTTAAACATACCTTTTTTTTTTTTTTACTCATTCAGATCCCCCCCCCCAAAAAAAATATAGGGGGTAGCCGCAATCTTAGATAGTTTAGTCAGAAGAGCTATTCAAAGTTTTGAACCCTTAATGTTAATTTTACTTTTTATGTATTTCGTCATACCTGGGGAATTTTTTTAAGCGAATTGAAAAATTCTTGCACACAACTAAGAAATTCGTTTATCCAAAGACAATTCCATGCAAAAAAATAAATAATAATAATAATTTAGTAAATATTTATTATTTTATTTAACAATATAGACGTAAAAATTTTGAAATTTAATTCTTTATACCATTTTAAATAATTTAACCATTTAAATCTTATTTTACAGGGAACAGTACAAAATTTGTGCGAAATTAGATTAAAAGTCGAATATCGGGACCCTATTTCCCAGATTGCGGCTACCCTCTATATTTTAAGGGTCAAAAATTCGAATCCATCGAAAGAAAAAAAAAAAAAAACATTTTGGAGTCTGATTTCGTAACTTAACATATCGTCTGCACTAATAAATTGGCATATTTGAGGTCATCCTCTCGAACCATTAAGAAAGAGTCAAACGAACCATTTAGAACATGAAGATCTGATCATTAAATCAAAAGTTATTTAGGGTGGTCCATTTTTTTTTTGGTGCACTATAAGTATTTATTTTTATTTCTTCTTTACAAATAGCCTCGAGACAAAAAAGTATGAAATAGAGGAGGTGAAAAATGTTTTGTTTAATATGAAAGAACAAGCCGGAATCGGTGGCGTAGCAAAGAAATCAAACTACGAGTTCCCAAAACGACAAACCTTTGACTCATCTGCGAAACTATCATACGTTAAAGAGTTGATGGACTTTAGATTGGAATCAAAAAAAGCTCATTACAACCACCTTTTTCAAGAAGCGAAAGATAAGATAGCAGTAAAAATTGCATTTTTTTTTAATGTTATCATCGATTTAATTAAAACGCATCTGTAACATCTAATTAAAGCAACGTAGAACAGCGTTTGTTGAGAGAGAGAATTTTTTAGCTCGAATTTTTATGTTTTAACCCATTTGTGCCTTGCGGGTATTTTTATTTTATGAAAAATAAAATATATATAGTAGCAGAAGAATTCCCCCCCCCCTCCAACTTCTGAGGTTTTTTGCCAATGATATAGAACTAAGACCGAAATTTCAGAAAACGAAATTTCGATAAAACTTTTAACAGAACGTAAAATGCAAACTAGTTAAAAACATTTTTTCAATAGTAGGAAATAAAATTCTTCATTTAGTAAATTTTAAGAAATTGATTTTGTCCTCCATTTTATATAAATATTTTAAACATTTATGTAAAATTTTATACAAATATATTTTATGTTGTGGTTGTTATTCATTTATCATTATGTTATTCATGTATATCATTGCCCCGTCCAGTGATCTCCAGTTTTTCCTACAATGTTTTGTATTAAAAAAATATTGTTGTTGTTGTAGTTCATTAACTACTACATTGGACATTAACTACTACATTGAACATTAACTACTACATTACTACCACATTTAGTAAAGAGGTGGGATTTTACGCAAATTGCGTATCTGACGTTTTATACTATATCTGTTTAAATTATTTAATGTAGTAATGAACAAAAGTCCGATAATTCTAATTTATTAAAATTATGGGACCTAATCTAATTTATTAGAATTATTGATATATAGAATTAAATGGCTATCAAAAATTTGTTCTCCACTAAAAATTCACAGCTATGCCTATGTAGTGAATCCAAATGAATTATTATTCATTGTTATTTCTTAAATTTTAGGGATATGAAAGCGAGGTCAAGATACAGGCTCTTACGGATTTTCAAAATATATCTTTTTGGTTACTGAAGTTTCAAGTAAGAGCGCAACGTTAACTAATTTTTATAGTTACGTTATCTTCCTTTCTTCTCATTATTAATTGACAAATGTTATTCTGCTATTTATCAGTAATTAATTGTTTGAATATTCTTTTATTTGAGACGGTTCAAATATAACGTAAGCAAGGTTCCCCTCCCTTCCTGTCAGCAAAAATTAGCAAATTGCAAACTCCCTCCCATTGCAGAAAATTGCAACACTCTCCCCCTCTCCTGTTTTTTGTATCAACTTTAATTTTTTACTGTAGTAATTTAAATTTATGAATTTTAAGAATACATTTAAAGAAAATATGTAATTTTGTAAGAAAAAATGTACGTTTTAATTTGTTTAATAAAATTTTAAAACTCCATGAAAAAAAAATATCACATTTTTTTTTTTTTAAATTTAACTTTCATTTCAAAATTAAAAGTTTTCAAGTTTAACTTTTCTCCAAATTATTTGTTAATTATTTTTTGTCTTTTGGAAAAAATTGAAAATAAGAGGATTTTTGGGCCTCACGCAAGCAGTTCTCCTACCCATAACTCAGCAAAAATAATTAAATGACAAGTCCCTCCCTCCTTAAATATTTTCACAATACATATAAGACCCCTTCAATTTGTGCTACACTGAAAATTTATGAATATTGAAACTGACATTTGTTTGTATTTTTATAGCTTCATTTTAAAAAGATTTTCATACATACAAAGCAAGACTAAAATTCATTAGTATCTATTAAACGAGCAAAACGAGAAGCGATTAATATGCGGTTCCGATGATGACGAGCATACTGAGCTGGGGGAGGACACCCCCTCCCAATTTTTATTTATCATTTAAACAACATTTTTTTATTTAAAAACAAAATAAATAAGAAATAAATTTAGAAAAAAAAAATCCAAATATTGCATAGTTTTAATCAAAATAATTTTAAATTGTAAAGTACAAAGTTTGAACGAAATCAATCAGTTTTAGAATTATAAAATTTTGAAAAAAATTAAGAATATTATCTTCAAAAAATTTTCGACCAATGTAAAATAAAATCATAAAATATAATGCATAATTCTTAAAAATCATTTTTGCATTACATTATTTTTAAATAATCGAATTTTATATTTGTGTGGAAAATTTTTTCGATTCGTTTAAAAAGTTTTCGAGATATGGCGAAACACGCAAAAGTAAAGTTAACATTAAAGGGTCTAAGCTTTCGGCCGCTTACCTCATCAAACTATTGGGACCATTATTTTTCAGATTGCGGCTGCACCTCATATCTTGACGGTCAAGAATTCGAATTTGACGAAAAAATGTATCTTTATTCAGATAAAGTCTTCTTTTGTTATTAATTATTCGCGATCGCAACGAACTATAGGGGGCGTTGTTGTATGTGCCGAATCCCTGCGATTTCCATATGAACAGTCATTCAGTTACACTGGAGACGTCTTTAATGTAGCATGGTAACGTTCCATCTTAATTGTGGCTGATTAAATTTAAAAAAGAAAAATGCTTGTTTTCTTTCTTTGCAAACGAAAACAAAATGGTATCTCCTTTTTTTTTAGAGAAGGAACATCCAGAACACATCGGAAAAATATTTGTAAATAAAGAGAAAAAAATAGGTATATTCTTATAAAAGTTCAAACCTAATGCCTGAGAAATAATTTTACTAAATTTAATGGTATAACATGAAAGGCCCATTTAAATTTTAACGTAAAATAAAGAATGCTTACGAAACAAAAACAAAACAAAAAAAGAACTATTCTTTTTTTGTCGCCATTTTTAGTGTTACGAAAATGCGTCTTTGGGACTTGCCCAAAACAAAACAAGATGCAATTTTATTTTTTTAAGAGCGAAATATTTTATGGAGTGAAATATAACGAAAATGTACCAATGTCCATAACATGAAACTTTATCTTAGTAAAAGTCCGTTTTGGAAATGTTATTTCATTTTGAATCTTATTTATTAGAGTTCATAATGGCTATAGAATCAGGCGAGAGAAAAGTTTGTTTTGAATCTATGCTAAACTCTATATCGGCCCATTTTCCACCGAAATCCGATTGACTACTTTGATTTTAAACAAAGTGTTTCATTTTAAGATTTTTTCCAAAAATTTCAAGTGTAGATTGGCGGCACTTAAGAATCTGCCAAATCTGTAGCTGTGGTTAATACGTAAGCACCGAATTTTTCTTCCATACTTTTCTGAATCAAATTACTTCAAATATTAGAATATGCAAGAAGTATACATAAACACATAATTTAATACCATTTAATTTTTCAAAAAAAGTATTCTGACAACAATTTTATCGAAAAATTATAAACTAAAAAACGTAAAATAAAGAATTCTTAGGATAAAAACGATTTTAAAAATTCCTCATTTTTCAATAAAAACTTTCGTTTTGTTTCTTTTTTTTAATTCTTATAGTATTTAATCAGACGTAAAAAAACCATTTTGTAGAGAACGATCATCAAGTAAGAAAAAAAATTATTTACAAGCAAATTTTTTATTATAAAAATCATAACACTTACCTGATTTATAAGTTAGGAGAATTCCAAAATGATATGTTCTTTGTTTGAAAACTTTATTCTCAAATAATATATACATAGTTTATCCCTTCATTACTTTTAGGTAACATACAACACATCAAAATTTTATAATTGTAAGATCTCGATATGAATTTTAATATGTAGCTTAAAAACAGAATAGCTGAATTCTAGTTGAAATTCTTTCAAAACTAAAAAACACTTACCAAGAAAACGATAAAAAATTTATTTATAATCAGCACAAAAGATACTTTTTCAAGTAATTCGGATTATTCTTTATTGTTGTTTTCTGAATTATGTAGATAAAGAAATATATACTATTCTATGAAGAAGAAGAATATTCTATAACTATTACAGTTCTGTATGGAATTCATTGGAACACATTTATTCATTGGAATGACGAAAGCAATGTTGACTTCATTTTAACTTGTAATGAATTGAAGACAGAAAAATTATTTTACCGCAATACACACATCTGTAACAGCAAGTGATCATGAAATCATGTTATATTGTTGGTAATAGAAAGGTAAAAATTATTGAGAAGTTGTTCTTCAAATGCTTGGCGTGTTCTGCTTCAATGTTTGGCATGTTCTGATTAGTTTTTTCAAGAAGTTTTACCTTTTCTTTAGGGAAATTTTGCTTCTTTTTTTATGCTAAGAAAATAGCGTCCGTCATTGCCAATGGTTATGTGGGAACTAATGCACGATATTTACAGTCTTCCGCTAGATGGCGTATCGAGTGTTGCGATCGCGAATTACAGACGATAACCTGAAATACGTTAATTAATTAGTGCAGACGATATTTCATCATGTGTGATTTCGTAACTCAAAATATCGTCTGCACTAATTAATTAACGTATTTAAGTTTAACTCCTCGGACCATTAAAGCTCAGTCTTAGTTTGTGAAAATGCGATTATTACATTAATAGTTGTTCCGAATGTTTCTTTTTCTTCTTTTTTGCTCCCCCTCCCCGCACTGTACAATATTAAATTCTATACTAAATCAGAATCACGTCTTTGTGATGACTTAGCTAAATTTATCACAATGAAGCGATTACGTCACGAACGTGATAAACAATGTTACCGAGGGATTGTTATCGTTTTATTGTTCTGATAGCTCTTTATGCATAGGCTGGCATCACTTCCCCAATGGAACTTCTGACTTAATACTTTTTTTTCCAATTCAAAGTTTCAAAATTAATTGTTTTTAAAATAAAAGTATCTGTTATAATAGAAATATCTACTTGGAATATAAGTAATTTTGTTATATTTTCCATCAATGTTATGATATGCATTATAGAAAAATACGCTATGAATAAAAATTAATACAAAAAGTTATTTAATGCTATCTAAATTAATAAAAGGTTTTCTTATCCGAAAAAGATTTACACTTAAAAAAAAAGAAAAAGAAAAAAAAAATTATGGTAAGAACGAATTTGTTTGTTTCTTTCTTTAACAGTATTAATCATTATGATTCAAAGCATTTCATGAATTGCTTTTCATGCGAATATAAAAATTTGGTTAGAACATTTTATCTTCAATATTTTTTTAGTGTGACAGAGAGAAAAATAATTCACAGATGTTAAGGCTTTACGATTCCGCAACAAATGACTTGTTGGAGGCAATTTGGTCAACATTACGCATCGGCCGCCTTCATTTTCCATACTAGCTGGGTGGCCTACATTCCCCAAAAGATACTTCAGATAGAACTTCCTTATACACAGATAGAACTTCCTTAGCTTCTGAAAGAAGAAAAAAAAAACCTTAACTAGTAGGAGATCAAACGAGGCGTAAATTTTTTAATACCAAGCAGAATTGTTTATAATTTTCTATTATTTACTTATAAACATTAAGGCATATTATCAGGTCTTTAGCATATACGCGTGATTTGGTGCGTCGTTTTGTTCAAAATTATTTTAATCAAAGTTCTTTAAATAAGAATCAAATTTTAAAGCGAGAATTTTAATACTATTTGAAAAGAACCATGGTGGCTTAGGCGATAGAGCACGTGCCTACCAATGAGGTGAGCCAGGTTAATCCTAGCAATGTCTGGTCGGTACGAATTTTGCACCCGGCTCGCACCGACCCTGGATTATGGGTTAAAGTCCTCTTGATGTCTGTCTGAACATCGGGGATATTTGTGGTTTTTGTCTCCATGTAACGCAAATGCTGGTTCGTTCCATCAAAAAGCCCTCCATCAAGGCGAATTTCTCCTAAATCTTGATCCAGCAGTTTTTTTGTTTTCTGAATAGGTTTCAAAATTGCAAGGTTACGGAGTTGAACATTGGTAGTCGTAAACTTAAAATTGGCTCGACTGTCTTACGATGGTTACAATACCACTTGAAAAAAATCTTCCAAAAAGCGATATAATGTTTATAATTTTAGAAATAAAAATTATACAATAACCATACCTTATAGCCGTGGTGGCTCAGGGGATAGAGCACTCACCTTCAAATGGGTTGTACCGGGTTCAAATTCCAGCGATGTCTGGTCGTTATGAAATCCGCTCCTGGCTCGCACCGACCGTAGTGCTGACTTAAAATATCCTCACTGGTAGAGGGAACGTAAGATAGAGTCCCCTTGCCACCGGGCTAACCGTGGGAGGTTTTTCACTCTATGTAACGCAAATACGGGTTAGTTCCATCAAAAAGTCATCCACGAAGGCAAATTTCGAAATTACAATACTACGGAGTCGAACATTAAAAGTCGTAAACTCAAAATTGGGTCGGTTGTTCAACGACGGTTATAAAATAAAATAATTATACCTTCCAACATCTGCAATAGTAACGAAATAATTCTTCCAGTGGTAAAAATCAAAGGCATAATTTTTTTTAAAAAAAGATAATTTTTAATGAAATTTTTTTCAGAACTTAAGAAAGTGATGAATAATCTATCTGATCTTTGATATTTCTATTTAAATTTTTTATCTGTAAGGGTGGACAAAATTAGTTTCAATATAATTTATTAAAATATCAATACATTACCTTTTAGCTACCATTAGGAATTATACGGAGACTACGTAAATTCCGTGAAGTGCGTTTGACTGCATATTTTATTTCGCGGAAAATATTGCGCAACGAATGAAGAAATTCCTTCATTTACAGGCAATTACTACTGATTTAGACAAGCTATTGCGCAAAACTTTCGACGACTGGTCAACATCGGAAAGAGAAATAGCTATTTTAAAGAAGTACAGGAAACTTAATTTGAAAAAAATGGAAAAAGTTTCGAAAGAGGTAAGTGCAAAACAATAGAGAGAGATGGAAAAAACTGTTTCCATTTTACATATTTATTAAAATTTGACTTAATCATTAATCATTTTAAAGAAAATTAACATCTTTGTTATTTAGTGGAGAAAACCATTAATAAAAATTTTGATATCCAGCATAATTTTGTAATTTTCTAATACATAAAAAATCAAAATAAATAATTACAAATAGTTATTTTTCAATTAAAATATAAACTCAACTCTACGACTCAGATTGCTGCAAAATACTTTTAATGAAAAAATATCTAATTTAAGTTAAAAATTCCTCAATGATTTCGGCCCCGGTGATTCCCTTTACCCTATTAAAAAAAAAAATTGGTTCTGGTTCTACAACGATCTTTACTATGACTGAACCATTTTCACGAGCCTTAAAAATTTTTAAAAGTGGTAACGAAATTACCAAAGGGAAAGGTAATGCAAGGCATTTATCACCACCGCTACATTTATTTTATTAAAGAAAATATGTTTGTATGATACTCAAAGCGGATAATTCTCTAAGCGTTAAAGTGGTATCCTAAAGGAGGGATTTCTAGTTGCTGTTGTTGTTTCTAATGCGACTTGCCGATACCAGCAAGTGAATTTGAGGCAGAGGGTACGTTTCTTGTTTTTCAGTGGCGCCATCTTTGGCCAAGAATACGACTTCCACCACACACACGTCACAACCGTTTTTGTAGGACGGACCCATTCATATATAAATTCATTCACCCACAGATCGCATTTTTTACCTAAACCAGAGAACGATCAATCTCCAATTCAGTACCCCCAGAAGTATGATTAGTTATGGGAGGGAACATGGAGGACCTTGTGATCCGACAGATTTAACGTGCATTAGTCACTATTTAATATACGGTGGGCAGAGATCGAACCCACGACTTCTTGGCCATGGGCCCAACACTCTACCAAGTAGGCTATAACGGCTCAGGGATTTTTTACTAGGATTATACTACTACTATTATTACACTACTACTATTATTATACTACTACTATTATTATACTACTACTATTATTTATAAGTTTTTAGAATGAGGAAGTTTGTATAATGGCTAAATTTTTCTAGATAAAGGAGGAAAAGGTAACAAGCAGCCTTAAAGTGACTAGTTAAAAAAAGAAAACATGAATTAGAGTTTTTGTTTTTTAAAATACAAATTATTACTAAATGAGGAAATATCCACCACACTTTATAATTTCATGTGGAATTCTTTTTTTGATTTTTGTCTATTTTATGGTTTGTCATTGTTTCACAATAATAAGACCTTCAATGATTAAAGTCATTTTTTCCCCAACCCAATCATGACATCTAAAATTGCTTGCGTTTTTACGATTTTCGAAAGTCCTAACGTGACTTCGAAATCTTCAACTTTCTTTGCAAAAGTCATTTATCTTCTTTTTGATTAATTTGTCAACCCTATTTTTACTTTTTGTAATCTAAAATGCAATTAAATGTTTATCCATATTTTGAAGATTGCAATTCGAAAAGAAGTTATTGAAACGGACCGCAGAGAGAAAGAAATAAAGCGCCAGATGCGCTTGGAAGAAGAAAGAAGAACTAAAGCTGCTATAATTGTATTATAAGTTTTTCTTTATATTTTTTTTTCTTTATTTTATTTAGTTAACTTTGCGTCTAATTTACTTGAAAATTTAGACAAAATGGGATGAGACGTAACAACAGATGGCCAACTAGGACTTTATTTGTTTGGCCTGATTGATGAGTAATCAAATCATCAAAAGACAACGTGTTGTTAGATATACTGTTTTTTCTCCTTTTTTAATAGCTCTAACACTAAAATCATCAGCTGTTAATTATTTTTATGTATCAAGCCGCAAATTTTTTGAGGCATTTGTTAACGTATGTATAACAATTGCTGAAAAATTCATCGTTTTTTTTAAAAGAGTTTTTCTTGGTAGTCAGTATTCAGGAATTACGGTACGCTGTCTGCGAAAAAGCAGATCCTACACGGGATAAGATAATGTTAGCGACGAATACAATTGGCGCTAAAGGAGCTCTCCCGACAATCGCCTAACAGCTGTGCCCCGAAATTTTTGTAATTAGAGCCCCTGAATTAGACAGGCGGACTTATCATTTATTTTGGAGCAAAAGCTTTTCCTCCAATAATGAAGAGCTGCAAGATTTGGCGACTTATCGCTAGAAACGACGTTAACCTCAACTATAAGATATAGTTTTTCAATCGAGACATTGATTTTTTTAAAACATAAAAGGAAAAGATCAATTAAGATTTTTAGCTATTATTATATAAATATATTAATTATTATAAATAATAAATTATTATTATATTAAATTACTAGAATAAATAGAAACTAGAGTTTTATGAGGAGGGTAAGAAACGACGCATGATAAATTTTTAAATAATTTATTTAAACAAACTTTTTCTTTCAAATTACATTTTCATAACATTTATTTAAATAAGTAACACATAAATAAGGAATACAATTAAAATATATATATATATATATGTTAATCATTGCTAGATAGAAATAGTTTTTACACATTTTTGGTTCTTCAATAATAAAAACTAAGCAAATGGAGAAAAAATAGACTATACTAGACTTATACTAGATTCAAGCTTATCTAAATCTGATCCAGGTTTTGGACAGCCTATTTCTTTTAATCTTTTTTGAGGAATTTTCTCGGAATTTTGAACATTGAAACTTGTTAGAATAGCACCCGGTCTTAACTTATTGTGACCATCTTTTCTATTTATTTCTTATTGAAATTCTACAAAATGAACCTGAAAAAATAGAGTACGTTTTTTTTTCATAATTAAATGAAATCACAATTTAAAAAAATTTAGAGTTTACAATTTTTAAACATACTGTCATGAAATTTTTTAACGGAAAAACTAATTAGTTCAGCAATTTAACACAAGAATTTCAAAGGAAAAAAAAAAACAGTGGTAAATCCAAAAATAGTAAAAGATCGCATATTAAATAAAATTCTTATGATAAATGTAAACAAATCGTTTGAACTTTAGGAGATATATTACCATAAATAACTAAAAAGCAAACTTAAATTAGCCAAGATTTAGAAAGTAACTACTTGATCTTAGTGAAATAAAAAGAATATAATAAAAAACAGGTAAATATTTGCTTTTAACAAAAAGAAATACTTAAAAGTGAATGCAAAACTTGGCGATTCTAAAATATGTTTGGCGAATACTTATTCAGCCAATCGCTTGCCTTTATTTATTAGTTTTATTGCACATAAGCAGTTAAGTTGTTAAATAAATCAATAAATATTGTTTAAAAGTCATATTTTAAATAAATAGGGGAGAGTCGGGTAGCCCCGCCCACTTAAGGATTATTGCTTATATTTCTGTATAATATTGAGTAATAATCAATATTTTTGTATGTTTCTATTGTTTTATCATCTAATTAAATAATGCAAAAAGAATAAACCAAAAGAAGAATAGTTTAACTTAAAACAATAGAAATTTAAAAAATTTGACTATGTGGTGCCATGCGACACAAAGAATTCTAATCAACCGTGTGATTTAGGAATTTTAATGGGACAAAGGACATAAAATGGTAAATTACAAGTCACAAAACATCACAAAATAAAGAATTAATACAATTAGGGAGAAAACAAAACTTAAGTGGGGGGAATTCGAAACCTACATGTTTGCGGTTCGAGAGATGGAGTTAAACTAACTTAGAACTGTCCTATTTGAGTCTCTTTAGTGTTCATAGATGGCGTTGACAGGGGGTTTCGATTGTCACAACTAATGTATTCAACATATTTTCAAAACTATTGTTTACCATGTTACCAGCTGCATAAATACTTGAAACTTTGAAAATAATCTTTTTTTAATATAACAATTAATGTCCGACGCCGATTGCCAACTGCAATCGCTATGCGTCTTATCCCGTATTCGATCTGCTTTTACGCATCCTGTCTCAATATTATTTGGTATTGATATTTTAAAAAATATATATAGTCAGATAAAGAATTGTTGATCTTGTGCGACGTACTTATAAAGTGTTTAAATATGTTGTTTGTTTGTTTACGTCGTGCTAGAGCTGAACAATAGGCTATCGATGACGGTCTAGGAAACATTTCTGAGGATGATCCGAAGACATGCCATCACAATTTAGATCTGCTGCGGATAGAATGGCTCCCCTGCTTCGGTAGCCCAATGACTTGCGCGCGAAGTCGATCAATTCACGGTAGAACAGTTTAACGAGGACCGTTACCGCGCACCCTCGGTCCCCTGATCAAAGTGGTCACCTACCCGCACACTGACAGCAGCCATTGTTTTAAATATGTAAAAAAGCAAAATGTTTTCATGTTTGCAATTAAGAGCCGTGCCGTTTTGGTTCTAGAATAAAAAGCCGTGAATCCCAAAATGTTTTAGAATAAAGAAATTATCAACATTCTTTCGTTTTTTTTCTTTTCTTCACTTAAAAAGTGGTAATTAGTTCTTTCGTGTGCTTTTTGCTTGCTAGGAAAATTCCATTTAGCACAAATTTATTTTCAAAATGCGTCTTAACTAAATGTTTCGTATGAAAGTCAGTGATCTATTGTGGGGATTCATAAATTTAATTTTGAAAAATCTGTGTATTTTACTACAAATCTCTACGTAGTATTTTCTTGAAATAAATAATAAATATTGCCAAAACTATTTTTTATGCAGTTATTGCATAATTTTTAATCGGTAATTGAAGAATTAACTCTTTCTTTCTTTCTTTCTATAATTTTTTTCTTCAAATTTAACATTTTTTTAATTTCTGTCTTTTTCAATCGTTTTTTTTTTCCCAATAATTTTAGATACAAGCCTTCTGGCGTGGAACTATGGTAAGAAAACACTTAGGGCCTTATAAAAAGAAGAAGAAGAAGAAAAAGAAGAAAAAATAAGCTTGATCAAGATTGCAAATTTTAAATTGCATCAAACACTTTTAGTCTTGAGAATTTTCGCATCAAATCGTTAATAAATGTATTTTGAAACTTTAAAATTACGATTAGTTATTTATTACGATTAGTTATTTAATATTTACGATTAGTTATTTAATATTAATCGATTAGTTATTTATCAAAAATAATTATGTATATATATAAAGGATGGAGCGAGAAAAAAAAACCTTTAATTTGATAAAAAAAAAAAAAAAGGGAGGGAAAATTTTTTTATATTATGTATTATAGTGAAAAAAAAGGTGCTGAGTTTTAGGAAAGAATATTACTTAATGATTGCCATTATAAGTGTACATTTTTAGAATTCTTGTAAAAAATGAAATCAGAAATATAAGTTCTTTAGAGCTCACAAATTATTGTTTAAGTGCTGCGAAAAAAATTCGAGCAAAATGCAACGAATCTCTTCTGAGGAAGTGGGATCAAAAACGTCAAACCCTGTTTGATAGATGTAGGAAACCAAGGAGAATTGGAAGATGTTGATCTGAAACACATTTGAGTTTACTTCGACAATCATGCTGGTTTTTGTGTTTATCTCTGTTCAATCCAGCCAACTCAAGATCGTGATTCGTTAAACTTCGATAGAACTTACAGTATTTTTTCTTACTTAAGTATTACTTTACGACCACTTAAGTGTACACCTTTTATAATAATTTTTACAAGGGTTTTAAGGACATATTAAGTATAGTGATTAAGCAACATTCTTCCCCCTTATTTATTAGGATGAAATCGTCCGTTTATATTTTATAACGTTTTATAAATATATTAAATAGCAATATGTTTAAACGAGAAAAGATACAACGCATTATGAATTAACGTGCAAATGGTTAAAAATGGCCTTCTCAAACACTTTGACGTCATCTGGAAACAGTGTTTTCATTACGCCTTCTCGATAAGTTAAACCAACACCTAGGTGGTTATGGTTAAACCCAATTATAATACCTACGGTCTTTTTCTCGGGGATAATGGTTCTAAAAAAGTATAATCAACTTACAAGAATTATTCTTACCATAAATTTCTGATAAATTATTTCTAAGTATCAGTAATATTTTAAGATGCCTAAATGAAAAAGGTACAACATATTTTGGACAGACGAGCAAATGAATGAAAACGATCTTCTCAAACGATCTTCGCAATAGTGTAATCTGGAAACAAAGTTTTCATTACGAGTTCTCGATAAGTTCAGCAGTTATCAATGAATTTGATTAATCCAATTAATAATAAAGTTTTGCCACATTATTTTTAAGTAGTATTTTTTTTTTTTTCATTTATTTATTTAATTTTTTTTTTTTTTTTTTTTTTTTTTTAAGATTTTTATTAAATGTGATTTCGCATAGCTATTTGTTGGCAAGAAATTTTTCGGAGTCTGGAAGACAAGAAACAATTTGTTAATTAAATTCGACAAATGTTATTTTTAATATAATTTTGAAATTACATTTTGTTCTTCCAGCTTTCACGTTACTTTAGATATTGAATATTTTCGTCTCTTAATAGGGCTGAAGTGCATGAATGTATAATTTTTTTTATTGTAATAAGTCGTCATCGCATTTCCAGAATTTTATTAAGAGTCATCCAGTTTCCAAAATAATTCATGTCGTGTAATTATAGTTATAATTAATGACCCGGTTATGCAAAAGTTTTTCAAATATCCTCTTAAAACCGACGCATCTCAAATTCTAAACTGCTATTTATTTTTGGTGATCAACATGGGCTACAATTGGCATAGAGCAAAACTCTCTACCTATGGCAATACTTCGCACCATTAGCGTGTGGAGAATCATAGAAGAATGAAGTACATCAGTTTCTCTCTTGATTTTCAAATAAATTAAAAAAACTATATGGAACTGGAAACTACATTGAACATAGTTCCAAAAGAAAGCGTTGAGGAAATTATAAAAAATACTTGTGACAATTAAATACGAAAAACATTAAGAAAAAAAAAAACTATCGTGGTACATTGCTATACAACTGAGAACAGGGGGAAGGTCAAGACAAAGAATATATAATATATTCTTTGGTCAAGACTTAGAGCCGGTCTTCTCCCCAGATAGCGCATTCGAGCGATGCGATCGCGATTAGTAAAGCTGATGTTAAATGAAGCGGGTATCCAAGGTTGTTGCTGTGGTAGTTCATTAACGTTACACAGAGCTGCACAATGGTGACGGTACGGGAAGCTTCCCTGAGGATGATCCGAAGACATGCCATCACAATTTTGATCTTTTGTAGAGGGTTGTGATTCCCCCCCCCCCCACTTAGGTAGCTCGACGACGTGCACGCGAAGTCTAGCACTTTACGAAGACCTCGTTAAACTTAGAACAGTTTAACGAGGACACATACCGCACACCCTCGATCCCTGCGCAGACTGATCTAAGTGGTCACCCACCCGCGCACTGACCGCAGCCAGTGATGCTTGACTTCGGTGATTTGCTGGGAACCGTGTCTTAACGATCAAGTCCACTGCGGGACTCGGGTATCCAAGGAGTAAAGAATATGTGGTTCAAACTTCATAACTCAATATGTTAATTGCGACATTTTCAGTAGGCGTTTTATCTTGAGGAAGGTTCATTTTCTTCCAGTCGACGAGTACTAGATGCTTTTGACGGTATGAAACTGCAGCCTGAGGTGCTTTTTTTGAGCCACTCTTTCGTTATTCAAAGTTAACAATACCCAATTTTTCTTTCATCAAAGTTACACAAACTGTTCTGAATATCTGAGGTATTCGAAATAATAAAGAACAATAATAGAGCATAATGTTATTTTTGAATATTAATACATTAACTCACGTAGATGTTTTGAAGCAATAAACATCATGGGCCTTAACTGTTCGACGAAGAAGACAAGGAAGTTTCTTTGAGTGAAGTAACAACAAAAAAATTGCTTATGGAGATGCAGAGAGAAAAATAAACTTTTCCAAGGTTAAATATCTGGCTTAACGTAGAATGAGTTGGTGTTGATGAAATAGCAGTTTAGAGGTAGAAGAAATTTCTTTCACATGCACGCACGGAGGTACCTAAATGAAATCAGATGCAGAGAGAATGTTCTATATTGGTGATAAAAGAAAGACAAGGGACATGGTCTTTTGCTCGCATACGCTATCATATTTTCAAAACGATAAGCAGATGGTGGTAGGAAGCACCCGGGCTACACACAATTCTTCCCAACCAACCATTAGACATTTTGTAGACAAATTTCTAGGGGCTGCATTCCAATTTTGGTAACCGGCTTCATGCCTGCGCATTGTTTGAAAGATGCATTGAAAATTCCCTTCCTATTTATCATTGCATAATGAAAGTTTAGTGATCATTTCCACCCTTTTAAGTATTTGAGGGGAAAGTGATTTTTGAATTTTTCTATGTAAAGGAAAACTAAAGATAATTATAATAAATGAACAAATAATCATTAGGAAAGGAATTTTAAACATCCATTTAATGAGAAAACATTTCAGAATAGCTATCTGAGTAAGTATAGTCACCAAATTTTTTATTGGCGATCGAAATAAGCTACAGCTGGTGCATAGCAGAACTCTTTACCTATAGAAATAGTAGGCATGCTTTCTCCATTAACGTGTGGATAGCCATGGGAATTGGAAGCACTTTAGTTTCTATCTTGATTTTCAAACCGATTAAAATACATTTAATCGTACCATATAGCTTGAAAACTATATGGTACTCAAAACTGTAAACACAGTTCTTAAAGTAATAAGCATCGTGGAAATTTTAAAATATATTTTTCAATATTAATGCTAAAATATTATGGGAGGCGGACAAATTACGATACATTCCCGTGTATATACGCAGAGGAGGAGAGAGAAGGAAGAAGGCTCTAGACATGGAACTGGTCTTCTCTCCAGATGGTATAATTCAAGTGTTGCGATTCCAGTGTTCTGGGGGTTAAATTCTGGGCAATGATATTTAACCCTCAAAAAATCAGTGTAGGATATGCTAATGTTGGGCAAATGTATATCGATTAGTGACACCAAACTTTAAAAAAAACATCGCGGTTTATGTTATGTGGCCGGACAAATATACACTGGGCAGTGACTCTTAACCTTTAAAAAACATCAGTGCAGGACATACCAAGCAAATATATACCGGGTAGTAGCTTTTCACTTAAAAAAAAAACATCAGCAGAAGGTACACCAGGCAATGACATTTAACGGTAATCTTAGCCAATCCGGGTAGTGAAATTTAACGGTATCCAGTAACCTTCAAAAATTGCATGTTATAGCGAAGAGTGGCATTTAACCTTATAAAAACATCAGTGTTGGCAAGGGCGCCGGCAGAATAATATAAAAGGGGGTGCAACCCTCTAACAAACTAAACCCCCCCCAAAAAAAACATTACAAATATTCTGTTATTACATTTTGTTTTGTACATATACATATACTTTCATCTGTTAATTTTTTTCATCTGTTTTAATAGAGAAAATTCTTATGAATCCCTCGCATCGATTTAGTTATTGAGGCCACACCGTTTTATTCAGCTGTAGCGGAGGCAATCAAAATTGGCCTAACTCTTTCAGCTCCTACGTGCACTATTGATCGCACTTTTAGTACAATGCGACGCATCAAAACATGGAATCGGTCTACAATGTCTCACGAGAGATTAAGTAGTCTGTGCATGTTCAGTGTGCATAAGAAAAGAATCAAAAATGACTCGGAATTTATTGAAAAAATTATTAACAGATTTAGACAGCTAACAAGACGATTACAATTCTCGTTTGATTAAAAAAAAATTATTGTTATGTATCAATAATGACTTAATTATTTGTTTTTGAATAAAAATATTTTTGATAAAAAAAATTTTTATGACAAAATTGTTTTTCTGTATCTCTTTAATTGTTTTTAAAAAAAGCCAGGGGGGTGCAAGTGCATCTCCTTGCACCCCGCTGCCGGTGCCCTTGAGTGCCTTGGGTACACCGGGCAGTAGAAGTTAACCTTAAAGGAAAAAAAAACTGTGTAAGGTATAGTGGACAGGGGCACTTAACCTTACAAAGCATCAGTGTAGGGACAGAACAATGGCGCTTAACCTTAAAAAAAAATCGGTGCAGGATATGCCGGGCAGTTGTAATTAACTAGATAGGTAGGTACTTTATTGTCCCGCAGTGGACTAATCGTTAAGACACGGTTTCCAGCAAATTACCGAAGTCAAGCATCACTGGCTGCGGTCAGTGTGCGGGTGGGTGACCACTTGGATCAGTCTGCGTAGGGACCGAGGGTGTGCGGTATTGATCCTCGTTAAACTGTTCTATTGTAAAGTGCTCGAATTCGCGGGCAGTTCAATAGGCTACCGAAACAGGGGTGCCATCCCCTCTGCGGAGGATCAAAATTCTGGTGGCATGTATTCGGATCATCCTCAGGGATGTTTCCAAGACAGTCGCCAGTAGCCCATTTAGCTTTAGTGCGACGTAAATGAACTACAACGGCAACTACAACAACAGGTACTTTATTTACGTCGCACTAGCACTACAAATGGGCTATTGGTGAAAGTCTGGGTACATCCCTCAGGATGATCCGACGACATGCCTTCACAATTATGATCCTCTGCAGAGGAGATGGCTTCTCTGGTTTGGTAGCCCGACAACCTGTGAGCGAAGTCGAGCACTTTGAGGTAGAATGGTTTAGCGAGAACTTATACCGCACATTCTCGCTCTCTACGCAGACTGATCAAAGTGGTCACCCATCCGCTTTCTGACCGCAGCCAGTGATGCTTGACTTCAGTCATCTACTGGGAAACGTGTCTTTACGATCAACCCACTGCGGAGAAATGTAAATGAACATCTGTACTGCATTCCAGGTTATTAGCATTATTTTGAGAAATCATAGACGTGTTTGTATGCAAGAAAAAAAAAATCATTTTACAAGTTCAATTTCCCGCCACCGACAATATCAAAGGAAGCTGGAAGTAAAAAGAGCAGTTTATTATATAAATCAGAGGATATAATTACAAATGATAAAAGCAAGCAAAAAAAAAAAAAAAAAAAAAATGGGTATTAAAACATTAGAAAAACGTCTTGAGCGCAGTGACAAGATTTTCGTTTTTCCCATTTCCCCAACCCTCTTTCATTTAACAATATTTTTTCCTCAAGTACCAGAAAACAGGACATAAACATTTCAATTTCGGGGCTCTAAATTTTCTAGATATAAGACTGATAAAGGGTAAGACTTTAAGCTTTTCACTATGTCTTGTTTCTACAAGCAATTTTAAATTAATTCATCGAGTATGTAAGTTTTTTTTTTTATACCTTATAGGGAAATAAAGCTTTAGAGTGCATTCCAAGTCATGAGATACGATCGGAGAAAGTCCAATCCCATCTTTTTTAAATGAGTTCGACCCTCGGTCTGAGCCTCGTGGAAGAGAGCACAAAGGCCATCCTGTTCACGCAGGTATATGACGCACAAATATGATGCTCTGAACAATGTACGTACTCTTAGAGGTCGTGCGTCAACTGAATGCGACTAGTACCATATTATTTGTCCACAAAAAGCTTAACTTTGCTAGAATTTTTTTAAAAAGCTTTATGACGTAAAATTTTAATACACTAAGTGCCTCCTCTTACATATCAAATGCCCCACGCATCTGTAAAAATGGAGACAGGAACTTTTTAAGGGTACATATTGCTTTTTTAATCCATAAAATGATTTATATTTTTACTCATAATTACATTTAAATGTTCTAAAATAATTATAAATGATATAATAGAAAATCTTAACAAATAAAATTTTTTTCCGCAGTGCCACGTACGGCGAAATTTGTAACTTTTCATATCTGTTTATATGATTTGTTATTTAAACTATATATTTGACATACGAACGGAACCGTTTCTTTTCTAAATTAGTATCAACACATGAATACATCGCATTGTTTTTGAGAAAAATTAGTTTTTTTAATTAAAATTGTTGTTCCAGAGGTAAGTACCATTGTTATATAGAGATTAATTTAAATTTTTTTTTGTCTATTTTGTTTATCAAATACCTCTACGGTTTAGAAACCTCTATTTTGCTTATCCTTAAGCCTAGTTGGTTCAGTGATCTGGTGAAATTACCGAAAATGACATTTTCATAGTATTCTAAATGATCTAAGATGAATTACGCTATTTATATGAAATTATATCACCAAATTAATTAATTCAATTTGATTATAGAATGGCATCCAGCGATTCAAGTACAGACGACTCATTGTATCCTATTGCTGTTTTAATTGATGAACTGCGAAATGAAGATGTTCAGGTATGTTTGTAATAAATAACTTCGTTAACTTGTTCATTATCCAGGATTTTTATTTTAAAGAAACTTCTTAAATTTGTTGCAGATTCTTGGATACGTATTTATTTTATTATATTGTTATGTTTTGCATTAAATGTTCTTATCATATTATACTTCTACCACACCTGAGTCAATTTCTGTAGTTTTAAAATTGTGGTTATTTATGAAATGGATGCAAATCGTATAACCTTATTCATGGAAGAGATAATTACATCTATTCATTATGTATTATTAATATATGCTATTTACACTTTACCTGTACTATTTTATTTACACTGTTCATGCTTGCAGTGCAAAACTTCAAATGCTTACAGTGCATAAGAATTTTTATCACGCATTTTATAAATTGTGGGATGTATCTAATTAATATTTAATGCATTTATAGTTGCGGCTGAACAGTATTAAGAAGTTGTCAACTATAGCCTTAGCACTCGGAGTGGAACGAACTAGGAGTGAATTAATTCCTTTTTTAACTGGTAAGTTTAATTTATTTTTCTTATTTAATATAATATTTTATAAATAGTAGCATTTTTACAGTTATTTAAGATTTTTTGCGTACAAATTATATAATTATCAACGTGGTTGCTTAGTTCTAAATTGCCAAATTATCACTCACTCAGTATGTTTACAGTGATTGAATACTAAACAAAAATAAAGATAAAATTAAGAATAATATGCAGAGTTTGACACAAGTTTTTTTTTATCCTATCAATGAAATGTGTTTTAAAATTTCTTGTCAAAAATATGCACTTTCTCTTGATAATTGTATCTGGACTGATTATGGATATCCTAAAATATGGATTACCTAAAATATCTGTGAATTAGGTTTTTTTTTTCATAGATTATCATTGGTTAGGAATCAATTAACTTAATGAATGTTTTTACCCCAATTTGTCATATATCTTATGTTTGCATTATGATTTAAATTATGGACTACTGACAAAAATGCTGAAAGATAATTTTTTGCATAGAATTGCTTAGCTGTTAGTTTCGAATCAATTCATTTTGTGAGTGTTGTTACCTCATTGTCATATGTCTTGTATTTGCATTATGATTTACAATGTGGACTACATAAAAAATACCTGAATTAATTTTTTTATATTAATATAGATTGCAATCAGGGTTTGCAAGTTTTCCACATTTGACAACATACTCATGTAATATATGCAAACATCATTAATGGATTTTTTAAAGGACAAAATAGGTCACAAATAAAGCAAATTTAGTATTTGGGATTTTTCTGACAAGTGGTTATCAATTTAGAGACTGTGACATATGTATCCCACCTGTAGTGATCGACTTACTACAAGCACATCTATCATTCCAGAAAAATTTATTATATGGACTTTTTTTACAGGGTGAAGCAATCTTTGCATAACCCGACATTACACATTGGACAACTCATATTTGTTTTTTCTTTCTATGTTCATTTGAGAAAATATAAATGGACATAACAATCCCAATGAAGAATACTAGTGGGATATATCTGCCCCAGGGCAAAATCACAATGCTATTTCATGCAAGAAACTCTTTAGTGCCAGCTAGGGGATATTTGACACATGAAATACGTATACTTGGTTCGACTCTACACCTGGGACATATTACAATGAGTTTCTAAGTGCTTTTCATCCCATTAGTAATTTTTAAACATTTGTTGGGACACAATGAGTCCCGTTAGTAGCCAAAGGGTTAATCCTCATTTATATGAATATTCTTTAAATAGAAGCCTGATAATAAAAGTGGTTTTTCTTTGTAAAATTAATTACTTAAAAATTGTGTTTTAGATACTATTTATGATGAAGATGAAGTACTCTTGGCCCTTGCTGAACAACTTGGTACATTTACTCCTCTTGTAGGAGGTCCTGAATATGTACACTGTCTTCTAGTAAGTATAAATATAAAGTAGACATATTTTTGAGTCATCCAGTTGCTAAGCTCATATATATGTGCCATCCATTTTTTCCCCTCTTAGTTTAGTCTGTACGATTTTCTAATAAATTGAAATAAATCTAAACAAGTTTGTCTTCATGCAGATACTATTTCTGTGGACTATTGTTCCAATTTTTTACTATTATTTTCCTGAAAGTAATTTAAATCTTCTCTAGTTTGGCTGCTTTATTAAAGTTAATTATGATATGAAAATTTGTCATGACAAAGATGTGTATATGTATTCAGAAATTTAAAGGTTATTATCAGAACACATTCCTTTAAGATAAAGATGTTTCAAAATAAGGAATAATTATCCTAAGATAAAAATTTTTCTTTATAATGTGTCGATGCCTTAATAAAAAAAAAAATAAATAAATAAACAATGTAATAGTAAAGATTTTAAAATGAAAAAAGATAAGTTGAAAACAAACTAACCAATATGAAGAAGAAAAAAAATGTGTTGAAATTAGATTGACTAATCCAACAGTTAACATAATTGCCAAGAAGAAAAAATATCTGCTTTTAGCTTTATTGTATAAAATAATTGGTAATAAATATGACAAATTAAGTTTGTGCTGCCATATGAAAAAATTTACTTTAAGAGTAATAATGATTGGAAAATTTAAGTAGCAAGAACCATAATGAAAAAAGAAGTGCATAAAAATCAGTATAGAATAGTATTTAAATTGGTTAAATCAGATAAAAAATATATGTAAAACTTTCATATGAGTAATGTTATTATGACTTTACTTACAAATGCAAACTAGGAATAAACCATTTTACTGGCTTTCATTCTTTCATAGGGTAACTGTCTATAAGTCAAGAGTCTACATAAATGGATAGAAAGCAATTTATGGGCTTAATCCTTGATTCATAAATTTTATTTTTTTAGACTTAATCCTTGATTCATACATTTTATTTTTTCATAGCAATTATGTCTACACTTATTACCATCATTCATCGGAATTGTTGGTTTATAAGCCTGTGGGTTCCACTCTTCACTCCTGATGACTGAAATCATTCTTGAGAAAAAATCAGTGGACTGAATTCCATTCTCCCATTATCACTTATTTCCGATTTTTTTTTTTCAAATTAAGTTTTGAAAAAATAATTTTTTATAAAAATGCAAAAAAAAAAAAAAAAAAAAAAAATTTTATCTTTAAAATATCTTAAATAAAAAATCTTTTTTATGAAAACATTTTTATTTTTCATAATTATTACAAATGATCAAGTAATGCTGTCACACTACAATGAAAGAATGAGATTGGCAAACATCTGATTGCCTATACAAAATTTATAATGCTGAAACTAAATTATAAATTTTTCCTGACATTTTGAGTTTTTGGACAAAAGCTAAATTATTATATTTTCCTTAAAGAATGAAACTAATAAGTAAAGATATAAATGGCTCCAAGTTAAAGTTAGTGTTCTGAGGCTAGCTGTTATTTTTGTTTTGTCTGTCATAAAAAAGAAACTAATAAAATAAAAAATAAATGTGCTTTTTTTAGAAAAAATATTCCAAGTCATTAGCATATTATGTAGGACGGAACATAATTTTTTCGGATTTACAACTCACAAAAAGTACTCTTGTAAGCCAGAGCCCCTACCTTCAAGAAAAATTTAATTTGTATGTGAATAAGGATATATATTGAAACATTAAAAAAAAAAAAAAAATTCTAATAAAATTGATAATTCTTAAAAACATTCAAAAATTCTAATTTATACAATTCCTTTCATATAGTGACATTTAATGGGTTAATAAATTAATCCAGTATAAAGGGTCTTACATCCAGACTATTCCGTTCAGTAGCTCTAGGAACTTGTCATAATTTATTTAACCTTTTTGACAGGGTGTGAGAATTAAATATTTTATGATTTTTCTCGGTTTGAAAATAAGTTCCAAATTAGTAAAACCAAGACTAAAGTTACTTTTTCAGCATAGCTTTTATGTTTCATAATGTTTATACCATCAAAGAATTAATTTTTTTAATGCAAAGACAGATTCCAGCTCTCCATTTTACACTAACAACCATTCTTTCTTTATTTGTCACCTTTAACTTTCTCTTGTTTTTACGTCCTACATAGATTCCAGCATCTTTTAATTTTGATTGATCAGCATAATTAATATCATGTTTTATAGTTATTGAATTCATTATTTTTTATATATCTGACTTTTGATTTACATTTGTATTCTACATGTTGTAAAATGTAATCTTAATGTTAATTTTAAATTGATTAAATGTGTTTTTTAAATATACGTGTTTCATAAAATTTTAGCTTATATAAATTTTAAAAAACTTTATTTTAATTTTAGCCGCCACTTGAAAGTTTGGCTACCGTCGAAGAAACTGTGGTTCGAGATAAAGCTGTAGAATCTTTGCGCAACATATCGCAGCAACATAGCGCTGCTGATTTAGAACAGCATTTTGTACCTTTGGTCAAAAGATTAGCTTCTGGTAATTTATTATTTATACAGTTTCTATTTTAAATTTTATAAGAAATTAACATGGTTCTGCTACATTACCTAGAAAACTGGGGAAAGTCAGGCAATTAGGAATTTGTTCAAAAAATCAGGAAATTTTACCTTATTGAGCCAAAATCTAGAAAAGTCAGAGTTTTTAATGATAGCCAAGCTTGCGAACTTTGCGCCAACATTTCCTGCTGAAGATAGAGAAAAACTTAAAATGTAATGTATAAACAGAGTAGCAAATTCAAATGTACTTACACTTACAGACATTGTCCAAGATTGATTTAAATGTGTTCATAATTGCCAGACTACAAAATATGAAAATATAAGTGTAAATTGAGGATGAAGGGTTCAACCTTAGGCACTAAAGTACAGAAGTGTGTACTTTAAACATATGTGTGTATGTATGCATATACATACACACATATATATACACACACACATAAATTTTTTTTTATGAAATTGAAATGAAATGGCTTGAAATTAGGAAAAGCATTCTTCAGGATGCAATGCTTTTAAAAGAAGAATCTTGAATTAAATATTAATATAAATTAAGGCAAAAGTGACAATTAAGACTACACAAATGAAATTTTTTTTTTTTTTTTTGAAGTTAGAACTAAAAGAAACTTACTGAGAAAAGTAAACAGAAATATCTGCATTGTACTAGGATATGTTTGTATAACAATTGTTGATGATGATGATGATTGAGTATAACTTTTAATATCTGTAAAAGGAAATGTCTTTTGTTGTGTCATTTATACCCAAAGTTTAAGAAAAAACAAATATTGCAAAATAGTGTAATTATTACATTATGTGTGTATTTCTATATATATTATCTTCGCCTGCTTTAAATATAGTGAATTTCCATTTTAGCACACTAATACCATAGTTGTCTATAATTGATTAAGTTTCAACATATAATATTAAAAAAAAGAAAAATGCAAATTTGTCTTATTTTTGCCCCAATAGTAAATACCATGTCTTCAAAATGTTATGGAGATGAATCTATTCAGTTATAATTACTTTCCAGGGTTGAACTATAATAATTTGAATGTCATACTGCCCTAATTCTGTAAACGCTCTCGGTCCTGATTCGCTTAATGAATTAGTAATCAAAGTTGAAATGTTATTTAGACATTGTTTAAAATTAAAATAATGTCCTTTTTATTATAATCATTATCTAAGAAATTTTTTAAAAAAACTTTCTATTTGATGTAGGTGACTGGTTTACTTCCCGTACATCAGCATGTGGTTTATTTGGTGTTTGCTATTCAAGGTTATCTGCACCACTTAAAGCTGAGTTGCGCAAGTAAGTAGATTTTTTAAATGTTTCAATTATAGCCTACAATTTTTGTCCATGTTTTTCCTGTTAAACTATTTTTGTTCTTTATATTTTTATATATAATTAAATTTAAAGTCCAAAATTTCCATTTTTTTCCCTTCAAGATTTTGCGATTGGAGATAGAAAAAATTAAGGCTAGCCATTAATCTTTTAAATTGTTGAGTTTTAAACTAATTATGTTTCGATTATCGTACATTAATAAAGTGACGTCTGAAAATATTTTGGAACCTAGTGGTAGCATTCAATTTAGAACAAAATATGTACATTTATTGTCAATCGTCATACTACACATTTAAGACTGAATAAAGCTGCAACAACTAGGTCAAAAATAGAATTCCAATGTAAATAAAATAAAGAATAGATTAAATACCCTACACATTCAATGAGATCAACCATATCTAAGTCAGAATATATATGAATAATTTTAAACCAGTTCTTCCACTTATTATATTGTGATTAAACTTTAAATAAATATTGAAATTACATTTTTATATTAATTTTTAGCCCAATTTGTTAGCCAGCAACTTGCCAAAGTGGCAAGATGTGAGTGTTAAATGTTCAAATTGTATTAAAATTTCTCTTTGAAAATTTCAAAAGCATTTACAAACTCTCATTTGATTTTTAATTTAAATTTCTGCTAATCAAACTATACATTAGTATTATAAACGCCTTTCATTTAAATTATAAAAACTGTAGCTCATGAAAATCAAGAAGTCAAATGCAAATTGAAATAGTTAGAATAAAATGTAAACATGGCAATTAAATTAGATTGTATGATATTTTCAGTATTTATTTTGAAACTTTTATTTAAAGTCTAGATATGCAGGTTTATAAAATCAGCTGCTTAATAAAATTTTATTTCCTTTGAATATGACTTTTAATAAACATCAGGCACTCTTAATTTTTTTCACAAGTATTCACTGGAATTTGAGACTTTATACATTAAATGATTTTTTTTTTTTTTTTTTTTTTTTGCTAGCCAAATCTGCTACGAAAAAAATTGCTGATTCTTTTTATTTCTCTACCAATTCAGATATTTAAGCCAAACTAGGCCTAAACCATGCATAATTTTTTATTAGTATTCGATTGTACTATCAGATTCTTTTTCTGTTTATTTATAATTTTCATTCTTTTAATTTTAGCCATTTTCGAAATCTTTGTCAAGACGATACACCAATGGTTCGTCGAGCTGCTGCGAATAAATTAGGTGAATTTGCTTATGTTGTTGAAATAGAGTTTGTCAAGTCAGATTTAATACCAATGTGGGCCAATCTTGCACAAGATGAACAGGTATTTTATTTTACCGTGCTTGCAAATTTTGACTTTTTGAAAGTTTATAATTTTATGTGAAGTTATTTGTCATTGACTTTCAATTAATTACAAAAAATAATTTTTATACAAACATTAGCGTAATTGCCATCTAATGCTTATCTTTTGTTATATCCTTTTTATAATGGTGTAAACAAGCAAAATGGTCATCTATGATGCCAATTATAGTATACATGCATGATTTCTTTGTAATGTTGTCAAACTTTTAATTATTTTATCACTAAGTAATAATCGGTGTCATTATGTACAGGGTATCCGCGGACCTGGAAAGTCACGAAAAATCAATGAAGTCATAAATTTCGGTATTGAACAAAATTTGTCATGATTTTGACTATTTTTTAAAAACAATCGTGAAAAGTCATAGATTTAGATCGCCGAAAATCTAATTTTTAAAATGGAATTTACCTCCTCCCCCAATTTCATGGTTTTCAGAATATCTGAGTTTGTAACAAAATCCCCCCTCTCAGTCATATTTGATTAAAATGTAAAATGCTTTTATCGTGTTCTTTTAAAAAATGGAAGAAAAAAACATCTTTTCTAGAGCAAATTATCTTTTAAACTTCTGTGATTTCAGAATTTTTGTTATTTATTTTTTTTATTTTATCAATTTAAAATTTTAGATGAAGCAAGCCAGTCATTGGTAAAATTTTTTATTCCAAAAGGAGACCAGAAAAAATCAGTAGTATTTCTTTCCTTTCCAATAAACGAGAAAAGTATCTTTAGAATGTAATTCTGCAGAAAAAAAGAAAAAAAAATTTTTTTGCTTTTGTATTTTTTTTAGCTATTTTATTGCTTCAACTCTTTCTTTACTCTATTTTTTAAATTTAAAATCTATAAATATAAAGATGCAGAGTATAACAGTTTTGGTTATACCTATCATTTCAGTGAATGTTATTATAATGCTTTTTTTAATTTATTGTTGTGCGGAGAAAATAGTAACTTCGTTAAGTCATGAAAAATTCTTGGAATTAGTCATGGAAAGTCATGAATTTGAAAATCTAAACTGTAGCAGATGCCCTGTATGTACTTTTACTTGCATAGTAATCGGTCATTATTAACTATATGATCATTGAATGGATTCCTTGCAAATTAATCAGGCTTTATTGTTTATCCTGTATTGAAAAGAAATAAAACCCCATTTAAATGTATTCAATTATATTTTTCAGGACTCAGTACGCCTCTTAGCAGTGGAAGCATGTGTTTCTATATCTGAACTTTTACCTCAAGATGACATTGAACAGTTTGTAATGCCAATTCTTCGTCAAGCTGCTGAAGACAAATCTTGGAGAGTACGTTATATGGTAGCTGATAAATTCAATGAGGTACGATTTATTTAGATTTATTAAGAAAAGTGGTTTGCTTTATTGGTTCAGTGTAGTTACTTCAAAATTATTAGCTTATCAGTACAAAAAAGATTTAATTTCCTTCTTTAAAATTATTGAAATCTTTTGAAAGCTACTAAGAATCCCTTTTTTAAGAATGGCTAGTTTTAAAACTTTTTAAATGCTTCATTAACTTTTGAATTTGCTATTTGGTTGGTTTTTTTATTTATTTTTCTCAAGTTAAAATGCGTTTTGTATTGGAAATTTACAGCCTCACAATTCAATATTTCTGTAAATTCGTTTTTCTTTTTCTTCCCCTTTCTTTCTTTTTTTTGTTTTTTTTTTGTTTGTTTGTTAATTATACAAAAAAATATATTAAACCTGTGGTGCCATGCGACTCAAAGAATTCTAATCAACGGTGTGATTTAAGAATTTTAATGGGACAAAGGACATAAAATGGTAAGTTACAAGTCACAAAACATCACAAAATAAAGAATTAATATAATTAAGGAGAAAACAAAACTTAAGTGGGGGGGGAATTCGAAACCTACTTGTTTGCGGTTCGAGAGATGGAGTTAAACTTTATGGCAAGGACGCAGGGCAGATGTGTGATAAGCTCCAAGAGATACGTGTGGTGAATCAAGGTTTGCTATTTCATAGCTTGTTGGAGAACGTTGTGCTAGTATCACATAAGGTCCATCTCGACGTGGTGCAAATTTAGCGGTGATCTTTTTGGCCTTGTTGCTATGAGGATGTAAGGTTACCCACACTCGATCGCCAGGTGTGAATTGGGGACAATTTCTTCTTTCTTGGTCTGCATATTTCTTTCGTTGATCCTGTTTTTGTTCAACAATGTCCTGAATTTCCTTCGAGATATTAGCGAAGTTTCTTAAATACGGGGTAATTTCAGCAACGAAGTTGTCATTGTTGATGATAGTTCGTAGATCATGTTGGATGTCATCAGGAGTCCGAAGTTCTCGTCCGAACTGTAGAAATGCAGCAGTGTGTTCTGTGGAGGAACACCTTGCTGTGTTTAGGGCAAATCGAATGATTGGGAGTTTTTGTGCCCATTCATTATGTTTATCACCGACCTAGATTGCCAATCTCGGTTCTTCCGTTCCACGGGATTTGCCTGTGGAAAATAAACAGGAGTAAGAATTTGGATTATGCCAAGAAGATAGCATACTTGCTGAAGTACAGAACTAACAAACTGAGGCCCATTGTCGCTTATGAGTCTTCTGGGAATTCCTTATCGTAGGAATACTTCTTCCATTAATACAATAACACACTCCTTTGCAGTGGCATTTTGGAGGGAAAAGAGTTCTACCCACTTTGTAGAGGTATCTTCGACGATGAAAATCCATTTTTTCCCATCCGATGTTTCAGGTAGAGGACCAAACAGATCAATGGATAAGGTTTCAAAACGTTGAGATTGTACTGGGGTTCTCGACTGACCTGCAGGTTTTTGATTGTTTGGCTTAAATCTGTTGCAATCGGAACAGTGTTTCACATAATCAGTGATGTACTTGCGCATTCCAGGAAAGTAATATCTGGTTGAAATTCTGTGGAATGTGCCCTCTGCACCATAGTGTCCTGCGGTTGGGGCATCATGATGTTCCTTCATCACTCTTTCTCGTTCATGAATGGGAACGACTAACTGCGGCGAATCAGAATCTGGGGCGTAACGGTATAAGACACCTTGGTTCATAACATAACCTCTTTGAGTCCAGTTTGCAAAATTTTCGTCTCTTGAACCACTTTCAAAGCTGTCTATTATTTTCTTCACATCTTCATCCTTCAACTGTTCTGCTCGAACATCACTGGCTCTTTTAGATGGTAAGTCCACGATAATTGTGCAGATTTCACAGGTTGCTTTTTCATGCACACAATTAGGACGGGAATCAAGCATATCCCCAATGACATTCGCTTTACCAGGGATGTATACCACTTTTAAGTTGTAGGATTGTAGCTGTAGTGCCCATCTTGCAAGACGACCTGTAGGTGATTTAAGGCTTAGAAGCCATTTCAAGGGTTGGTGGTCAGATGCTACAGTAACTTCTGCTCCTTCGATGTATCCTCTAAACTTTTCGAGTGCCCAGACCACAGCAAGTGCTTCTCTTTCAGTTGTGGAATAATTTCGTTCTGCTGGGGTCAGCAAACGGCTTGCATACTCTAACGGGTGCTCATCTGGGCCTTGTCCCTGAAGAAGAACAGCACCTAATGCATAATTGGATGCATCGGATCGTATGACAAAAGGTTGTGACTCATCAAGTTGCTTGAGAACTGGTGGCGAAACTAAACATTTTTTAAGGAATTCAAATGCAATATGTTCCTCTTTACCCCACTTCCACGTGGACTGCTTTTTGGTAAGATTGCTCAAAGGACAAGAAATTGCAGCAAATTGAGGAATGAATCTTCGATACCAGCTGCATGTTTGTAAAAATGATTGAATCTGTTCCACATTCTTTGGTGGCGAGATATTAGCAATGGCCTCAACTTTGGCAGGGTCCCCTTCGATACCAGAGTTGGTAATATAATGTCCGAGGTATTTGACTTTGGAACAAGAGAAATTGCACTTTTCTCGGTTAGCATACAAGTTGAATTGTTGAAGACGTTCAAACACTAAACGCAGATCTTCGAGATGATCTTCAAATGTGGGTGACATCACTATGATATCATCAAGATAAGTAAGGGTGTTTACCTTTAAGCCATTTCGAAAAATGTCCATAAGCTTCTGAAATGTTGCAGGGGCATTCTTTAGACCAAAGGGCATCCTTTTGAATCGGTTAACCCCAAACTGGCATACAAAGGCAGTTTTATCTTTGTCTGGTTGATGCATGTTTATCTGGTAGTAACCGAAACTCAAATCAATAGTTGACATGTATGATGCATGTTTGGCTTTGTGGAGAAGGTCGTCCATACGAGGTAATGGGTATGGATCTGCTTTGGTGACCGCATCAAGCTTGCAGTAATCGATGCATAAACGGAATTCTCCATTTGTTTTTGGAATTAGAACTGCAGGTGCGGTATATGGAGAGTCACATTCCTCGATAACTCCTGTAGCAAGGAGTTTCTCAATTTCTTTTCTTTAGATGTCTTTCCTGGCAGGAGAGAGTCTATGGAGTGCTGATGCAACTGGAGCTGCATTCCTTGTTTCGATTCGATGTTCGATATATGGTGTAGCATCTCCCCCTGGACGGAAGATATGTTCGTAGTCATTCAATAAAGCATTGAGTCGACTTCTCAGGTTAGAATTAAGATTTTCCCCTTCATGTGGTCGAAGAAAAGTGGAATTCTTCGCCTTACTGATCTCAACAGAGTCGGAAAATTGTTCTGTAACCCCTGCCTGGAGAGGAAAATTTTTTGATGGTGTAGCGTTATTCGTAACTTGAGAGAAAGGGTCTTCAGCTTCTGGCAGACTTTTGCAGAGATTCGCTGGGAAAGCGTCGTCCACAATTCCAGATAAATGAGTTTTGACTTCCGGTTGAAGTACATCAGGATTTTCTGAAATATCGAGTTTCACAAATGGGAAAGTTTTATATGGCCTGTTACTGAAGTACCACGAGTGTTCTTTGAGATTTAGAACGATTCCTGTTTTTTCTATAAAGTCAAGTCCAAGCAGAGTATTATTTCTTTGGGCCTCCGGAATGGCGAAAATTGGCATTGAAAATCTTCTTCTTTCCAGATAGATATTTACATGGGTTTTGAAAACTTCCTTTTTTGACTGGCTACCGTCGGCCAGAGTCATGGTAATGTTTGACTTTTCGAAACGAGTCCCTTGTTCTCTAAGAAGGTGATAGAGGCTTTCACCAGCTATGGTATGGGTTGCTGCAGTATCTGCATATGCTGTACCCCACATTCCATTGATGTTCACTTCGAGGATTGTCATCTGGCTGGATGTTGACAGACTGTTCAGCTGGATGCTATGGAAACGAGTTGAAATCTTCTTTTCAGTTTTTAGAAAATTTTGACAGTTCGATTTGATAAATCCTGGCGTGCCACAATTATAGCAGTAAACAGAGGAGTGTTCTTCTTGCTTGGGCTTCTCGAATTTTTTGACCAAGATCTCTTTCTTCGCCGAGTTGAATCTGGGATAGTCTTCTCTTGCTTTTGTGAATGGTCTCTTAGTGGTAACCACTGGTCCTCCTCTTTTTGTTTTATAACGAAGATTGTCGTATGCGTCTAATTTTTCAGCAAGTTCAGTTGGTGATATGATTTCACTCCAGTCATCCAAAAAATGTTCCTTGAAGTCTGGTGGACATTTCTTTTTTATCTGATCAGTTATTATGAGTTCTTTTAGCTTTTCAAACGTATTAACATTAACCTCCTTAATCCAATTTTCGAAATAGCTTCGAAGTTCAAAATAAAAATCATTCCATGTGCCACCAGGGTTTTTCTTATGAGTTGCAAATAACTGTCGAAAACGCTCGGCACTTAACTTGAATCTTTTCAGAAGCATTTCTTTGATATGGTCAAAATCTTGTGTTTTCTCTTCCGCTTCTCTACCAATAAGTTGAGCTATATCATTAGGCAAAACGCCGAGAAGATATGCTACCCAATTATCCTTTTCCACTTTTAAAAATGTAAGCTGACGTTGAAACAAGTTTAGAAACAGCGACATGTCATCTTTGTTGGGATCGAAATCCGGAACTAACTTTTTTAATTGTAAGCTTGGCTGAACTGAAGTTATATTGATAGAAGTTTCTGAAACTTTTTGTGCCGCTCCTTGAACTTTCAATTTTTCTAACTCAAATTGTTGTAGCTGTTCTCTTTCCCTAGTAATCCTGTCTTGTTCTTCTGCTTTTTCGCGATTTGTTTTTTCATTAATTTCTTTTTCAACTCTTTCTTCAATTATTGTTTGTAATAGATTTTTACAAAAGTCCTCTTCATATTCCGCACTTTTCGTGATCAGTTCTTTTAGTTGAATTACTTTAGCACCTGAAGGAACAGTGAGACCCATTTCCTCAGTTAATACACATAAATCGATTTTTTCCCCTTTCCTAAATACGTCATTTTCACAGTAATGTATAGAACTACGTAGATGAGTTCAATAAGTTACTTAGGTAGATCAGTTATTTGTGAATAAATGTTTAAAAAAACATCAATGAACTTAATTGTTCAATGTTGTAAAAAATGTTTTAAAAAATTTGTATTTACCACATAAAATACTAAGTTCAATGATAGAATATTGTTTTTAACAGTAGTAACAAAAACAACCTTCACTTTTATGCATGAATACTGATTCAAGATAATTTATATAAAATTATTCATTATTAAACACAGGAAAACACTACTATACGAAAATAAAACCAAAATAAAAGTTCTAATAATCTTCTTCAAAAGCTAAACAAGATTGCAAAATAATAAATCTCTACTCCGAACATTCAATAAAAAAATAATAATAAATCATTAAAAGAAGCAATAGAGAACATGGCTTGAAAACCAAATTATAATACTTCTACAGTTTTATAAAATTTTTAACTTTTAAAACATACATTTTTTATTTTGTAAAATTTAAACACTGTGTTAATATGTAAAATATCTTTGTTCAAAAGAAATATAAAGTTCAATTTAATAGATGACACCAAATGTTTACATCATAACACGTAATTTTATTAACAATATGCAAAATTATTGTGATGAATAATATTCCAACATGTATCTTTTTTCTTATAATTATTAAATATAATCAACAAAAAAATAAAGAACTGATTGCCTCTTTGAATACTTTTGAGGAATCAAAACATCCAATTTTTTCAATAAATGTTACGAGAGCTTATTATTAATGACATCTTAAACCATCAATTAAAATAAAAATAAAACATTCATTTCATAAACTTTTTATTGGGATAAACATTTTTTCTTAAAATCACAGTAATGAATAAGATATTCTCATTTATTCAAGAATTTAATATTTTTAATCCAAAACTTCCGGATGGAACGAATTTTACACTTCTTAAGTATTATTGCGTAGGCGATCTAAAGTGAAACTTTCTAACTTTATGTCGCCATCATTATTAAACATTCAATAAATATAAAGGTGTTTTTCGAAACTAAATATTTGCTTCTATCACTTTTATGAAACAAAAAAAATTCAGTTGTTACCTTACTTAACTAAAATTATAGAATTCGGGGTGAATTCTTAAATACTTTTTATAATTAAAATAATGAACTTATATTCAGAAATACGTACACAAATTTCAATCGTGTAAAAAGTAACTGTGCAATGACAACAAAATAAAGCTCGGATGAGCGTTTGCAATTCTTATTTTTCTTCAAAGTAACACACTTATATTATTGAGCTTGGATAAGCTCATTGGAAAGTACAAAATATGACAATGTATTTGTTTACGAATTCAGTCATTGCATCTGTTGTGCAATATAAATATATGAAAGTAATTTATATCTATTCATTTTGAAAGGTAATCTGGGTGATTAACTCGTTCATTTTAAATACGAAACTAAATAAAAATATACTTATCGTAATCTTGAGGAACATTGGCCACTATGTTGGTAAATTTCACAAAACATCACAAAATAAAGAATTACTGCAATTAGGGAGAAAACAAACTTAAGTGGGGGAATTCGAAACCTACATGTTTGCGGTTCGAGAGATGGAGTTTAACTTAGAACTGTTCTATTTGAGTCTCTTTAGTGTTCATAGATGGCGTTGGCAGGGGGTTTCGATTGTCACAAACCTAATTTCAATGTGTATAATATTAATAGTTTCATTTCAATAATATCAAGGAAAATCATTTGCGATTTTTAGACATTTATCTTTGCTGATACAAAAAAGCATTTATTGATTAAAGGTTTTTCCCTACAGATTTATTATGTATATATTTTATGATATGGCAACAATTTTGACCTATTTTACCACATTTTTATCTTAGGCATGTTTTTATAATTTTTTTTTTATATAAAGTAACCATAGTTTTGCTGTTTTCTAAGTCAAGAAGCACAATCAGTGAGCTTATAACTTTTAAGTTCATTATACTAGACTCATATTTTAAAGTTTCTCACTGCTTAAAGTGAATTATTTTCTGTATTTTTCCTGTAACATCTATTTTTTAAAAAAAAAAATGTGTGAATTTATAGATTCAGAAAGCAGTTGGACCTGAAATAACCAAAACAGATTTAGTACCTGCATTTCAAAACCTGTTAAAAGACTGTGAAGCTGAAGTTCGGGCTGCTGCTGCTCATAAAGTTAAAGGTAAAAATTCAATGATTTTTTTTTTACTTTGCTTAGATAATTAGCTATTTGGAAAATATCTTTTCATATTTTATCTACAACTTGTAAAATTCTTATAAATCCTCTAAATTAATTTTTCAATCTTTACTTTAATTTAACATAATACCAATTTGAATAAAACTAATTTTCTTACTATAATTCAGAGATAAATTATGGGACTGATAAACTTAATATTTGCTCAAGGCTAAACTAATACTTGCATATAAAAAAAAATTTCCAAGATAAACTCATAATTTGTAGCTTAATGAATTTGAGTAGTGATATTCAAAAATTTTAAAATATTTCAAAATTTTTTAACTGACACTTAACAAAGTAGCAATTAAAAATTGACACTGAGACTAAACGTTATATTTTTCATTTATTTTTTTACTATGTAAATTTAAAAGATAAAAATCAGGATCTAATTGATTATTATGTTATGTTTAAGATCTTCAAATGCTTAAATTCTTATTCATTAATAATATTAAACTTAAGAGTATTTTGAATTTTTTTTATTTTTTAGTTGGATACTAATTATGTTGAAATGTTTGGTATTAATGATTTAATTTTAATAGAAATATTTTTATCTATACAGATTTCTGTCAGAATTTGCCTGCTGATATACAAGAAGCTGTAATAATGAATAATATTCTTCCTTGTATCAAAGAATTAGTAGCTGATGCAAATCAACATGTGAAATCTGCTTTAGCCTCTGTTATTATGGGTCTATCTCCTATTTTAGGGAAACAAAAGTAATAGCTTTTGGAATATTATTCTTTTACTAATGTTCCATAAATTTTTTCTAAAATTATAAAAATAATATTAAAATTTACTTATATCTAACTTATACTGTAAATTTCATTAGAAATGTTTTAAAATCACAAATGGTAAAAATATTATTTAAATCCTATATATGTTTTTGTGTCACAATGGTGCACTTTCATCAGTGGGAAAGACAGAAATGGTAAAAACAGAAATTATTATGTTCAACAGAGGGCTACGTCACACTAAAAAATTAATTTACTGATAAAATGACAGAAGATTGAAAAAGTAGTAATTTATAAATATTTGACAAACATGATCATTAACCATAGGGGTTTTGTTTATTGGTGATGTAAAAACTCCCAAAAAGTCCTGGTCAACACATGAAATATGGAAAACATATGGTAAAAAGAAATCACACCTATAGCCTTCTGTTTAGTAATCAATTCACTTTTTAATTTTCTGCTTTTGTCAAACATTAATATTATGACTAACTCAATCGTTGAAACGTTTTGTGTGTAAAAAATAGGGGAAAAAATCTTTTTTCTTTACTGCTGTGTTCAATAGTTCAAAAATATAGGTGACTGGGCTATTCTATGCTTAGGGCTGTTTTACTTGGTGATGATAGGAAAAAAAACACGTGCATTGGTAGAGGTATCAGTTAAGCAAGAAAATTAAAAGAAATTTGTCTTATCAGTATTTATATTTAAAAATGAACTCTCAAAGAAAATGTCCAATCCCATCTTATAGTAGCAAAACCATGTGCAAAGAAAAAAAGTATTTTTTTAAAAATTAAGTGCTAATGAAATGTTATAGGAAGGTTGAATAAATGGGTTGTTGCTTCAAAGACGGGTGATCTGAGGAACCATTTTAAGTTTCCCCATTTTCTTCTATGCAGACAATTTCAATCAAACATAGAATTTTATTTAATTTTTTAGTTCTTAGATTAGCTTTTTATAGATACTTAAATAACTTACCAATTTTTTTAATGTTAATTGTTGCTGTTTTATGATGAAAACTTGCCATTAATTTTTCTCAAAGCATACTTATGCCAATTTTTTATTTCAAAAACAACCCATAGCAACTGCTCAACAAAACTTTTCCATGTTTTTTTATTTTAATTTTATTAGTATTCACCAAAAATATAATTTTACAGTATTTGTGAAAAAATTATTTTTTAAAAGAAAGGATCTTTAAAAATTGATATAGTTTGATTCATTTTTCATTTTATATAAATTCTGCTTTCTAATTCTTTTTTCTCTCAAATTTTTATGTTTAAAACAAATGTTCTAATCCTATTTTTTTATATTTACATTTTCTTATTTGTAGCTTTGTAATATATTTATGTAAAACAATGAAAGTCACAAATAATTTATAATTTAATTGTTTTACAGCACGATTGAACACCTGTTACCCCTCTTCTTGTCCCAACTGAAGGATGAATGTCCAGATGTGAGGCTCAATATTATATCCAATCTTGATTGTGTGAATGAGGTCATTGGGATTACACAGCTCTCACAAAGTCTTCTTCCTGCCATAGTAGAATTGGCTGAAGATAGTAAATGGAGAGTGAGATTAGCAATTATAGAATATATGCCTCTCTTAGCCGGTCAATTGGTTCGTATTTCCATTCATACTTTCACAAGCGTTACCCCTTTTATGAAAATACTACTGCATCTATAAAATATGTTGAAATTAGTATTTAAATTTTCTCTTACATTTATTGCTGAAGAAAAGTTTTTTTAATTTTAAAACCATATTTTTATTATTGTACATTAACATGAAAAAAAAATCTCTTACACTTTAAACTGAATTCTTGCTTTAAAATTGTTTCCAATATAGTTTATTTTTGATTAATATATTAATACTTTACTTTTTTGGGGTATTGTATTATAAATTATAGTAAATAGGTAATAATTTTTATTTTTAAAAGTTTATTAAGATATTTTCTTAATGAGAAATATGAATACCGTTTCTTTGCACTTGAATGTTAAAAGTGGTATAGGACAGCAAATATTTGTACTGAATAAAACAATAGTAGCATTTCTTATAATATAGTGAGATGTGCCATATTCAGAATTGTTGGGGATTTAGCGATTTTATTATTGGTTTGTAGTTATTACATTTGCAGTTATTTAGTTAATTAGGAGTCATAAATTAGTAATATTTATTTTGATGTTTAGCATTTATTAAAATTTTTTTTGACGTGAGAAATTACGAGGGCAGTTATTCAGATAATAACATTAAGAAATAAGCTTTAAATCAGAATAGTTGATCATTCCTTTTTAACAATATATATATATATATATATATATATATATATATATATATATATATATATATATATATACATACATATACAGTTTTAATTTAAACTAAAGCAAAACTTGTGTTTCTCTAGAACTTAATTAATATTCATAGTTAATTTCTCTCACCAAAGTTTGTTTTTCTTTATTAAACTTTTCTAAGCAGCTAAAGGAAATAATAATTTTTTACTCATACATTTGATTTTGTGATAAATCAACAATCAATATGTATATATATATTTTCTCTTTAGGGCGTAGAATTTTTTGATGAAAAATTAAATACTTTATGCATGACTTGGTTAGTAGATCATGGTGAGTATTTTTCATTAATTTTAATTCGGATTTGACTCGTAACTAAATTTTCTTGTCTCTAATTATTTAAAACTTTTTTTATAGTATTTGCTATCCGGGAAGCAGCCACACAAAATTTAAAGAAACTGGTAGAAAAATTTGGTTCTGAATGGGCCACTAACACAGTAATCCCTAAAGTATTGACAATGTCACAGGATCAAAATTATCTTCATCGCATGACTTGCTTGTTTTGTGTGAATGTAAGTATTCTCTTATATCAAAAATATGTATTAAGATGCAATTTTTTTCCCCACAGAAACAATTACTATTATTGTGCTATATTGTATTGAGCTAGTGATTAAATATTTTTAGTTTAAATTAAACCTGTCTAAAATGAGCTGATTTTAATAAATATATTAAATCAGTTTATCACAGTTCTTAAAAAATGTCTTTGTGACAATGACTCCCCCCCCCCCCCTGCATTTTAAACCTGGTATGCAAATAACTTTACACATGAGTTAGAAAATATTGCGAAATGATTTTTAAAATTCATTGTCTTATGTTGGAAAAAACACCATGTCAATCAGTGATTAAAAAGCTGTCAACAAAATTTTATTCTAAAATAACATATTTAAAAAAAAAAAAAAAAAAAAAGGCTTAAACTATGCTATTTCAAAATAGTGGATATAATTGATAAACCATTCCTTGAATCTTTATAAATTAGTGACCTGCTCTTTTATTTGTAGAGAAAAGATTTTACTTTCTAAATTAAGGTAATATTTAGATTTGTAAATTATGTTATTATTTAAGTATGCTTATGATTTTTATTACTTTATTTTTAGTGCTGAAATTGTTTCTAATGTACTTAATCATTAGCATCTGGCTAAAGTCAAAATTATACTTATTGAATGAATATGTAAAATTTCTTCATAATAATGTAATTTTTCCTAGCATTTACAGCTTTAATTCTTAGTTATTGTTTCCTCACGCTCCCTTTTTTTTATATAGGTATTAGCTGAAGCATGTGGATCAGAAATAACCGCCAAGTTTATGCTTCCAACTGTTTTGGGTCTTGCAAATGACAATGTTGCAAATGTACGATTCAATGTTGCAAAGACATTGCAAAGGATAGGGCCTGTATTAGATAATGCGTAAGTTCCTTTTTTTTAAATCTAAATTTTAACTCAGCCTGTTTGAAGTAGCACACGTTTTACATTTTATTACATTCATTGTTAACTGTAGAAATAAATTTCAATGGAGAGGGAGTTGAGATTTTTTTTTTATACATTGAAATAAATTATTTTGAAGAAATTAAACTAATTTTAATTATTTCTATTATAAAGTTATTTCTATACAAATTAAGCAAAATAAAAAATAAGAACTTTTAAATAATTAAAAAGTTGCCTTGACCTATAAAAAGCTTTGCTGTAAGAAAAAGTATTCAAAATTTTGAAAAGCTTATTTTCAAAGAGTGCTTGTCAGTACAATCTTCTTTGTATAGTTGTCATTTGTAGGAATGCTTGCTTTTTTTTATGGAAAACAGTCTGTAATGTGCATTTGTGCCTCAATATATTGTATAAATATATAATTAGTATAAATATATGATTCGGGTGCTTTAAAATGTGATCACTCAAATTTGAAAAAACTATATGTAATTGACAAGTAAACAATATGGATTAATGATGACAGAGGGTCACCAAAAGAAGAAGTCGATGAAGAAGGGCCACCAAAAAATTTATTACTAAAGTGTAAAATTTCAAACTTGAAGAACTGTGTAAAAAATGATTGAAAATATGACAACCATCCAAAACATATGCGTGATTTTATGATGAAACTGTCCCAAATGAAAAACATTTAAGGATTTCAAAACCAGTGAGTGGTAATAACATTTCTTAACATCCCATTATAATATAGTAATGAGGAAATAATTGAAAAACTACTTGAATTTAAGAAAAAAAATGGTGTAAAGGAATGATTTTTCTAATTTATATCTATACGCATCAGGGAGTGCAATTGGGAAGGAATTTTTTTTATAGATCTCAAACAGGGTGGATCATCAGCAGGGCTCTGTGAAAACTATGCCAGGAATAAATACTGTATTAGATAGGCGTGTTCTCAAAAGACCACCTGTTATATGTATTTTTTAAAAATTCCTATATAAAATGAAATCAAAAAGGATACACATGTATACCTATAAATTTAAATGTTTAGTTAATGTCCAGTGACCGGTAGATTCTAAAAACTTAGTAACCAATTTTTCCATTTGAATCTTCCCATTACAAAATGAGAGATTCTGAAAGATCAAAAATTGGAATGGAGACATTTGACATCTTAATTGTATTTTCCAGAGTATTTTTCTGCATTAATGTACTATCATTAAACGGAAAAATAAATTTAAAAAAAAATTGTGGGAAAAAGTGATTAGTTTATTTAATTTATGCCACTCGCTATCTGGCAGGTGGCGAGTGACTATTTTCAGGTCTATACACTTAGGAGGTTACAAAGGAATATTTTTGTAGTCAATAAACAAAAAGGTTATCAAAAAACGGTAGAGAGAGGCAAGTGTAATAAACACCACAAGGTTAAAACTTGAATGATTTTCTAGTAATCATCTTTTACCCTTTTTCTGCTTCCTCATGCAATAACATATGCTTTCATGTACTGTGATTTCTCAGATTTTGATAGCATTTTTTTTTTTTTTTTTTTTTTTTACACGGTTAAATAATTATTTGCAACTACTAATGTGTATACTTTTTTGTTTTCATTTATGATAAGAATCAAATAAAATATTTTAAAGCCAGTTTTTACAGAATACCCTATGTATAATCTCTAATTTATTTACCTTGTGTTCAACTTTTATTATCAGAGAATGCTATTTATTTCTGAGTATACTGTTTATGTATTGGAGCAGAGTTCTCCCTATGAAAGAAAAAGGACAAGGTGTTTCCTCACTGAAAAGGGTAATTTGAGTTTTGAAATGGCAGTCACTTAACACTGTAAAACTTATCAAAATATTTAATAATAATAGAATTTAATCTTCAAGAATTTTTAAATTACCCTCGTATACCATTTTATGTGTAAATTTCAAAAAGTAATTCTCACTAATTATCAAAATAAGAAAAGTTTGTAATTTATAAAAGAAAATGGAAAGGTATGCTAAAACACAATTTCTGTGCATAAATTATTTTAAAAAAAGGAAAGGAAAAAAAATGATTAATGGAGCAACTTGAAAGCTTTTTTCTAAAATTTAAAAGTGCTTTTTTAACAAAGGTATTCATTTAAAAAATAATTTTAGCATTTAAAATCACTTAAATTTACTAATTCCCCACCACCGCCAAAAAAAAAACTTTAATAAAATATAACCAGTTGAAAATAGAACTAACAAACTAAGTATTAGTAATAGTAATTAGGATTCAACCAGTGTGTAATTATTATTTAAAGAGTGGCTTTTTAATAAAAATTGGATAATGAATAAAAAGACTGCTCAGTGTTTTTAAGTGATAACTTATTTTTACAAAAAAGGCAAAGAGGGTGCATTTATAGGAATCAAAGGTCAAGCAGGGTGGACTGCCCTTCTTAAAATATCTTGGGAGAATACTTATTGGATCTTGGGGGCTACTGAACCAAATAAATTTTTTTATTTTATTATGGTAAGAGGATGGCCTTATATTTATGAAATTGCATGTGTTCTATGAATGCAAATTAAGCATAAATTTCAAGATCCGGAGTGCACAAAAAGTCTGGATACTTTATATCCAAAAATCTTGGTTCTCTTTGTGAACATATTTTCCTTCAAAAATGCTTTTCCTTTACATGAACAAAAGTTAATCAGAGTGCCTACTTTAAAAAAATGGTGAAATCTGCATATTATTTTGTTATTCCTGTTTTATTTATATATTTTCTTTGCAATTTATGAATATTGGTATGATAATCAATTTAAATAAACATTAATCAAATCATTATGTTCCATACATTCAACATTATCTTCCACAAGATTATTATCTTTCTAAATGGTTCACTTTTGATTATTATTTTCCCCGCTTGCTCATTTTCTCTTCCTTGCTTTCTCCTCCCCTCTTTATTAGACAGGGAAAATATGTCCCATTTAATCTTTTATTTGAAATATTATATATACTTGCCAAAAATTCTGATTACTTAAAAAGACGCCATACCATGAAAGAAGTGCTTCATGGCGAATTTCGTTTTACCTACATTAGTCATTTAAAAGTATAGAAAAAATTGTTACCTAAACTCTTTTTTTCTATATCTTAAATTTCCTAAGGAGGTAAAGCAATTTGTCATTAGATTTGTTCTTGTGATGCAGTGTTCTCTTAAGGTTTTTGGGTAGTTATATTCTGTATTGTCTAATTTTCATTGTATTTTATTTCTGTTTATGTATAAATATTTTCATTGCAGTGCTCTAGAGAGTCAAGTCAAACCCTGTCTTGACAAACTGAACAATGACAATGACATAGATGTTAGATATTTTGCATCTGAAGCTTTAGGAGGTAATAGGTTTATATAATTGAAGCTTATATTGTAAAAATAAATGTCTGACTGAATATTTTGTAATGTTCTTCTTTATTCGTTCTAGCTTTAGGGGCCTAGTTTGATGTGCTGCGGAAAATATGGCTTTTTGTTTTATCCTAAAAAGATGTTCAAGTCATCATTAATCTTTTCTTTGTTACAATCACTCAAGTAAAAAATAAAAAAATACAAGAACTCCCAACCGTGCATAAATGTATACATTGCAGATGTTGACAATGCCATAAAGTGTGCAATAACTCACTTTGAAATAACTAATCATCTACAAATGTATTTCCTGTTCAAAGTAATGCTAAAGCTGTAAATTTCACTCCACTATGTTTTAGTTCTCAATTCCTAATAAAGTATGATTTTAAGTATTCTCTTTTTGTTTTCTTAAATTTTCCAAAGTTTATTTAAAAAGTTGATGTGAAAATATATTTCTTTCATCAGAAAAACTTTTAAGAATGTATGTTGTATACTCCAGATTTTGCTTTGAATGATTGTTGTGTTGACCATTGCTTTATAAAACTCCTTTATCATATTTCATTTCTAGTTATAATTTGAATGTATTTAAATTGCAACTAGAGCATTGTCTGCCATCAATAAGCATTGTACTTTTATTTTTTGTTTGTGTGTGTTTCTATTTTGTATACATTATACCAGTGTGAGCTACTTTTTTTAAGCTGTTCTTAATTTATAAATAAACGTATGGTATAAACTATATTCTGGTCTATATAGGTTTGTCATGACTTCGCTTGTAGAAGTTCAAATTTTTTGTGATTCTAAGTCACAGAGAACCTCTGTATAGCTGGGAACTTGTATAGATGAAATCATCTAGAAAATGCTGGACCATTTTTAATCTCAATTTATGAAATGTAGTACTACTTATTAAATAGATCTGCATTTTTTGCCCCCCATTTAGCATCCAAGAGATCAACAAAGGAAATCCATATTTTGAACATCCAGTGTTTGTAAGACATGTTTCTTTGTTGGTTATTTTGCCTTTTCTGTATATCTTGTGAGAGTATTAAAATTCAATTATTAACTAACCTGTATTTCTCTTTCTTAATCTATCTCATTTGATTAAAATTATTTTAATCCAGACATAATTTTTTGAGGGGTGTGTTTTAAGTATTTTTATGAGCTATTTCATTAGCATAACCACATTATAGAATAAGATTCTCATAATTTCCCATAATAATATAAATAGAAATTCTTTTACAATTTAAAACTTTCAATCTTATGTTGCATAATTACATTAAAGGTTATTTTTTTAGCAGATTATTTGTACGTTAAAATTTTAAATAAAAATGGCTGAGGAGAGTTTTGGGGAAATGCTTTCTTCCTGTCCTTGTTAAGGAAGAAATATGAATATGAGAACTATACTTTTCTGATTTCTAAACATGGGAGCCATGCAAGTGATATGTTGGTCACATGCTTCATTTCCCCTTTAACATTATTTCTACTTCAGGTAGAGGAGGTAGTGTTTATTTTATGTTGTTGAATCGACCGCACATGTTGGGTGAAGTGAGTTCTGTGACACTGAGCCAGTGGAGTGCAATAAATTGTCAAAGTTAAATTTCTTTAAATGCTAAAGAATGGAGAGAGGTTAGAAAAATCTATGATTTAGAGTTGGAAAAAACTGTTTTACTAAGAAACTTTTTTGTAAGGGGAAAATTCATATAGCATTTAACTGATTGTATTTTTAATATAACATTGAAAAAAAAAAAATTTATGGGAACTATTTAGAAGGTTCAATTTATGTAAACCAAGAACAAATGCAGTTGAAAGGGTTCCAAAGTAGAAAGTTTTTAAGTACTTATTTATTTATTTTTTTTTGAATTATGGCAATGTTAATGAACTAATAAAGTTTACTTTTTTCATGTGGAATTATTTTAAATATTTAAAAAAATATACCAAATAAAAATTGGTGTGGTGAGAAATTAACTGGATTATTCAGAAAGTCCTCAGTCAAGTGAATGTTTATTATGTAAAACTGTGTCTTGGCTCTATGTTTCAATAACCTGCTTAATCTTCATAGTCTATTTAAAAAAAAAATTCGCTACATTTTTGTTTTAGCCTTCACTAAAGCTTGTATTTTTCTAAAAAAGTTTTTTTTTTTTGTATTGTGTTAAAATTTGGAATATATAATACCGCACACTACTCAAGATTATGTGTGTTATGCACAGCCAGATTAAGCTTAGTTTTATTTTATTTATCTGTTTTGATTGTAAACAAATTTTGATTTATGATATGATAATAGTATTACAGTTAGTAGTAAATTCTGCTTCGGAGACTTACTGAAGGCACTACTATTGCTACTATGTAAAGGAAGCTAATAAGATATTAAATATATGTAATTATGTTTTCAGTAAATTGGTAATCAATGCTAAATTAAAAAAATTAAATTTTTGCTATCAAAGCATAAAATCATCAAAATTTAATTTTTAAAATGTATGATATAAATATTAAATTTTCATATTTATATCATACCTATTTCTGTTCAAGTAGATGCTTTTAACAATGCTGATTTGAGAAGAAAAAATATATCTCAAAAGCTTTAGAGGTAAATTTCAGCCCTGCTTTAAAATTCTCTTTTTATAGTTTAAATTGTTAAAAAAAAAATCACAATCATAACTAAAAGTTGCTTCTTTAGATGTATCTTTTTAACCTTTCTTTTACAACTGCTGCCAGAAGTGGGCTTTATAAACTGGCTCTATCGTGCTAAGTACCATATTTAAAAAGTAACCTATCATTGTTTTTTATTATTTCAAAACAAAAATAACCATTTTTACTCACTAGCTAACCTTTTATTTGGTTATGCTCTGAAAATATCCAGTTCTTTACAAGTCACACAGCTCTAAAATGGCTAGCGTTTCTAATTTTGAAGTTACTCTCTTTAAATGTGCATAACTTGCCCTCCCTTTTCTTTAATCATTTAATTAGTGACTGTTGCATAAATTCTTATGATTAAAAGTTACTATGTGGGATGGGTCAATACTTATTGCAATGAAGTTTCTCTATGTAATTTAAAAAGTATTTGCTCTGACATTAATCTGGGTGTTAATCTTGGAAATTATTCACAATACTCAGTGAATGTGGAATATGATTCAAGTCTTGTAAGTCATTACAGTACATTATTTATTTCCTCATAGATAAATAATCATTCGCCCAAGTGGCTTTTATTACATTTATTATATATTTGGCAAAATTACTAGCTGAGTTTCGTGAAATCTAAATGTTAGCATAATGTATGCTTTAACTTCTTCAAAAGTTAACTTTTAACTTAGAGTGGTGTGCGCAAGTGTCTGGCCAGTATATATTTCAGCTTTTGACTGAAAAACAAATATTTTTTTTTTTATTTATTATTATAACAAAATTTAAGTAAAATCACATTATTTATCATTGCATGTATAAAGATATATAAACATTCAAACTAAAATAAACTACCTTATTTTTGTGTTCATAAATCTCCAGTGAGAGTAGCATTCAAATTTTATTAAACTAATTTTTAATGAGTATAATTTGGAAAATTAAGGATTCTGTTTACATTAACAAACTTTTTATGATTAGACAATCACGTTTGTAGTTATGTTAAAAAACAAAACAATTATCCGAAGAAGGCAGATTATCTAATGAACTGTAAATGATCTGATTAAATATTAATAAATCAAAGTGACTCTGGTTTAAAATGTGCAGGATGTCAAGAAAACTGCAGCTCAAATTGGCACTGGAGTTATGCAATGTGAGTAGAATAAATATTAGTCGCAGAACTGTTACATGACGTTTTGCATGGATGAATAGCCGGAATGAAGTCATTAATTAGTAAAAAAAAAATCAGATGGCTATATAACAGTTTGCCTTACAGCATTGAAATGGACTTTCGAGAATAGTAAAAATATTTATTTTTCTGAAGAATGTAAAATTCAATTTACTGAATGTTTGACAAAAAAAAAAAATAATAATAATAATAATAATAATTATCAAATTCTTACAAATCAGACAATATTATGGTTTGGGGTCTCTTTTGTTTCAAAGAAGCAGCATTACTGCGTATTGGTGCTATTATGAGTTGCTTTATGTCTTGGTATTTAAAAAAAAAAACGATTTTCTAGTGTATGCAAACCAAATGCCACAAAATCTGTTCCTCTCAGCAAGTGGTAGCAAATTGCACCTCAAAGCATGTGAAGGAATGGTTTGCACATAACATTGACGTCTTACTAAGGCTGTGTCATATTCCAGACTTCAACCCCATATAACATTCATGGGAATAAGTGAAACGTCGTGTAAGAAGGTATCAATATTCAAATCTAATCTAAATAAACAGGCTTGCCAACTAGAAAGAGATCAAATTCTTACTATGTATATCAATAACCTTAATGAGTCTGGTCCACACTTTTGCTCTGTTACAAAATACATGGCTACAGAGTATTAACAGTATTATATAATTTTTCGACTAATATTTATCAAAAATAATTATAATCTGGTCCGATATTCTTGAGTTTACAAATCACTATACATAAAATAATAAGTGAAATTTGAATTTGGTTATATGTTGATATAAAATTAAATAAAAACTTTTTTTTTTCTCTAATTAAAACAGCTAAAAGCTTGAAAATATTGTAACAAATATACTAGGCCAAAGACTTGAGCATACCACCGTGTAACATTTATTTATTGTTATAACGAAAGTTAAAGGATGTATCCTTAAAGTAAAGTTAATTTGTTTGATTTAAAACCTTTTATGATCTAAGAGTGAAATTGTTGGTTTACAAAGAGATATTTGATTAAAATAAGTTTTCGTGGTTATATAATGAAAAAGAAAAAAAAATTTTTTTGATCTTTATTATCTGGAGTACTTGTAAAATGCTATACTCATTGAATATGGGTCATATGTGTTTTTCTCTAAAGTTTAATTTAAAAAAATTCATGATGCTAAATCGTGAGAGAAAAAATAGTTTTTGCGCACTTTCGTCCCGAACAAACTAATTATAATTAGAAAAAAATTTAAGGATCGGGCTATAATAAAATTATTTATAAGGTCTGAGAAAAATACAATCTTAAATTTACTGATAAATCATTTACATATGATATAAATAATTTCAATGCATTTTTGTATTCCATCTAACTTCGCGCACTTCCGATTGCCGCGAAATATTTTCCCGCAAAAGTTTCACAAATCAGCCAGATCTATTTTTCTCTACGGGGATTTAAAGTACGTGAACCGTTTGCAGTGAGAATGGTCCTAATATCGTCCAAAGATTTTTTTCATGTAAGAGATTCTATTTCATCATGTTAGAACTGTTTACACTTCTATCCCAAAATTTTAATTGAATATATTATTCGTGAAATACTCGCCAAATACGTTTTCATATTCACATACGCACGCGAATATGAAATCGCATGCGTTAAGAATGGCTGTAATCTGATTGGTGCAGCTTTTACACTGCATGAGCTGTATTAGACCTTTTTTTCGGATCAATTGTGACAAACACGGTACATATCAATTGCATTTCAATGAATCAATTGTAAGTTGATTGGAAGTAATTGATTAATGATTAGTTATCTTTGGTCATTATTTGGGGGAAAGAGAACAGCGATGAGGAGGAAAAGAATAGTTTTTTTCCCTTGCTCATAATTCCGATAATGAAACAGCAATTTTACATAAGTAAAAGATAGCTAAAAAAAAAGAAGACATATGTAATAGGTTTTGAACAGTCATGAACAGATAGATATTAATTCTTTTTTATATATATATATATATAATTGTTATCTTTGTTTAAGACTGAATGCATTGAGTTTATTTTTTTGGCAGCTTTATTGAAATAATAATTATTACTGTCAAAAACGCAATGGATTTAGAAGTAATTTCTGCATTTTGTTTAATGCCATTTGCAATGGTAGTTGCAGCGCAAGGATGGACTTGGGCATTTGCAATTCTCAGTTCGGTACCTTTATTGTTAATTTTATATTATTATAACAAATTCGTGTCCCAATCCAAGACAAAATTCTTCTTGGGGTGGAGTGTGGTTACATTCTTCTTCCTTTTTGCTGTATTTGAATTGGAAGTGGTACCGTATTTGGAAATTCTCTTTTCTGAAAATTTGTGTCTTATGTGTTGTGTCGCAGCTATGTGCTTCTGTTTTTTTATTGTCAAATCGAATTCTCAACCCGCTTCACAAACTGTTCTTCAGAATGAAAAATCTGCTCGAATAAAATGTGAAACATGCACAATTCTACAACCAGCTCGTACTTTGCATTGTGATTTATGTGGTTTCTGTGTTCTTAAAAAGGACCATCATAATGCTTGGCAAGTATGCTTAATTGCCTGCATGAATTTATTTAATAATTTGTGAATACTGAATTATGTGAATGTTATGCATTTTGAATGTTTTTTTTTTAAATATTAACTTTCTTAGAAACCCCTATAGTTTGATATCCAATTGCATGTGTTCTTAAAAGATATGTTATGAAATTTATGCATTATTTGTTTTTAGTTTGTTCATAGACAATCTCAGTAATGAATCTGATGTTATGTTTCGTTATTTTTTTGAAACTGTTAAAACAATTTTTAAAGTGAGCCTTAAATTTAAGTTTTATAATAAATCTTGGTAATTTTATTTCTGGCTGTGAAAATTTTAAATATTTTATTTTCTTGATTGGTTTATTATTTATCCTATTGTGTTTTATGTTTAGAAAATCAAACTATTAGAGTCAACCACAATTTTAAATAAGTCTTTTCAAATATTTCAAACTTAGATTTTTTTCTCTCTCAAATTTTAAGAAAAGGGCTTTACAACCTATGTCAATACAATTTATATTAATAAATAAAAATTATATGAAATCAATGGAGTCTCATTAATATTAATTGAAAGGCGAATATAAAATATGTTTGAGATTAAAAAAGTTCATAATTTTGTTTAAATAAAAATTTTTCTAAAGCAAAAATAATTTTGTATTAGTTACAAACAACATACATTTTATTTATTATTTTTTTAAAGTTCATTATTTTAAAAGTTTTATTCTTTCTAATATTAATTCATTTATTATTTATATTGGGAAGCATGAAACTAAATATGATTATTTAGTTTCAGAACAATTATGAGAAAGCTTGACTCATGATGTCATTCTCAGTGAAGAACTTTAATTTTTGCTTTCTTTTCTAGAAATGGGAAACTTTTAAAGTAATTTATATTTATAATAGGTACTTTCATAAGAAATACAAATCGCTTTGAACCTAACTAATAAAATTTCATAATTAATTATAATTACAAGTTTGTAAGGAAGAATAAGAGTTGCTGGTGTTATTTTGTATTATGTGTAGATAAAGCTCATAAAAGTGTACTCTTTTCTATGTTTTTCCAGTTCTATAACTACAGAAACAAATAAAACAATGACTTAAAAAATAATTTAAATAACTTAAAAGTTTTTGTGTCATTACAATATATAAAGCTGCCACATTTTAATTCATGTTAATGTTAATAAAATACTTTCAAATACTCATTTGGGAATTAGCTTAAATAATAAAGTGTGATCAAAGTAAAGTTTCAAATTTCTGGAAAAGAAAGCAAAAATTAGAAATTTCTTCACTGATGATGACACCATGAATCAGGCTTTTTTTTTTTCTTTTTTACAGTACTCATTTATTATAATTTAATGTTGCTTATTTTTTTTTCTATTTATTACTACATATTTTTTTTGTTGAAGTTATTAACAATTAGATTTTAATTTAGAAATTTTTTTCTAAAAACTAAAACAAGTTGTTACGAATTTCTGCCTGTCCAGAAGAGGACGTTGTAATCACTCATAATAATTCTGTAATCACTTATGTGGCAGGCAATGGATTGAATTGGATGGCTCATTGGTGAGCCCCATTTCGTATCATATTGCTTTGTTGTTTTATTATTAAATTTGTTTGTTATTAAATATGGCTTCTTTAATTAATGCACCCATTCACCACTGAATCATTCTGTAACACAAGTTTCCTATTGTTTTAATTCCTTTTTATGCCAAAATCATGCTGTTTTTACCATTTAAAATAATGATAATAAATATATTTATTTAAACTATATTTTCCTTATTTTAGTGCTATTAAAACTTAGTATTTCATAATTTTTTATATTTTTTTAAAAGTGGCAGCTAGAGAAAAAAGGCAATGGTCTGTTTATTTATTATCTCTTGGGCAGTTACAACTTAAAAATATTTTTAGTTTTTTCTTTTGTTTCAAGATTTATTTTAATCCACACAAAATTATATAAAATCAGCTATTCATAGTCACATATAAGTTTTTCATTTTTCTTATTGCATTTTTCCTCAATGAACCTAACATTTGTGTAAAAACAAATTTTTATGACAATTTCTCAATATGATGTTTTAAATTATTCAGTCTGGATATAAAGGACAACAAGTGTATAATATTAGGCATAAAAGTCAACTTCTTTATTTTCACAATATTTCAAAAAGTCATCTTATGTACCAGAAATATGATAAATATTTTCAAGTAGGTGTGGGTTAATCAACATTCTAGGTTCAAGTACCAAAGCTAGTGACCTGGCGAACCTTTAAACTTCTATGCATATTCAATGTACTCTCTGTAATCGTCTTCCTGAAGTATAACAAATTAAACCGAATTTCAATTATCTAGTTTATAAGACATGTGAACTCGATTCTATGTTATGGTACCTTTTCAAAGATGAAGGTTGATATTGCCCATAATTACTACACACACATTGGTGACCCGGACGTGATGTGAACACGCCTACCTTGACAGAAACTCCCACTTCAATTTGAACTACTAAGATGGAGGGTCCACATTGAACAGTTGACTTACTACTTGTGACTCAACATTATCCACCTCCTCACGCTGTTGCTACTCAGTCTCGATCACACACTATGTCGGCCTGTATACACTCGACTGCTAACGGCAGCATAGGAGCGATCACGACTGTGAACTTAATACAGCTCTCACAATCAGCACTCAAAAGTACAATAATCTTAATACAACTCTCACAATCAGCACTCAAAAGTACAATAATCTTAATACAACTCTCCCGGCTTCTTGCAGAACAACAATGAATCAAGTAGTGGTATCCATTCATCGAATTCTATCACAAATAAAATTCTGGTAGGGGAGTACTGTAGTGTGTTTACCACTACAATTCTTCAATTTCAATTCTCTATTTTATGAGACATGTTAACTCGATTCTATGTTGGGGGTACCTTTCCGTAGATGAAGGCTGACATTGTCGATAATTACTATCTACAAAGGCATAAATGTAATATTTTATTCATTAATAATGTCGCAAAACTCTGATTAAAATTAATATATCTTTTTAAATCATTTATTGAATAAAAAAAATATCTCATTAAGAAGTATAATTTGTTTTCTAGGTTGGATGTTTGTATTGGCTCAAGGAATCAAAAATATTTTATTGGTGGTTTGGTGTTTCTCTTAATAAGTTGTGTCTATAGCAGTAACTTGACCCTCACAACTATCTGCCATCCTACACTGGTTGCAGGAATACTTCTTATGCCAGATGACTGTAGTGATGTTTTTGATGATTTTCAGTCAGTAAAATTTTATATTAATTACAATTTTAAAGTATTCTTTGTATCATTTGCAATTTAGTATGTGCATATAGCATTAACAGTTCCATGTATGTACACGGTTCAAGATTTTTTAAAAATATTTTTTAAGATACTTCAAAAACTTATGTTATAATTAATTAAATTTTAGAAACATTATTGTAGTTATATGATTTATGATAAATTGTAACAACGTATACGAAAAGGGAATAGAAATGTATTTAAACTACTGAAAAATAAGTTAAATCAATCTTTTAATAATAATAGATCTTATTTTCCTTTTTTTCAAGTATCAAAAATCTATATTCTGTATTTGCATACATATTTTTTTATTTTTTATCTTAGTTTCCATTCTGGTAAGTCCAAAGGTATGTTTTGCTTAAAATACTCAAAAGAAGTAGAAAAATATTGAGTAAACATTTTGAATTTAAATTATATTTTTAAAAAAAATGTAGGTGAAATGTTATTAGTGTTCTGTGTTTCAAACACACATTTCTGAATGTTTTGAATAATTTACAATTTCATTAAAGTGTTACATAGATAAATTTATACATATTCTGATGTAGTATGACTTTTACTTGAATGCACATAACTTTGTATGTGTTTCCCAACTGACTTAAATAAAATTAAAAACTTTCTGCGAACACAAAATATCAATTAACCCCTTAACGATCATTTAATTTTCAAGAAAACGGTCATAAAAGTGCCTATTTTGCCAAATACATGTATTTGATTAGTACTGACATATAGTTTAAAATAAACTAACTATCTACAATTACCTTAAAAATATCCTGGTTCTGCCATCTGGTGTGTGAAATGAGAAATAAAATGTTTCCTGGGCAAAAGAAATGAATTAGTTTTATTCTTATTGTGGCATTATTACTGAACACTGCAGCCTGAATTTCAGGGGAGTGAGAAATAGAGGGCAAAACCTCACCCCCTCATTTTCACAGGAGCGAGAAGGAAGGGGTTAAAAGACTCATGGCTCACTTTGATTAACCATTGTAATTATCCTCCTTTTGTTTCAATCCTTTTGTTGCAACCTCATTGTGGCAAAATTTGTTTGAAAATCATGGATTTTTAAAAATTTTTTAAAAAATTTATAGAGCTTTATATTGACTCATACCACAGGGATGAGTTTGGTAAACATCAAAAAAGTTGAAAAATCAAAATTAAAAAATGTTATGTGCAAAAGCACGTTCTAAATAAGTGAAAAAGTACCTGAAATTTGAGCAAGAAAAAAATATATATAGGAAGCATTTATTTTATCCATAGTGTGTTATAAATGTTTTAAATAAAATATTAATGCTAGATTTTATTTTTTTAAATTATTCGAATATGAATCCAATATGGGGTTTTTAAATCGCGCAAATACGAATCTCGACATTCAATTTTAAAATCACTTTGATACAAATTTTGATGTTTAAGTTTAAAATCGCATGAGTACGAATTCCAAATTATGGTTTTCACTCGAACACAAATAATAATTTTAGTGGATTTTAAATCAAATGTATATGAAATGTGATATTTAATATAAAGCTGGAAAAATTCAAAACTCGATACGCGATTTTGAATCGCGTATTCAGGAATCACAGTGTGTGATTTTGAATCATGTGAATATAATTATAAATTGCTTTTGCATTGTTAAGATCAAGTGGAAAAATAAATCTTTTTTTATTTTATTTCTCAGGAATTCAAAAAAGACAAATTTTTTTGAAGAGGCAGTTTTTTTTTACTTCTTATTTAGCAATAGTAGAAAATTTTCTGCTTTGGTGACAAATTTTCCATGAACAGCGTTTGTGTATATTATCTGTCTCCCAATTTTTTGTAATTACTTTCACTAGCTCAAAACGTGCCAATAAAACACTTTAGATGGCCCTGTTTGAATTTAAGATAACTTCCAGGTTACAAGTAACACTTTTTTCTTCAGAACAGTAAGGTTTAATTGCGGTACCATTTCTTTCATGGTCAATAAGCTGAAGGTATCCGACTGGAGGAAAATCGGCAGTTGCAACTAAAATTTAAAATTTTTTTGTAACTATGTTTGAACCATTGTTCCTTAGCTTTCTAAATCGTTTTAAATATTACCTTCAGAATCAAAGTTTTAGTTGCTTATTTGATTTCTGACAGTTGAATTAGAACAGTTGAATTAGACAGTTGAAAATTTTATACATGAAATGAATTTTTAGAAAAACATTGATTTTGAAAAAATCTCTTTAAGCTAGCACACATTACAATAGATTATTTTGAATTTTTTGATAGATTAACATACAATAGATTAATATAGAATTCAATACATTAATATAGATTTCTTTGAAACTTTGTATATAGATTTTGTGTAATGTTAGCTATGTTTTGAACTTAAAGCTAAGGTCTTGGTGTGAATTTATTATTTTTATCATGCTTTTAGTAAGAATGTTTGAAATTTTTATTTAAAAAAATTGTAACATTTTGCCATTGCCATTTTTAAAAAAAAAGAATTTTTAATTGAATTTTCAATTAAATGTTATTCAAAATGTTTTCCTATATTTACTTATTAATTATTAATTCATAGTAAAATTAAATATTTTCCTAATATGGTTTAAAGCCTTTAAAAGGGGGAAAGTAATTATATTTGTCCATGCATTTAAAATTGTCACTAAATTTTTATTTTTAAAGTTTTTTCAGTGCTGGTCATTGATTTGTATACTTTAATATATAATCTTAATGTGAAAATTGTCAACAGTAAGTAGGAATTATGAGATGAATTTTTCCTAATTTTCTTTAGCAAAAGTTACTGTTTTGAGAAAATCATATTTTGAAAATGTAATTTCAACAGTACTATAATTTATTACGAACTAATTAAAAATTATTCTCTCAACAACCCATTGTGGGCTGTTGAGGATAATGGCCCATGGAGGATAAGGCTTCAGGATTTTGTGACCAACGACATGGTTATTGCAATGTGGTCAGCACTACGCACAGACTGACTCTACTTCCCAGACAAGCTGATACCCATGGATCTGATCTGAAACCCCCACCGGGGATCAAACCCCTGCTCTTCACAATTAACTGCCCAGTGCCTTAACCACAGAACCATTGTGACACAATTACAAATGTAATTTTGCTGATTCGAAGAACTAATTTTAAATTTATGACAATAGTTAGAAAATTTAAACAATATAATAAAATGTTTTATAAATTTTTAAATTGATGATTCTTCTAAAAAAATCAGTTGATTTAAATCAACAAAGTCTGCATATAAATATAAGATCCCTCACATTCTATTACTTCTAAGACTGTAGAGTCGCAAATTCAAGACAATTCAGCATGAGTCATAGTCATAAATATTAGACTGTTTCCGACTATTTAAGTTTGGTTATAGGGGCTAAAAAAAGCTTTTATTTATTTATTTATTTGTGTTATCATTTATTTGTAGTGTTATTTATTGGTGGAATCATTTATTTGTGGTAAAATTATATATTAGCACTATCTCTTAAATTGTATTGTTTTCTACCAGGCCTTTTATTTTTTTACATGAAACATTGAACAGAAATTAATCTCCCCTTGGAGAATATTCTGCAATGAGCATTATTATTATACCTTTCTTTGACTGAATTTTTTTGGTTTTGCAATGGTTAAGGAAATTTAATTAATAAATTTGCCTTTTTTATATTTTGGCGTTTTGCCACAACGATTCATATTGACTTAGAATACTATGGGTCCTAAAGACTCAGGATATTCATATTTCCGAGTCTTTTTTTACTGATGGCAGGTCTATATTTAAAATAATATTAATCTCCCATATATATTCTTTAGAGATATCAGTCTGAACAGTCTCACAGAATAATGCTTCCGAGAGGACGTGTCATAACTTTTTATTTTCCCCTTAAAATTTATTTTAGAGAATTTTATGCTCTATGGCATGTAAGCAGAATCGTTGTTGTTAACAGAACTCCTTATCAAAGCTATCCTTTGTGCAAATATGAAACAAATGTGTAATAACATTTGTCAAAAAATAGTAAAATTAATTTAATCATTTGATTTTCTTTTATAACACTTCTTTAATCGTGCAACTTTTATCAACTAAACTTTTTTTAATCTACCCAAATGATTAAAGAAGTAACGCAAAAATAAATTTTAAGTATTTTTTTAAAAATATTAATTTAATTATAAATATTAATTTAATTATAAATATTTTTATCTTTATAGCATTGCAATTTGCTTTGTGAGTGCAGTTTATACTTTGATTATTGCTGTTTTCTGCTCTTATTTGTTACTACAACAGCTCTGGTTTGTGTGTCACAATGCTACATATCAAGATTGGAAAGATGGAAATATAAACTTATATAATAATGGGATACGGAGAAATTTAATCGATTTTTGGTATGGTTATTACTGAAATGAGTGCCAGATCTCAAAAATATGTGTTTTATTTGCCAACCAGTTTTTTTTTTGGAATTTGTATATTTGAAAACTATCATAATTTATTTTTACATTTGTTATTTATGATGTAACCAACATAACAAAAACTAATAATTTTTTTTCATTATTAATTTATATTTTCTTTAAAATGATTTAAACTCTAATAATTGAGATTTCATATGCAGACTATTGCTTATATATTATATTTTTGTGTCATTGTAACACAATTAAAAAAAAAAAATACTGTATTATTCTGTATTACCTATATTTATTTGAATTTTTATGCTATGTTTTATTTATTTTTTTAAAAATTATCTATTAATACTTGTAATTATGTCAACCTATTTTATTAGAATACTTGTATTAACAAAAATCCATTTTGAAGTGTTGTTTTTCTTACATGCATATTTTGTTCTTTTTTTATTTTCTCAATTTCAGCACTATGCTGACATTAATCAACTATGCATGAAGTCTTGATGCTAAGCATGAAGCTAAAATAAAACACGTTTTTTTACTGCACAACTGCATAGAATTACTGATTTTATGTAAGTAACAAATAAACGATTTTTTAGTCAATCGCTTTGAGTAATTCTAAAGAAATATGAAGACTGTAATTTTGGTTGTTTCATCCATATTATAAATAATATTGTTTAGCTTGACCATGTGCTTATACTTTCAACCCTCTATTATAGCTATAAGGTAGTATGTTACATAATATTAGCATGCAAGGAGAGTCTTAGAAAGGCTGTAAATGAAAATAAATCAAATTTCAAAAGCAATTAATTAAATTAACGATTAGGTGCTGCTTTGTACAGTTTACTAAAAAAGGAGAAAATGAGTACTACTATTTGGAATAATTAGGCAAGTGAATTCTAAAATAAAACATCTTAATACTTATTTGGCAAAAAGACATTTTATTAAATATTCATGCTGCAGGGTCTGGCAAACAATTTTTAATATAACTTTATTAAAAGTGGAAAAAATAACAAATAATAATAAGAGTAGAGTTTTACTAATGAATAAATTTAAATGGTTTCATAGTGGCCAAGGCATGAACGCCTTGGAATTTTCAGAAATTGGTTGCAAGCCTCTCCGATTCACACTGAAGCGATTGCTTTAGAGAGTCCAAACTTTTGCGCACAAAGCAAACAAAAGATTTCACACTGTTGTTTTCTTTTGCTTAAACAACTCTAAACTAATAGATCTGTTGCTTGACTTTGTAAAAAACTCAAAAACATTTTATAAACTACAAAATAATTTATTATTAAAATGGTAGACAAAAAAAAAAAAAATGAACGCAAATTAAAAGGAAATGAGTTAAGTTTCTCACTACGGTGCAATAGCTTTGTCTAAGTTTTACTGCTGCGCCCTATAATTCTAAGTATGGCTAAGTATTGTTTTAACAAAAATCTCAATTTTTAGAGTTTATTGAAGAAAATCGTGATGTTAACTTTACAATGAAATATTATAATAATTATACAAAAGGAAAACATGGGGTTATTTATGATAACTGAGGTTCTATTGTAGTTTTGAGTTTTATAATTGAATGTTTGATCGCATACATTGAATTGTTATTGATATTCCAGCTCAATTATTAGAAAAGAAGTAAAATATTCAATGTAGTTGTGTGCTATTTCTATTCATGTTTTTGTTAAGGAGTATATAATAAGTATCGTAGGAAGTACCTAGTTGTATATATCCTAGTAAGTTGAGTATTTTTTTTTTTTTTTTTACGTAAGTTCTTTCAAAAAGTCATTGTCTTTAGATTAAAATGTTTATTTTATACATTATAAAGTGAGTTTTATTTCATTTATCACCTTTTCTTTTTATATCATAATAAAAGTATGTATTTTAAAGTGTAAAGTTTATCTATGTATAATTTTGTATTTGCCTCATTTTTATTTTCATATCCTTTTATTTGAGATTTATTTCGATATTTTATCGATTCTAGTCTTTCATTCGCATTGATATAAATATAATTTTATTTATTGGAGATTATAAACAGGAGCAAATTTTATTTTTTAACTGTATTTATGTTAACATTTGATTTTAAAGGAAAGTTTTGCCTCGTAGAAATTTGCAAAAATAATAATTTTTATTGCCCTTGGCTGTGATATTAGTTCTCTAAATCAAATCTAAAGTTAATTATTTATCTTTTTCATAAATATTAGGACTATACAGGGCTGATTGTGCTCCGGAAAAAATCGGGATTTCAGGAATTTTCACTAACAGTGATCCGGAAGTTTCAAAAATTCATTGATCACAGAAGTTTCTGGAAATCAAATTTTCAAAGGTGGAACTTAAAAACACAAAATGCTTCGTAAAAAATTTGCAAAAATAATAATTTTTATTGCCCTTGGCTGTGATATTAGTTGTCAAATCTTAAGTTAATTATTTATCTTCTTCATTAATATTAGGACTATACAGGGCTGATTGTGCTCCAGAAAAAATCGGGATTTCAGGAATTTTCGCTAACAGTGATCCGGAAGTTTCAAAAATTCATTGATCACAGAAGTTTCCGGAAATCAAATTTTCAAAGGTGGAACTTAAAAACACAGTTTATTTTATTTGTTTGAAAGGGAGAGCCAGATGCTTTATAAGCTTATATTCATGATTAATATTAATTTTTTATCAGTAAATAGTTGTCATAATCATAAACTCAATAAAGAAAGACATATTTGTAAATTTTAATTACTTCTCCAGGTCATCATAGGTATATGTAAATGGTATTGGTATGTGTAAAATTGTAAATTTATTTTAAGTAAACTAAGAAATATTGATAAAAAGGAAAAAAACCTTGTTTAAATTTTTTTCAATTTAAACTTCTTTTTTTTAACTCAATAAATTTTCCGGAATTTTGACTTGGGCTCACAATCACCCCTGACTATAAGTCTCATTTACATTACCCCTCCAAACGTTCTGCTCATGGGAAAAATTGAATTGAAATTTTTCCACTTTGTACTACTTTTCTTTTAAATTTCATGGTCAAAACTAGTTTTTTAATGCAAAAAAGGTTACCGCTTAATGTTTGGAAAAAAGCGGGGACTAGCGTTAAGAGGGTTAATAACTGATTAAAGGTGAAAATTCATTTTTATTACAAGATCGGAAAATTGGAATATTGGATTAATGCTTATATGGGCGAATCTCAGGAATCATTAACCTATATGTCTTCAAACTTTTCTTATAAATATATAACATAATAAGCGAAAATTAATTTCTAATAAAATTACAGTAATAACTATGCATTACTGACTTTAAGATAGGTACAGTTTTGATCGCGAGTAACTTGCTTTTGCCTTTCATTTCTTACTTCAATCCTACATTTGACAACTTTTCATGAGTGTCGCTTAGAGTGTTTAACATACTTTTTTTATTTTTTTTTCAATATGTATTCTGTTAAAAAAAACTGAAAATCACTAAAAACATAATTTAGTAGCTCAGCTGTATTGTCATATTTTCTTGAATGATATTTTTCGTGAATATTGACGTTTGCAAACACTTAAAGTTTGTCACCAAATTTTGGCACGTCAAACCGTAACCATCGAAAATTGAAAAAAAAAAAGGTATACAATCCAATTCTGCGAGTTACAAGTTAAACTAATGATACAAGTTCGTTCTACTTTAAATAAGCTTTTGGAATATCACTAACATAAAACTCGCAGAATTGGAATGTATACCTTTTTTTTTCTTCAATTTTCGATGGTTACGGTTTGAAGACATATAGGTTAATGAGTCCTGAGATTCGCCCATATACTTTTTTAAACTTATGTTCAAACTATTGAAATAATCATATCTAATTACTGTATAATCTAATATATTGGTTTTACTATTTTGTAGATACTTCTCTTTAAGTCCTATAATAGCGATACCAATAACTTTATTTGAATTTATCAAAACTGTCAAGCTTTTATATTTTAAGATATTTTTATGTATTGAAACATTGGCTGTATTTTTCTCTTTTGTTGCCAGTGACGTATAAATGTTTATTATATAGCTGTTAGATTAATGTAACTATTAGTGTGTACTGTAGTATTTTGGAATATTTATAAATGGTTATACACAAGCCATTTACAATGTTTTTTTAAAAATATATTTATTGTGTTTAAGTACATAGTAAAATGTTGATGTATATATAAGCTGAAAATGAATTCTGTGTTTATAAAGAAAAAAGTGAGAGAAAGGAATTCTATTTTATGCAAATTGGGTCTAACATTACCTCTTTAAATTAGATTTTATGTCTAATGCTCATTTATTGTTTCAAATATTTTTCTTTTGTAAATTTAGTCATATGTTTATTCGGCCAATAAAAAACGTCCTTCTACACGTCTTTCTACTTTTCACTTCAAGCCAACAAATCAGGTTTGTTGTCCTTACGTGTATGTATGCTTCTGCACTGGAGAGGCAGACCAAAAGCATGTCTGTGTAATTTTTTTAAATGGTTGAAACACGTTGATTTTGTTTTGAAAGGAGACGTTTAAAACCAAACTTTAATCAAGCCAATAGCCTTGTAATTTTGAATGCAATCAAGGGAATTCCTGGTTCAAGTATTTAGTGAAATTCACCTATGTGGAGTACTTTTTGATGGAACTAACCCGCATGTGCGTTACATGGAGAGGAAAACCACGGAAATTTCCCATGCTTTGCCCGACGGCAAGGGGACTCTATCCTTCTACCACTGAGGATCTTTTAGGACAGCACTGTGGTCGGTGCGAGCCGGGTGGGGAATTCGTATCAACCAGCAATCGCCGGAATTCTAACCCGGTTCACCTCATTGGAAGGCGAACACTCTATTCTCCGCTCGGCCACTTTTATATTTTTTTGAGCCACCACGGCTTAAAAAGGTACAAAATATTGGCGACTATAGTATAGGTCAAAATCAACGGCTACAGGGCGATTAAATATAAAAAATAATGATTAAAAAATTTTTTGCGCTAATCGCCATTTTTTTTTGTGTCGAAAATTCATTACGTGTGCATTTTATTATTATTATAATTTTGTTCTAATAAATATGGAATTTTTATAAATAATTTACAATATTCGGAAAATTACTTTATTTTTTCTTAATATATTTCTTCATTTTAGAACTCTGTTGTGCTTACTACGATTTGAGAAATTACAAACGAAATGCCTTAGTTTAATAATATCAACAGTTTTTTAAGTTTTTAAAATTGTCAATTTTCGAAAAGTGGTCGCTGTTAAAAATGCTATAATTAGTAAGCAGCAAAATTTTCTAATTTAACCCCATAAACCACAGCTCTATGCACGTAATAAAAATGCAAATGCAGTATACTTTCGATATCTCGGAACTTTGATTTCTCGAAAACCTTGTAATATCAAAAAACTATTTTTCCCTTTAGTATTCCATATCCATTTAATGTTAATTTGAATTCCTATGTCAAAGAGTTTCTACTCAAAACCTTGTTATGTCGAGTTTTTTTCGAAATAGAAATTGAATTTTTTTTGGAAAAATCTCAATGCAAAATCATTATGCACCAATCCTTTTCTATTTTATGCATAATTATTTTTGTCTTACTTTTAAAAATAAAATTATCATTGTTGTATTTAGACTTATAGTCAACTATCATGACACACATATTTAAAAGTAGTTATTCTTATGTTTCATGACTCTGCCTTTTAGAGTAATATTTTAAAAAATATTTTTCTACTTTTTAGAACATATTTAGATCTGAACTCGCTATCTCGAAGTATTTTTAGCGTCCCTTTAACTTTGAGATATCGAGAGTATAATGTAATTAAAAACTTGTTTTTGTCGCCACCCAATAGAAAAAGTTTTAAACGTATAAAAGCTATGGCACTCATCTCATCTAATTTATTGTACTGGTTTTACAAACCATAATAGCACAATGATTTTTTAAAATCGAATAGTCTATTCTGTAGAAAACATTTTGTTCATCGGCGTAAGAGCTTCTGTCTTCCAATGCTCCTTCTTCCAACTTGTACAATATGGCTTCATACTGCTCGTTCGTAAAAGTGAGTGGCATGGCTTTTTTAAGACTTTTCAAGGCACCCATCATGTCTTCAAAGTCTTTAGTGGAATTTTTCATGTATATAGTGCCGGATTGGGATACCTGGGTTGTGTAGTGAGCAGCTTCGCCAGCTTTTACAGCTTCTGACTTGGTAACATTTGGCATTCTCGAATCTTTCACTGTAAAGCAACTTTCTGAAGTGAGATGTTGTTCACCCGTGTCGGACACTAAAAGAAGAATGAATAAATTAAAAAAAAAACTAACATGTTACCGTGAACGACCGAAATCAAGAAAATGTCGACTTTCAACAGTGAATGTCAACAATCATATTGTCGCTTAGGTGAATGTCCGAAATATTTGTTATATCCGATTTGATATTGATTTATTTGTTGATATTATATTTATTCGATATTTTAATATCTACTGAGGATAGATTTGGAGAAAAAATCAGTGTTTGGAGTACCGGTTGAATGCATACTGAGCAGTGGCACTTGACCTTAAAAAAACATTGATGTAGGGCATACTGGGAAAATGTATATGTGGCAGTGGCTCTTAACTAGACCTAGTATATATTTCGCATGTTTACCAAAGTGACTATGTGATTGTCAACATTCACCCAGTAAAAGTCAAAACTCACCTATTTCGGCCATTCACAGAAACCTAAATACCTGTTGAATTCCGATAAAATATAATAATGTAATCATTTATTTCTTTGATGACGACTTAGGGTTTGACAACTTTCTTAAATTTTTATGTAATTTTTCTTTATATAAAGTGACCACAAAACTTATTATTCACCCAATATCTTAAACAAACAAGCTAAACCGGAAATCTTGCAGCCCTCCTCTGGCGTCATAGCTGCTCAGATTAGTGCAAATCAATGCATTCGTATTATCCAGAGGAAGTTATAAATACCTCTTATTGAATTGCCATCTGCTAATAATATAGAGAACCACCGTCAAGAATAAGGTCAATATTATACTAGATTATTGTTTGAATATAATTTATTTAAAATGGTTTTAGGGTACTTTTCAGTTATATAAACCATATGGAGACCATTGCCAAGAAGAGGTGCCATTCCCTCTGCAGAGGATTAAAATTGTGATGGCATGTTTTCGGATCATCCTCTGAGATGTCTTCCAGAACGTCGCCAATAGCCCATTGTGCAGCTCTAATGTGACGTAAATAAGCTACTACTACTGTTTGTCTAAGATAGGTACTCTGTCCGCCACTAAGTCTGCGGCAGTCTGGTGCTATGGAAACAAGAAGAGGTCATTTTAGGGAGGGTGGCTTCGATGAAGAGGTCTCCTTTTCTTTCGCCGAAACCAGTCCTAAAGAAAGAGGGACCCCGCGTCCCTACTTGAAATAATTATACCTCGTTACCATAGTCACCGCCACAGCTTCAGACGAATGTCTGGCAGAGTATCTATCGTAGACAAACAGTACCCAATTATGAAGAATATATATCGCTATTTACGAACGCGTAAATCAATAAAATTGGAAAATAAAGTTGTACTTCGAAGACTTAACTGATTTTTAAAATATTTTTAGGTCCCGCAGTGGACTGATCGTTAAGACACGGTTCCCAGCAGATCACTTAAGTCAAGCATCACTGGCTGCGGTCAGCGTGCGGGTGGGTGACCACTTATATCAGTCTGCGTAGGGACCGAAGGTGTGCGGTATTGGTCTTCGTTAAACTGTTCTACCGCAAAGTGCTCGACTTCGCGTGCAGGTCGTCGGGCAACCGAAGCGGGGTAACCATCCCCTCTGCAGAGGATCAAAACTGTGATGGCATGTCTTCGGATTATCCTTAAGTATGTTTCTCAGACCGTCGCCAATAGCCCATTGTGCATCTCTAGTGCGCCGTAAATGAATTACAACAAAATATTTTTAGACGTAAAATCAGGGACAATATATCAAATAATCCTGATAATTAACGAATGACTGTCTTCTTCTTGAAATGATTTAAAATTACCAGGTTTATTTTCAATTCAACCATCTCTGTTTATAAAATGAATTAATAAAATAAATTTTATAAGCAAAATATAAAAATCTAAGTTCATGAAAAGCACTTACTTTTGCCTCTTATTTTTATTTCTATAGGCTTGTGATCTGATAGAGACCTTACCTAAAAGAGAAATTACGAGTCATGTATTAAATATTTACAATAATAAGCGATACACTAACCATACCTGCAAGTGCCGTAGTGTGGGTACCTCGATCCTGATTGGTTGTTGAAAAGTGACATTTTTTTTACGCTAGCAACTGTTCTTTCCACTCTATTTCGAGTAAGCCCAGCCCGTGGAGTATTAATTCTTTTAAGTGACACGATCTATATTCTTTCACAGATTCTTTCATAAAGATTTCAATTCTTTCACTATATATTTTTTACTTAACACAAAGACAGGCACGAAGCCTAAACAAATAAATTATGTATTGAAGTTGACAGTTACACAAAACGAAAATATATCACGATTGCGATAAAATACATAAACAAATAATAAATCTAAGTTAAGTAAAAGATGTATGCTGGGAAGAATTATATTTCAACAAATTCTAAATGCGATACAGCACCGTATTTAATTGACTTCCCGTCAATTAACATTCTAACTTATGTAAAGAAACTCAACTTAACTTTCACACGCCATTTTGCTTATAACCGATCAATTGGTGCTGACGTCATAGGTCACACGTCTGGATATCCGATATTCAGACTTGGATATTCTTCTTCTTGAAGTGCAAGTACCAAATTGGCATTTTAACGTATTCAGATAGGAAAATAATCTTTTTTTGAGAAATGAAAATCAAAATGAGATTTCTTTGATGGAAGAAAAGTTTTAAAAGTAGTATTAGAACTGTTTAAGTTTCCCTTTGAATAAATTTTTCAAAAGCCGGGGTAAGTAACTCTTTGGAATGCTTTACTTAACAAGAGTTTTTGATGCTCTGTCGTCAAGGTAAATAAAAAGTTTAAGTGCCTTACACTTGAAGCGAAGTGATGATTTTAAACTATAAATATTATCCTGATGTGAAGAATGATCTGGGATTTAGAACGGACAAATAACTTAATTATTTTAAATGTTAATAAACGTTTTTAAAAATTGCCGATTTGGCGAAATTTTTTCCCCACTTGGATGAAAATTATTAAAATTCCTGCCTTTTCCTCAGTTTTTACAAAATTTTATGAGTCCAAAAAAAGCATCATTGGAGTAAGTTTTTAAAATATTAAGAAATTAGACCACAAACGCTTTTCTTTTTCACAAAATTGTGGTTTTTCTCCATATTGACGCTTTGCGCCATTTTCAGAATAACCATAGACTGCACTGGCTTTAGATAGGCTAAATTTGTCCTAGCAGTCGTGAGTAACAGTTTCAAACTCACAGCACTTATGAAAATAGCATATTATTTGTAAAAAAGCATCATTTCATATGAGGACGAAGCCTTCGAAAAACAGCCTTAGCACAAGCTAATTTGAAATAAAAATCATATAAGCATACTTTAAACTAATGTGAATTAGTTACGTTAAAGTGAAAGCAAAAACCATTCTGTTTCATTAAACATACTCATATTGAGGCGTCTAATACCTTCAAGGTATTGACGATTTGTCGAAATTTACAACAATGGCTGACAAAATGTGGGAAATAAAAGCCACCCCTATTCAAAATGCTGCTTTAGATAGCTCTAGGGATGACAGTATTTTGGTTAAACTACAAGAACAGATATCAGAGTTATCACTGCAAGTTAGCGAACTGAATAAAAAGCAACTTCCAAGGCATCAACAGTTCAGATACCGTTCCAGAAGCAATTCTAAAAGAATGGGTAATAGTACAGAGAGCAGTATATGTTATTATAATTCAAATTTTGGCGAAAGAGTCTTTAAATGTAATAAACCTTGTGATAGGCCAAACCAGACCAACTTCCACCAACGGGAAAACTGGGTCCCCGGCTCTTGCGGACGACAGAGAACCAAGGAGTGGAGTTGTGTCGTCTTTTTATTCGCGACAAGGAGAGTGCAACTCAATTTTTAATCGATACAGGTGCTGAAATTTCCGTGATCCCACCACTACCAAAAGAAAAGTTGTCTGTTGCGAAACTGGAACTTTTCGCTGCAAATGGAACCAAGATTAAGACTTATGGACAAAAATAACTAAATTTGGATTTAGGACTAAGAAGATCATTCAAATGGCTTTTCGTGATAGCTGACGTAAATAAACCAATAATAGGTATTGACTTTTTGTCTCACTTTCACCTTTTGGTTGACCGTAAAAATCGTAAATTAATCGATGGCATCACCTCATTGTCCTCTATTGGTGCCCCAGGCTACGGTGCTGTTTCACCAACATTAAACACAGTACAAAATCAGTATCCTTAAAGAATTCCCAGACCTCTTGCGCCCAAAACTCGCCAATAATAAAATCAAGACTCACAACATCGCACATTTCATTGAGACTAAAGGTGCTCCTGTTACAGCTAGAGCCAGAAGGCTATCAGCAGAAAAACTAAAAGCAGCAAAAGCTGAATTCGATTTTATGTTGCAACAAGGTCTTTGCAGACCATCCAAAAGTAGTTGGGCCAGTCCTCTACATCTTACCCTAAAGAAATCAGGTGATTGCAGGCCATGTGGGGACTATAAGCAACACCTCCTAGAAGAAGGAAGGCATCAGCACGGATAAATTTAGTAGTCCGATATGACGAAGTTTACTGCGCAGCTGATGAATAATAAGAAAGATGTCATTACGTTCGGGGTACTAAGCTGCGCAGTGGTTGAAAATACGAAATATGTCATTACGTTTGGACTACTAAAGGATATTTATGGTAACCCGTGCTGAGGCCTACTCTTTCTAGGAGGTGTTGCTATAGGGCACTTAATAATATCACCATTCCCGATCGTTATCCTTTACCATTTCTCTCTGATTGTGGTTCTATTCTGCATGGAAAGAGAATTTTTTCGTCCATAGATTTAATTAGAGCCTATCAACAAATCCCAGTGCATGAAGCAGATATTCCAAAGACGGCCATTATAACTCCTTTCGGGCTGTTTGAATTTCCATTCATGACATTTGGTTTGCGCAATGCGGCACAATCATTTCAACGTTTCATGAATATGGTGTTATCAGGATTAGATTTCACTTTCTGCTACTTAGATGACATACTAATTGCTTCGCCAGATGAAAAGTCACATCGGGAGAACTTATACGCAGTTTTTCGAAGATTAAACGACTATGGTTTATGTATCAACATTGCAAAAAGTGTTTTTGGAGCTTCCAAACTTAAATATCTGGGATATGAAATAACAACCGCCGGAATAAGACCTCTCCCAACGAAGGTTGATGCCATACAAAACGTACCTGAGCCCACATCATCCACCAGCTTGCGCAGATTCTTAAGGATGATACATTTTTATCATCGTTTCATCCCAAATTGCGCCAAGCTTTAGCAACCTCTAATCTCATTACTCAGCGGAAAATGCAAAAATAGCAAATACCTCTGATATGGACCGAAGATTCCCGCAATGCGTTCAAAAACCTCACGAATGCGCTTTGTCATGCTACTAAGCTTGTTCATCCCTCTACTGATGCTAATATATCTATGACATGCAACGCTTCAGATACAGCCATTGGGGCCGTCATACATCAAATCGAACATAGAGAATTGAGCCCATTAAGGAAGGAACATTTTGGAAGGAAGGTCTTTCACCATCTACACAGACCACAAACCTATCACCTTCGCTTTTCAACAAAAGTTGGACAAAGCTTCCCCTAGACAAGCCAGATAATTGAGTTACATCGCTCAATTTTCAACGGATATTCGCTACGTCGCTGGAGAAGAGAACGTTGTGGCCGATGCTCTCTCTAGAATTAATGCCATATTCACACCGTCTCCAATCGATTACTCAACTATTGCAGACTTCCAAAGCGATGATGATTTTATAATTTTGAAAAACAATCCAAGACTGAAAATGGTTAAAATTCCCGTTCCGGTAACCAATAAATCGATCTATTGTGATATCTCTACGCCCAGTAACCGTCCATACAATCCCTTAAAATTTCGACCGTAAATATTGCCAAGGTTTCAGATACTTGCTAACGATGATTGACCGTTTTTCAAGATGGGTTGAAGCACTACCTATGACGGATAAATCAGCAGAAACAGTAGCAAAAGGCATGATTTCAACCTGGTTTTCTCGTTTCAGCGTACCACAACGCATTACATCCGATCAAGGAATGCCAACTCTTATCATCGTTGATTTGGGATTTCAAACCTCTAGATCCACAATCGAACGGACTGATTGAGCGTCAACACAGAACTATAAAAGCCAGTCTGAGATGCCATTTGCAACAAAATAAATATTGGGTAGACGCCTTACCTTTTGTTCTTCTCGGATTACGTACGGCACTAAAAGAAGATATCGGATATTCTTCAGCTGAGCTTCTGTATGGAAGTCCCCTCTGTTTACCTGGAGAATTTGTTACTAAGATCCTTAATGTCAAGCACTCAGATTTCGTGCATAGGTTACAAAGTATCATACGTAGCATGAAACCTTCTGCAACGACTACTCATGGCACTAGAGCCGTATTCGTTTCAAAGCAACTTTCGAATTGCTCGCATGTTCTCATCAACAATAATGCTGCCACTTCATAATTATAACCAGTTTATCTTGATCCTTGCGTTATCAAGCATCGAACATCGAAATACTTTGACATTGAAATCAATGGAAAAGTCAAAAGAATTTCAATTGATAGACTAAAGCCATGCTTTACTATACAGGGCAATACCGAGCATTCGCTTGATACTCACAAACCTAGGGTTGACACAGATTCACACTCTCAGTGCGAACCTCCGGAACGGATTTCGTCCTCTGGCAACCACAAGCAAACCACACGTAGTGGAAGAACCGTCAGGTTTCCACCTCATTTAAAGGATTATGTTTCTTAATCGTTTCCACTGGGAAGGGAGTGTGTAGCGCCCTCTATGTTCCCTCTTTAATTTAATTTCCAACCTCTTGTATATATATTTGTTGTGTGGTGAATGGCATCATGTTTTTTGTTGCTGTTCCAATAAGTGTATAAAATAAATTGCTAGTGTTATTCTCTTATTCCTGTCGACATTTATTTTACTATTTGTATTCTTGTTAAGGATTGAAAAATTTGGAAGGGAAAATTATTCAACATAAATCAGCCCCCTCAACACGATAAGAAATATTTCATCCTGCTCACTTCGAGCAAAAATGTTTAGCAATATCGAATGATTTATATATAAAATTACGATATTTTACCTCTTGTAATGAAAGTCCGAATTCTTGCTGCAAATCTAAAGATCTGGCTGAAGCTAGGATGACACCGCTGTTCATATTTTCACCCGCATATACAAACCTGGATTTTAAAAAATAATTATCAATATTTAAAAAAAAAAATAATTAAACGTTTATTCAAATAAAAGGTGTCTTAAAATACTTAAATTATTTGAAGCAAATTATTTTCACTCTTTGCACTCTGTCCTCACTGCGACCTATAAAACAATTAACCCTCAAAGGGGCCTCTCTCATCACATGCGTAAAATTCACATACAAAGTGAAGTGAAATGAAATGATTGTTCAATTATGAGTCTGTTTCTTATCAATAGAGTGGTATAACAAGTCGTAATTATCAGTGCTAAGGCAGAATGAATTTTTACTATTCTCCAAATTTAAATACGGCGCCTGGGATTGAAACAACGAAGTATGTTTCGAAAATCTAGATTAATTAAACATTCAAAAAGTTTTATATGAGTTTTAAATTAATTTAAATTTTAAATCATTAAATAATTATAATTGGGTACTTGCAACTCCAGAAGAAGACGATCGCAGATACACAGACACGTGACTTCAGGGCCAGCTGATCATTTTTTAAAATTTTATTATAACCGCCATTGAACAGCTGATCTAATTTTGGATTCCTGACTACCAGTGTTCAATTCCGTAGCCTTGTAATTTTGAAACCAATAAAAAAGACATATAACAACATCACAATTCCGTTAAGAAGGACATTACAAGTTGTTTCTGAGATTATTTTCATCGAAGTAAAATCTGGAGGGTGGTGGTTACACTAAAATATATATGAGTTAATGGACATCTAATTTACAATTATTTTCTAGATCAGTCTTGGAAATTAAATGGTATTTAGTCAATTACGCAATTAAAGCTTTTATAACTCTTAAAATTAGTGAAAAAATAACACCTGTCAAGTGTACAACTTCTGTAATTGGTTGTAGTATCTGTGCCGTGACCGATTGGCCAAGTAAACTCAGCTCTTGTCCAGAGAGAAATTTTTTCCCAATCGTCCTCTTTCACGTAAGAACAATCCGCATTGAAATCACCCATTAACAGAATATCCTGAAACAAAATATTAAAAGGAAAGTAAAATTTGTTGAGTGGGGCTGCTAAAATATTACTTAAGCATACTTTTTAGCAATTTTGGACCCCCCCCTTCTTTACTTGTTAGTAAAAGTAAGATTGAGTAAGAAAGTTGCAAGAGTCCCCTTCCTTGAACTCTAAGAGTCTCTTTCAACTTGCCTCCATAAAAATTTTAAGTTTTTAAGAAATATTTATTATAATTACATAGAAAACATATGAAGAGAAATAAGAAATCATGCATTTATAACAGAAAACACATTTAGCTCATTAGCTCCATTATATGGCGTAGTTTTGCACTTTAAGCTAGAAGGAAGAAAGAGTTGGTGCAAACTGCTCTCATCAAACAATCGAGTTCATCTTGCCAGAGTATACTTTTCTGTTGCAAAATAGCATCTACATCACTATATCTGTTTTGCAGTGAAAATGATTGAGTTAACAGTTTATTGAGCTTTGGTAGTCGATCTCTGGTTTTTGATTTATCTTTGACTTATAATGTGTAGCAATCTTGTTTCAGGATTAAATTAAATTAAAAAGATGCAACTTTGCCTTAAACAAAGTTGCCAACTGTGTTGCTAAAAGTAGGATTATTTACAGAGAATTAGTATATAGAGATGTTTCTAAAATTCTCTCTTATCCTCAGTAAACACAGATTGAAAATTTACCAAACCTCTACTTTATGCTTCATTTTCATGAAGTCATAGACTTCTGCTAAGGCACTTATCTCCTGCACTGCTTGAGATGGCTTTACATGAAATCCGATGACACCGAATCGTTTCATATCTCCTGCAATTGTAAATACAAATGGAATAGATATTAGATTAATTGAAAAAGTTGAATGAAACAGCGTATTCACACTATAGAGTTAATGATTTAGCGTTGTTGTAGTTGCGTTGCAGTTAATTTAGGTCGCACTAGAGCTGCACAATAGTGACGGTCTGGGAAAATCCCTGAGGATGATCCTAAGATATGCCATCATAATTTTGATCCTCTGCAGAGGGGATGACTTCCAAGCTTTGATAGTCCAACGGTCTGCACGCTTAGTCGAGCACTTTACGGTAAAACAGTTTAACGAGGACTTAAACCGCACACCATCGGTCCTTACGCAGAATGATCCAAGTGGTCACACACCCGCACACTAACCGCAGCCAGTGATGCTTGACTTCTGTGATCTGCTGGGAACCGAGTCTTAACGATCAGTCCACCACGGGACCTTAATAATTGAGCGATGATTAGTTACTTGCTCTTCAAGAAGATCATATTAATCCAAACATGTGACCTATGACGTCAGCGTGAGCTGATCGCTTGTAATCAAAAGGGCGTGTTAAAGTTGAGCTAAGTTTCTTTACTAAAGTTAAAATGAAGTTAATTAAATACAGTGGCGTATCGCACATCGAATTTGTTGAAATACAATTCTTTCTCGTCAACGTCTTTTACTTACTAAACTTAGATTTATTATTTTTTTTATGTATTTTATAGTAACCGTGATATATTTTTGTTTTGTGTACTTGGAAACTTCGATGCATAATTATTTTCGTTTTGTCCTACATGGCTTCGTGCCTGTCTTTGTGTTAAATTGCAATATAAACTAAAAGAATTGAAGCCTTTGTGAAAGAATTTTGTGTCACTTAAGACAATTGATACTTGACTGGCTTGGCTGACTCGAAATAGAATGGAAAGAACAGTTGCTAACGTAAACAAATGACATGTTTGAACAACCAATCAGGATCGATATATCCAGGCTACGTCACTTTTAGGCGTCCCATTAAATATAACACAAGAGCGACCTCGACCGTAAACTTAATACAGCTCTCACGATCAGCACTCAAAAGTACGGTGATCTTAAAACAACTCTCTCGGCTTCTCACAAAATAGCAATGAATCAACTTGTGATATCCCCGTTCATCGAATTCTATCACAAAAAAAATTATGGTGAGGGAGTACTGCAGTGAACTACCACTACAAAAATACAATTCCAAATCACTAGAATATAATTAAGACATGTTAACACGATTCCATGTAGAGGTACCTTTTCATAGGTGAAAGTTGGTATTGACGTTATAACTCTCCCACAAAGTTCATGATTATTCTCAACTCTTATTTATTTCCTAACAAAGGTGATACGGGAAAAATGTGTAAAGTAAATAAAAAAAAAAAAGCTTACTCAATGTTGATGATTGAAAGAGAACAAAGTAAGGTGATCGGTAGAATTTTCTTGGATCTGAGTAGGAATCCACTTTTAACACTTTCAATTTATCTACTCTAAAAGTGAAAAGGAAAAACAATTTTAACAACAAATCCATTCGGAGAGTTTCATTAAAAATTTAAATGTGAAACAATGACAAGTCACAAAATAAATTTAAAAATGGGAAAGGCATATCACCTCCTTATATGAATATTATCGATTCATCTCTTTCTAACTTTTTGTATGTATGTTCGTTCCCGATTTGCATCGGTTTTTTCCCGTGAAATTAGCTAATATCCATGAAGCGTATTATGAGCATTGTTACTTTTTTTTCTCTCCATAAGGCATAGTTTAAATCTATACACATGCATGTTAACGACAAAGTACGAAATTCTAAGCTTTATAAAAGACTGAAATATGGGAAATTTCTTTTTAACATTGGAAGAATAGACATTGCCTAGATATTGCACGCAAGGACAAATACGCTTCAGGTAAAGTAAGAAATGTGAGAATTTCAAAGAAAGAAACAGATCACAATTAACAGGCCTTTCATTTGTTTGAATTGTTTTCACATTTAGATTCATTGGTGGTTAATAAGTTAACATAACTATAAATTAAATTTAGGGAATAAAATTATTGTGTTTTTAAAATCTGCTTGTGTCCACAGGAAGCTAGTATTAAATCATATTATTTTTTTCTATTAATTTATTTTATTCATCAATAAAGAGCTATGTGTTATTAAAATCAGCATGCGTCTACAGGACACTCGCATAAAATCATATTAAAAGTATTTATTCCATTACTTTATTCATCAATAAAAAGTTTTATGATATTAAAATTAGCATGTGTCTACTGAACACTCGTATAAAATCATATTAAAAGTATTTATTCCATTACTTTATTCATCAATAAAAAGTTTTATGATATTAAAATTAACATGTGTCTACTGAACACTCGTATAAAATCATATTAAAAGTATTTATTCAATTACTTTATTCATCAATAAAAAGTTTTATGTTATTAAAATTAGCATGTGTCTACTGAACACTCGTATAAAATCATATTAAAAGTATTTATTCCATTACTTTAGTCATCAATAAAAAGTTTTATGATATTAAAATTAGCATGTGTCTACTGAACACTCGTATAAAATCATATTAAATGTATTAATTCCATTACTTTATTCATTAATAAAAAGTTTTATGATATTAAAATTAGCATGTGTCTACTGAACACTCGTATAAAATCATATTAAAAGTATTTATTCCATTACTTTATTCATCAATAAAAAGTTGTATGATATTAAAATTAGCATGTGTCTACTGAACACTCGTATAAAATCATATTAAAAGTATTTATTCCATTACTTTATTCATCAATAAAAAGTTTTATGATATTAAAATTAGCATGTGTCTACTGAACACTCGTATAAAATCATATTAAAAGTATTTATTCCATTACTTTATTCATCAATAAAAAGTTTTATGATATTAAAATTAGCATGTGTCTACTGAACACTCGTATAAAATCATATTAAAAGTATTTATTCCATTACTTTTTTCATCAATAAAAAGTTTTATGATATTAAAATTAGCATGTGTCTACTGAACACTCGTATAAAATCATATTAAAAGTATTTATTCCATTACTTTATTCATCAATAAAAAGTTTTATGATATTAAAATTAGCATGTGTCTACTGAACACTCGTATAAAATCATATTAAAAGTATTTATTCCATTACTTTATTCATCATTAAAAAGTTTTATGATATTAAAATTAGCATGTGTCTACTGAACACTCGTATAAAATCATATTAAAAGTATTTATTCCATTACTTTATTCATCAATAAAAAGTTTTATGATATTAAAATTAGCATGTGTCTACAGAACACTCGTATAAAATCATATTAAAAGTATTTATTCCATTACTTTATTCATCAATAAAAAGTTTTATGATATTAAAATTAGCATGTGTCTACTGAACACTCGTATAAAATCATATTAAAAGTATTTATTCCATTACTTTATTCATCAATAAAAAGTTTTATGATATTAAAATTAGCATGTGTCTACTGAACACTCGTATAAAATCATATTAAAAGTATTTATTCCATTACTTTATTCATCAATAAAAAGTTTTATGATATTAAAATTAGCATGTGTCTACTGAACACTCGTATAAAATCATATTAAAAGTATTTATTCCATTACTTTATTCATCAATAAAAAGTTTTATGATATTAAAATTAGCATGTGTCTACTGAACACTCGTATAAAATCATATTAAAAGTATTTATTCCATTACTTTATTCATCAATAAAAAGTTTTATGATATTAAAATTAGCATGTGTCTACTGAACACTCGTATAAAATCATATTAAAAGTATTTATTCCATTACTTTATTCATCAATAAAAAGTTTTATGATATTAAAATTAGCATGTGTCTACTGAACACTCGTATAAAATCATATTAAAAGTATTTATTCCATTACTTTATTCATCAATAAAAAGTTTTATGATATTAAAATTAGCATGTGTCTACTGAACACTCGTATAAAATCATATTAAAAGTATTTATTCCATTACTTTATTCATCAATAAAAAGTTTTATGATATTAAAATTAGCATGTGTCTACTGAACACTCGTATAAAATCATATTAAAAGTATTTATTCCATTACTTTATTCATCAATAAAAAGTTTTATGATATTAAAATTAGCATGTGTCTACTGAACACTCGTATAAAATCATATTAAAAGTATTTATTCCATTACTTTATTCATCAATAAAAAGTTTTATGATATTAAAATTAGCATGTGTCTACTGAACACTCGTATAAAATCATATTAAAAGTATTTATTCCATTACTTTATTCATCAATAAAAAGTTTTATGATATTAAAATTAGCATGTGTCTACTGAACACTCGTATAAAATCATATTAAAAGTATTTATTCCATTACTTTATTCATCAATAAAAAGTTTTATGATATTTAAATTAGCATGTGTCTACTGAACACTCGTATAAAATCATATTAAAAGTATTTATTCCATTACTTTATTCATCAATAAAAAGTTTTATGATATTAAAATTAGCATGTGTCTACTGAACACTCGTATAAAATCATATTAAAAGTATTTATTCCATTACTTTATTCATCAATAAAAAGTTTTATGATATTAAAATTAGCATGTGTCTACTGAACACTCGTATAAAATCATATTAAAAGTATTTATTCCATTACTTTATTCATCAATAAAAAGTTTTATGTTATTAAAATTAGCACGTGTCTATTGAACACTCGTATAAAATCATATTAAAAGTATTTATTCAAGTTTTCATTTATCAATGAAGAGACTTGTATTATTAAACTCGTTATGTGTCTACGGGACATTTGTATGAAATCATATTAAAAATACTTATTTTGTAACTTTATTCTTTAGTAAAGAGCTTTGAATTAATAAAATCGGCAAGTGTCTACAGGACATTCGCTTGAAATCATATTAAAAATATTAATTTTATTAATTTAATTATTAATTCATCCATAAAGAGTATACTTTACTTGTATAAGAATGCACAAAACTCGTTTGTCATTGTATCATTATTCATTGTTAAATTATAAGTGACTCCTTCCGGGGCAAATCTGGAAATAAATTAAATATTTCAAGCTTTACTTTTCCGTGTTTTCAATAAATTCATCACAAAAAATTCAAATAAAAACTAAATAATACAATTTATTTTCAAATATTATAATCCATTGGTTAGTTATTTTTTAATCCAAGTAAATTAGTTATTTCTTATTTCTTCAATTTTAGACAATGGAATGCTTAGATCACAAGCTTTGTATATTTTTTGTTAATAGAATAGGCCTCTCAAGGTTACTCGATTTCTCTATATTCTCCACATTTTAACCCCTTTCGTCACCATGGTTATATCTTACTTTTTTTTTCAGCACGAGTATGTTTCTTAAGAAGACGCCATACGGCGTAAGAAAATTTTAGTCGCTAATTCTTTTTCGCCTGCATTATTAATTTAAAATTTAAAGTGTAGAAAAAGTGAGCTCAGACAAACCTAGAGAAAGCCATAAAATTTATTTCAAAATATACTAATGAAAATAAATTATGAGATGATAACTTAAGTTTTCTTCTAGTAATTTGTTTGTATTTTAATATTTTGAAGTATTTTTTTAGCAACTGAAACTTAATGGCAAATTTTAAGCTTGCCTGAACTTACTATTTCTTTCTTTAATTAATTAAATAGTTAATTATTTATTATTATTTAATTATTAATATTTTGTTTAGTTTTAAATTAGTAATTATTAATTATATATAACTAATTAATATTAGTATGAATTTATTTTTTAGTATTAATTAGTTTTAAATTAGTAATGAAGGAGAAAGAGAATGTGCAAGGAAAACTTTCTTCCGCTCTATGGCGTCCTCTTGAGAAGTTAGAATTTACTGATGGCATGTTATCAACCTTTACAAGTACTGAAGTGAAGACAGATTTTGAGCGCGCTGTTTGAATTTCTTTGGTTACGTCTTTTTATAGCTCCTTTACCAATTTCGTTTCTCCGTAATTAGCACACGAAATGTAAATCTATCATAAATCAATTCTTAAAATTTTAACGATTATATTTATCATATTATTTAAGTAAAATGATAATTTTTTTAAAAGTTGTTTTTTTTAATGTTTTTTATTTATTTATTATTATTATTTTTTTTTTTCACAGAAAATAAAATAGCGTCATCAATGTTCTTTTAACAACGGCACATTTATTGATATCTAATTGGCTTTAAATCTTATTCTTATATATATTTGTTTATTTCCTTAAAATGCTATTCTTGCGTTTCCGTATAATATTTTTTAACATTAATATTAAGGATTTTTCAGGTAAATGCAAGGTAAACAACATTGTTTTGGTAAAAACATCAATTTAGGACAAAAAAAATTATTAAACGTTAGATTTGAGCATATATTTTAAAAGTATTTTCAGCCAGCATTAGTGTTATAAATATAAGAATTGATTTAAAACATGCCTTTATTTTTATTCAAATTTAATAGTATTATGAAGTTTCTTAACGCTCTTAAAAATTATAATCTCTAACTTAAATTTTTCAAGTATGATTGCAAAATCGAGCCTATGAAACTATGCAGGTTGAGTTTAAATTTATTATATGAGATTTTAAAATGTTTATGTTACTATGAATGACCAAAATCAAGAGAATGTCGACTTTCATTTGTGAATGTCATCAATCACATAGTCGCTTTGGTGAATTTCAGCAATATTTGTTATATCCAATTTGATATTAATTTATTCGTTGATATTATTATATTTATAAGATATTTTAATATCTGCTGAGAATAGATTAGGAGAAATATCAGTGTTCGGAGTACCGTCTAAGGAGTTAAAAAGCTATTTTGCAACTTTAAAGGGGGTGCTATTACAACCAAATTTCGCTAATTTAAATCGACTTCATTAGAATCGAGATTTAAATCAACTGTTTTTTTTTTGTTTAAAAAAAAAATTGTTTATTAAAATTTTTTTTCTTTCTTTTTTCATATAAATAATTATTGATTTAAAAGAAATTTCAACGCATTTTCATATAAGGTTTTCTAAAAGTTTCATTGAATTTTATAATTTTAAAATTTATTGTAAATATATACATTACTGTTCTAATTAGTTTAAATAAGCAAATATATTTTAGTTACTTCGCGTAAAATAAATTACAGCCTTATGAAATTCTAAAAATCTTATGATTCTTGAGGATTTTTCAAAATTCATGTTAAAAACGAAGTAAAAATTCAAGGTAGCTACTAAATATGGATTATGTTTGATCAAAAATTGTGATTTTTTTAAAGTTTGTTTTTCGGTTCTATTCTATTTTTAATAAATCTGAATCATACATTTGCATGTATTAAGCAATTTGAAATCCATCTCTATAATTGAATATTTAAATATAACATTTAAAATATAATTATATTTATAAAATTTAACTTATTACAAACGTTTTTTCAAGTATCTTTAAAAAAATTTGAAAAAATCCGAATTGAATTTTAAAAGAAAAAAATATAATTTAAATCAATAAGTTTTTTTCTTAATTTTTTTAAAAAGATTGAAAAATAATCCTGAACCCTGATTATAACTATAATAGGTATAGTTTAAATTATAACATTTTTAATTTTTAGAATTATGTATTCATAGCTAATGAAATGTTCATTAAATATTTCGGTAATTTCGCGATTTTTTTTTCCTCTTCAATTTGACAATAATTCCTAGATGTTTGCCTTTTAATAAATTGAAGGGAGAAAATGATTTTTAAAGCAAAATGCTAATATAATAACTATACAGATTAACTGTGAATAAAGCTTCTTTCTTTTGTTATCTTACCTGTTGACATTACTAAGAAATCTTCCAATCAATCGCTTATCATTTGTCATTAATTCTGTTATAAGAATCAAATCATAACGATGAACTACCTGAAATGATTTGAAATATACATTCGTAATACATTACCAATATTTAACATACATTCTCGTTAAAAAAAAAGAAAAAACTGTTAGTTCGAATAAAATTGCTAAAGCTCCTCCTCTTTTTAAAAAACAAAACAAAAAAGAGTAAGATTTGAATTATAGGCTTTTTAATGTGAACAAAGCTCGAAATGCATGGTTAAGAAAATTGACGCAGCTCTAAATCCGTGTTTGAGAAAATGGACACAGAACAACTTTTCAGTGTTCAACCCAAATTTAACAACAATTAATAAAAATTTATAATAGCTCAAAAATAATTAATTTTATTATTTAATTGCATTATATTATTTTAGTAATGAATACTTAATTAATTGTATTAAATTAATTATTATTAATGATTAATTAATTCAATTTTGAAATTAATTGTATTAAATTATTCTATTTTTTTAATTAATTAACTATTTTTTGTTTCGTTTAATTTTTTAAAGGAATTTCGTATTTACTTTTCCTTACTTATTTAAACACTAAGCATAGTAATTAGAGGAATAATAATTAGAGGATAATAATTAGAAGTACTGGACTTCAGAGTCGGGGGGGGGGCTGAGATATCACAGATAAAGTTTTCCAGGCATTTCTTAGTATTCAGAGCACTAAACGGTAAAGAGGTTTAAAAAAAAAAAATCGAAATTCGTAGGGGGTCTATTTGATACCACTATTACAAATATATAGGACACGTGACAACCTTGAAAAAAGAACGGTTGACTTTTCAAAAAAGATTAATTTTAAAATTTGTACCAGGTGATTAAAGCAAATGGGAGACATCACTTACGGATTTTGATTTTTGATCCATTAGTTTATTCTTTAAAAAAAAATTATCAATTTTCACTGAGATTTTACTATGTCCTCTTCCTTAAACACACGTTTTGAGCTGCGTTTATTTTCTTAAACACGTATTTCGAGCTATGTCAGTATTTTCTTAAACACGTATTTTGAGCTCTTCATAATAAAACACGTATTTTAAGCCATGTTTATTTTCTTAAACACGTATTTCTAGCTCTGCTTATTTTCTTAAACACGTATTTCGAGCTATGTCAGTATTTTCTTAAACACGTATTTCGAGCTATGTCAGTATTTTCTTAAACACGTATTTTGAGCTCTTCATAATAAAACACGTATTTTAAGCTATGTCTATTTTCTTAAATACGTATTTCTAGCTCTGCTTATTTTTTTAAACACGTATTTCGAGCTATGTCAGTATTTTCTTAATCACATATTTTGAGCTGTTCATAATAAAACACGTATTTTAAGCTATGTCTAATTTCTTAAATACGTATTTGTAGCTCTGCATATTTTCTTAAACACGTATTTCGAATTATGTCTAGTTTCTTAAATCCGTATTTCGAGATTTATTTAGAATCAACGCTTACTGGCTATAGATTCTTTCTTAGTATTATTTCCAGATAGATACAAGACTAGAAGCCACTAGACAAAAGCACATTATACATAAAAACATTTTATTGCTTACAAGAAAATCGTTGAGTTTTCCACCAAAAAAGCTCTACTGAAAGTTTTGAAAATGTGGCTTATCTTTGTATTTATCCTAACCTTTTGCATATAACATATTAAATTAAGCAAAGAGTGCAATTTTTTTTAATCAATAAGATTTCAGTTAAATAAAACTCAAAAATAGTTCTAAAAAGGAAATAAAATGCGTAGTACTTACCCTTTCTAAATTAACCATTATATCATCATTGCCTAATTTTTTCTTTCCGAGAGTTTGAACGTTATATGATCCAATAAACAAAGGCCGTTCAACAACTTTAATTTTAATGTCTTCTTGAAACTTATCTTCTGCAAAGTCTGTTTCCACTCTGTTTGTTAGAATTCTGTCATTGTCAATTCTGAATGCATCTAGATCATTCAGAATTGATAGAATCCCTAATGCAGCAAACAGCAAAGAATAAGAAGAATTTCTTTCCATTTTGCACCGATCACTGCTAAGAATTTTTAAAAATGAATTTTTTAAGTGACTGAAACCATTCTAAAACTAAACAAAAAGATAATTTTAATATATTCCATTACATTATTAACAATTTACAAGGAAGTTGTAAATGTATGCCCCACCAAATTCATTAAATTTCACCAAATTCATTCTATGAAAAGCTATCTCTTCTTCGATTTGTGCTGCAATCTGTAAAAAACTGAATAAAATCGAAAAATACACCAATGTATAGGACTTTGTTTCTTTGTTGTGGGTAACAGTAAAGGTTTGTGTGGGATCAAGAAGAGAGAAATCTGGATAGCTATTTCTCGGGTGTTATGCGCTCGTTCAGTTAGTCATTTCTCATCGAGTTAACTTGTATTTATAAACAAGAATTTACAAAATCTGTTATCAATAAGTACAGAAGTTCAATTTGACTGCCAGATCAACTGTTCAGATCATTTCAAGTTGAGTTGATTTTTCAAAATTAAATTTAGAAAAATTCAAATCCATCTTCTCATCTGAAAACTGATCTTAAAGCTAAACTAATTTGAGAGAATTTGTTTTTATGAATCAATCTTGATTCTTTGATTATAATATAATAAAACATCACTAGGAAAATTGGTCCTAAAAAGAATTAATTAATGTAATTAGATTTTACTTTTCATAACTGCCAACATTTTGAACCCTGTCCAGAAGACACAAGATTTCCTGGATTAAGCATTCAGACTAAAGCACCTTCTTGTGGAATTTAATTATGAATCTAACTATAATTTGCGTTACACGAAGGAGTAAACCTCGAAAACATACCATGGTTAGCTCGACGTCAAGAGGATTCTTATACACAATCTACTTACGACTATGTGGTTGGTTTGGGGAACATGATCACAAAACTACAAGTGTGTAGTGCGTGCTAGACCTTCAATTCTAAGATGACTCCCTGTGGAGAGTAGATATTTGCTTTTCTTTTGCAGGTGTAGCGTATCTACCATTACAAAAATACAATTCTAATTCACTAGTATATAAGACATATTAACTCGATTCTATGATGGGGTACCTTTTCTTAGATAAAGGTTGGCATTGTCTGTAACAGCTCTCCCCACATTGGTGACCCGGACGTGATGTGAACATACCTACCCTGACAGAAACTCCCGCTTCGATATGAACTCACCTGTCTTTACAGTAACACCCATTTCCTTCTGAAGACGCCTACTTCGATGGATGATCCACATTGAACAGCTGACTTGCTACTTATGAATGCGACATTATCCACCTCCTCGCCCTGTTGCTATTCAGTCTCTTCTCGATCACGTATACACTCAACTGCTAAAGGCAACACAGAAGTGACCACGACCGTGAACTTAATACAGCTCTCACGAACAGCAAAAAGTACGGTGATCTTAATACAGCTCTCCCGGTTTCTCACAAAAAACAGCAATTAATCAACTAGTGGTATCCATTCATTGAATTCTATCGCTGCTATAATTCTGGTGGGGGAGTACTCTAGCGTATCTACCACAACAAAAATACAATTCCAAATCACTAGCATATAAGACATATTAACTCAATTCTATGATGGGGTACCTTTTCATAGATGAAGGTTGGCATTGTCTATAACAACTCTCCCCACATTTAACCGCACAGGTTTAAAAATTGGGAAGGTCAGAAATGATTCGTATTCTCAACAACACTGATGTTCTTCTGTGGTAAAATGTCATTTCCCTGAATAACACTTGTCCGGAGTTTCTTATACTGACGTTTTATTAAAGTTTAAAGTTCCATTGCCCGGTATTCCCTACATTGATACTTTTTAATGAAAAGTGCCACTACCCAGCATACACTTATCCGATATTCTTACACTTATGTCTTTTAAGAGTAAAGGCCATTATTACCGATTTTCAAATTCCGAAAACAAAAATGTGCTCTGTCCGTTGTATCTGTTTTAGGAGAAACAACGACACGCATCCTTTATTTTTACCTACCTGTAAACTAAATGAAACACACCTTTATTAGGGAAGTAGTTAAGAATCAAAGGACCAGCGATGGCTGCATGCTTATTGTTTTGTAATCTTGCGATCGGCAGTAACAAAAAAAATCGACCTGCAGTTGTCAAAACTCGAAACTGGAGCGTTTTATATCTGGGAAAATTCCGGCTCAATCTGAGGAGATTGCTTAGATTTTCCAGAGACTATCACTCATACTTTGTAAATAGGTCATGCAATACTATTTTTTTCTAGAAAAAATTATTTTTTTATTGGTGTCCAAAGTAGAGCGGCCTAACAGAAATTTTTCAGATGTACCAAATGGCCAATCCTAACCTGGTGAAGCTGAACGTAAATAAAAAGAGCTCAGTTTTATGCTAAAAAAACTTCAAAACTTTGGTGGTGCATTTCTTCGAATTTGGAGTTGGAAAATCTAAAGGATTGTGTTAAGGAACACTTCATTAGACGTTCATATACACTTTTATAACCGTCGTTGAACAGCCAACCCAATTCTGAGTTTACGACTACCAATACTCAACTCCGTACCCTTGTAGTTTTGAATCCAATCCAGAAGACAAGAGAGCTCCTGGATCAAGTATTGGAAAAAATCGGCTCTCATGGAGGACTTTTTGATGGAACTAGCAAACATTTGCGTTACATGGAGAGGAACACTTCCCACGGTTAGTCTGACGACAAGGGGACTCTAATCCATGATCTGTCTACCACTGAGGATACTTTTACGTCAGCACTGTGGTGGATATGAGCCAGGTGCGGAATTCATGTCAACCAGGTATCGCTGGGATTCAAACCCGATTCGCTTCATCGGAAGGCAAATGCTCTATTCCCCGAGCCCCCACGTCTCTTCCTATACACTTTGAAGAGAGTAGTCAATTCCAATCACCAATAATGGCGAATTTGTATATCATTCACACCATTTGTGAATTATTTTCGCCTCCGAAAGTACTAATTTTAGCATACTTTGACTATCGCCTATATATTGCTTACAATCGAGCATGAGATGGTGTGAAATTATTATTTTCTTACGTGCTACGAAACATCTACAGAAGCAAAAGATTACCGTTTCAAAATGTATTTATGTTTTAAGTTGTGTAACTAAACGAATAATTTATATTCTATCACAAAAATAATTTTTATGACTCTTTATGTGTAACATATTAGACTGTCATTATAAATGTAATGTTATCGAATGGACCGGGATAGCCTGGCTAGTAGGGCGTTGGGTCCTTGTCGTGAGTTCGATCCTCACCGGCTGAAGACTCTCTGACCGGCTGACGAAGTAAATGGTGGCTGGTGCACTTTAAATCTGTCGGGATCACAAATTCCAAGTTCCCATAAGCAAATCAACACCTCTGGGGGTACTGAATGTATGAATGTGTCTTATAAACGGGCTGTGACGTGTGTGTGGCTGAAGTCGTATTCTTTGACATAGACAGCGCCCTCTTCCTTAAATTCGTTTCGTTTCACCACACAGGCTTTCTGGTATTTGGCAAGTTGCATTAAAGACAACAACAACATGTTATCGATTACTAAAAATGGAAGTAGCCTGATTAAGAGAAACACATACTCATGAGAGCAAAAGTTACTTATTAAAATAATATCAGTATACTTATAAAATAATATCGGATTATATCAGTTTGAGTTATTTCTTGTCACCAAGTTAAAAAAATACCTGTTGTTCTGGTAACAGAAAATACATTTACATTAATAATAGAACATAAATAAAAGCCTTAATATCATTAGAACCAAGACGTGGACAAAATAATCGAAACACTTCTATTCGAATACATTTTTTTCATATTTTGGAAGAAATACTTTAAGAATCATTTAATAACTTCCGAAGTGTTTAGATTATACGATTTCTCACACTTATCAATGAAATTTAAGGCATTTAGAGGTTTGAGGGACCGAAACTACAAACGGAAAATAGTGTTTTTGCACACCCTATACCAATGTAGCTATAAATTTTTAACTTGTAAAAATTATTTTAGTTATTATATAATGTAATGATTGCACAAAATTTCGTCTCAAATATTTATGGAGATATGGACACTTTTGTAAAAAACTAATATTTTTGTCTTAAATTTTTTTGCATTAACTTTAAAAATATTCAACAAAATTAAAAAAAAAAAAACAATTCAAAATTAATTATAAAAATTTTGCTTAAAAATTTAGAAAAAAATCGTTGAAAACTGTGCAATATATAAGAAATTAAAGCAGTTATTTTATAGTGCGCATGTGCGGAAAAGAATTAAATCCCCCCCCCGTCTCCCGTCCCCCCGTCATTTTGTAGTGAATCGTATTCGGCAACCACTGAAAAATATCAGATTTGAATATCCGAAAAATTCAAGCAATTTTTCAATCAATTTTCTGAAAAGTTTATTTTTTGCTCTTTAAGAGAAACTAAAAATTATACGGGGTTTTCTACAAATATTATTTTATATCATAAGACGAAATTAAATAACAAATGCTACATGCAATAAGCATTCATACCAGTGTTGCCAGATTGGGCTACAAGTAGCGGATTGGGCTATTTTTAAAAGTCCCCGCTACTGAAAATCGAATTTGGGCTACTCACTACTTTTTGGGCTACTTATTATTTTCCGAACGCTACAAATCTTAAAAATGCGCTACTTTTTTTCCTCACAGAAATGTATATATATATTTTTTAATTTTGCCCCTTCCCATTATATTCTGAAAGTTTGCAGTTTCTTTACCCTTTTTAAAAAGAAAAATTTTTGTTGTTGTTGAAAACGCTTTAACTTTAGTTTTGTTTTAATTAGTTTTGTTTAACTTTAGTTTTAAATTTTTTAATTCGAAAATGTCAAAATTTTAAACCTCACGAAACATTTATAGTAATTGCAAAATCACGAGATAATTTCTTTGAATGATAAACACGGTAATGTATGTACTGTGTGTTATAAAAGAAGTTTTGAAAATTATTAAAGCTACTACAGTGAAACTAGCGTAAATTGATTACAAGTTGAACTACAATTCGATGGTTTTATAAGAGAAGTCATCTTATAAAAATGATAATAAATTGTTTTTACCAGTTTTGTACTTGATTCTCAAAATCTTAGATAGGTGATTAACTTATTGACAGGGCCCGATTTAGCCTAATTGGGGCTCGGGGCAAGAACTTCTTTGGGGACCCCCTCTGCTTCATAACTTCAGTAATGAAGAACCAAACTTTAATGGAGGTATTTAAATTTTTCACCTCATTATAGATAACAGGAAAAATAACTGGATCCTAAAATAGCTAAAAAGTCCCCCCCCCCCTGTTAAGGACAGACAAAATATCGTTCTGTCCATTTTATTGATTTTCGGACAATTCCGAGTGCAGTTTTCTGATTGTTAATTTTGTCATCTAGCTGCGAAAAATTCATGACCTTGCTGACATTAGGGCGGAATTCAACTAAATTTTCGCATTACGATGGCGCAATGAAGTCAATCAGAAGCCTGAATTGTTGTAAACATATCGCATTTTGCGATATGTAAAGCTACAGGCTTTTGATTGGCCAAATTTGTCCATCGTAATTACGAAAATTTAGCTGAATTTAAGCCTAGAAAGTCATGGATTTACGAAATATAGATTGTATCCGTACGATAGATAAATGAAGAAGCTGATATAAACCTGGCAGATTTTACACTGTACAGATATTTTGTTTTAAAAAAGTTCATCAAACGTGAAATAAACTTTCTATTTGATTTGGGGGCCCGGGGCAACTGTCCCGTATGCCCTTGCCTTAGTCAGGCTCTGCTTATAGAGGTGGTCAACTTATCAGGTTTCACTGTGCAAATAAAGTAAGCACAGCAACTAAGCGAGCTGCGTGAAAAGAAAATATTTTAGGAGCATTTATTTCAAATCCATCTTTTTATCGTGGTTATTTTTTTAACTTTGCAGCAGATGTTACGGCTACTATTAATAAATAAAAAAATTAGTTAAAAGTATTTGTTGCTTCGTAGTTGCTTTAAAATATTGTTTCATACGGCACGTTCAAATAGTTAGAATTCAATGAATGGTTGACCGTATAAAGCTATGCGCAGATGGCACTGCGTGTCAATATTCGCTGTAGGACTTCCGGGCTACTTTTTCTGACTAAATTTTATGCATAAAAAAGCTTGAAAAAACGCGCCATCCAATATTATTATAATTTTAGTGTTTTCCATATAACGCGTATTTTCAATTTAACACATTCAGCAAAACAAACCACAAATGAATTCGGGAGACTCCGCAAGTTTGATAACAGAAATATAGCTAAATAAATTAGAACCCTCAAAACATGGCAAACTTTACACTTTATTTATGCTGCGATATTAATTTAATAATTTTGTTATATATATATATATATATATATATATATATATATATATATATATATATATATATATATATATATATATATATATATATATATATATATATATATATAAAGTTTTTTATTTATTCCTTTATTTTTGGGCTACAAAATGTTCGAATCCGCTACTTTTGGAGTTCCCATTCGCTACTTTTTAATCTTAAGTTCTGGCAACACTGATTCATACACTGAAATATGATTGTAGAAGGAAAGAAAACATACGAAAGAAAAGATGCCTTTATCGGAGATGATCCCTAAAAAATATACCGGTATCATTATCAAAACATACCGGTATCATTATTCCAAAATTTTGAGCTTTTCTTTAAAAATTACGAAAGCTACTTAGAAAATGTCTTGAAACATTTAATTTTTTAAGATATCCCACATCAAACTTTTTTTTATTACTTGCGAAATACAATTCCCTTCAAAATTGGGAATTTTTTAATATTTAATTTGCGCAGTGAAAAAGAAATAGTTTAAATACTTATATCTTGGCACAGTTTTAAACAAATTTTTCTTAAATTTTAGAGCAATAATTTGTAATTAATTTTAAATTGCTCCAAAAATTTCATCTAACTCTATTGAATCTTTTTCAAGTTATAATTATGTGAAATAGGAAGTATACGTGAGACAAAATAATTATTTTTCATAAAAATGTGCATAAGACAAAATAATTATTTTTTTGTAAAAATGTGCATATCTCCATATATATGTAAGCTAGGTTTACGAAATTTTGTGCAATTATCGCATATAATAACCGAACTAATTTTTACAAGTTACAAACATATTTCTACATTTTTTGGCTTAGAGTGTTTAAAAACTTTTTTTCCGTTTGTAATTGTCGATCTCTCAAACTTATAAACGCTTTAAGCTTCATTGAAAGAAAATGCATAACCTAAGCACTTTTTTAACCGTAAGCACTTTTTAATGCATAACCTAAGCACTAAGCATAATTTGTAAAATGATTCTCCAAGTATTTTATTCAAAATATCAAAAAAAGTTGTTCTTATAGAAGTGTTTCCATTGTTTTGACAAATCCTTGTATATGTTTTTTTTTTTGCTTTAATTTTCGAAGAGTTTTTGTCTAAAAATGTATACAACGAGCGGAGTTTTAAGAACATCCTGCATTTTGTTCTAACTGATAATTCGAAAAGAAATAAAAAAACACTTTTACTAAATTTAAACATAAATTGGCTGCCATAATGTAAGAAAAAAGTTTTAATAGAAAGAGGGAGAAATGCATACTTACTGTGTTATGACTTAGAGTAAAATCTGTTTTAGCACTTACTGAAAGCGATAATGAATTTAATATGAAAGTAGATTAATTTATCTAAAACACAGGTGTTTTCCCCTTTTTTTCTTTCAAGCTTTCGATACAATTATAAATCAGACAGAAACCTTACAAACCAATGCTCTATCTCTTTATCACTATTTATGATATCTTTTAAAATTAGAAATCTAATTTGCATGTGCTTTTTATATCAAATCATATCAGTTTTTAGTAGGAATGAAAATATTTCCAGATAAAAATATTTCAGCATTCTCACAGTCTTAAAATTTTATGTGGTTTAATAAAACGGTTTCCAATTTATCTTGGCTATAGAGCCCTGAATGATGAGCATCTTTTGGCGTAACCCCTAATTCATAAGTCAAATTAGTAAGTGTGAATTTAAGCAAAGAAAGCTACTATTGGGTTGATGCGCAAGTAATATTGTTTTTTCCTTAGGAAATTGAAACACGATCTTCTTATAGTGAAAGAAATATTTTATAGAATCATATATTTCCCATTCTGGTTCAATATCTTTTGCCATCTTCCTGACAATGGCATGATTTAACTAATATTTATGCAGTCAGGGTTGCTAGTTCCGGACTTAACAAACCCCTTTCCAACATTTTATATTTAAATTTCTTGATGTGTCTTCATATTTTCTTTTAATTTGACGCTCATTTTTTAATAAAATCAAAGTTCAAATGATTTCCTCATTGCCAAAAATTATAAAAAAATTTGCAAACTGTCCACCTCTATGTTAGTTGTGTTTGATAGCTTGTTCAGAACTAAACAAATCTCTTTTAAGCATTTTTTCCCTCATTTTTTGATACATTTTTACCTTTAGACAATACTGCAACCACCACTATAACATTAATAATGGCGATCACCGCCTTCATACTAAGTGCCAAACTAAAAGAAAATACGAAGATATATCACGAAATTTAATTAGAAAATATTTAAATGTGATTTGTTTAGTCCCAAATACGCTATCAAACACAATAAACATAGCTGCGGAAAGTTTTCAAATTTTTTTTTTAATATTAGGCAAAGAGTAAATCGTTTAGCTTATTTTTTATTAGCAAGTGAGCGTCAAACTAAAAAAATATCAAGAAATTTAGTTAGAAAATATTAAAAAGAGATTTGTTCAGTCCCGAATATGCTATCAAACACAACTAACATGAAAGCGGAGAGTTTTTAAGTGAGAGTTAAACTGAAAGGAAACACAAAGATGTATCTAGAAATTTAATTAGAAAATTTTTAAAAGAGATTTGTTTAGTCCCGAACAAGCTATCAAACACAATTAGCATAGAAGTGGACGGTTTGCAAATTTGTTATAATTTTTGCCAATGAGGAGCTTATTTTTTAATTACTGACGCTCTCTTATTAATAAAAAATAAGCTTCAAACGATTTCCGCGTTTGCCAAATATTATAAAAAATTCGCAAACTGTCCGCCTCTATGTTAGTTGTGTTTGATAGCTTGTTCGGGACTAACAAATCTCTTTTAAACATTTTCTGATTAAATTTCTTGATATATCTTTGTATTTTCTTTTAGTTTGACGCTCACTTATAATTCGAAAATGAGTTCCAAACAATTTAATCATTGACAAAAATTTAAAAAAAAAAGATTCGCAAATTGTCCTTCTCTATAATAGTTGTGTTTGATAGCTTATTCGGGACTAAACAAATCTCTTTTAAACATTTACCAATTAAATTTCTTGATGTATCTTTAAATTTTCTTTTAGGTAGGCGCTTACTCAGAAATTCTTAAAATAAGACACGGCTCGTGGATAAAAGAAGCAAATAAGATAGGAATCAAATTTTGCGACTATAAAAATATTGAAAGGTTGAATTCAGGTAGGTAGGTTTTCATTTACGTCGCACTAGAGCTGCAAAATAGACTATTGGTGATGGTCAAGAGAAGAACTTGCAAGAGCAACGGAAAATCATTTTAATCGTAACATAAAGGTGCTTCAAAATGTATGATATGAAATGAGCCTTCCGTGGATCTTTAAATCACCCTAGTTATAGAAATGTAACTGAAAGAAGATTGAAGAACTGTATTGAATCCTTGAAGCGGTATTTAAGGAATGGTCGCGAGTGGAATTATCGATCTGAGACCAAGTCATAGATGCAGCACATCACCTCCACCTAGCCTGCTCACATCTCAAGTCAACACCCTCTACAAGTTTGATGTTTTACCTGACCTTACTTTTATATGTTTTTACCTGTGTTTTTGACGCTTTTATTGTTGGTTAATTTTATTCACTTAGATGTTTTAAGCACTTTTAATTTTTATTCTGTTTTCTTTTTATCATCTTTTCGATTTTGGGATTTTTCCAATGTGTATCAATCTTTTTGGTTTTAATTTTACTTTTCTTTAGTTTTGTAGTGTTAAGTTCACGTGACAACGGGTGAAACCTTTATCCGCAAACTCCTTCGGGGGTAGGTCGGTTACTATTAGTCTTATACTACTAGTCTTACTACTACTACAAGTTTTACATTCATTATTTCAGCCACCAACTGGCACAATTTTAGATGAAGGAGTAAGGTGTCCCCCTTGGAGACTCCGTAATCAACTTTAGTTCAAGGAATTATCGAAGAAACTGAACCAGGCGATACAGCCACCAATTGAAATTTTTTTGCCACACCAAGCTGTGACGAAAGAAAATTCTACTACCAAGATCAGACCCGTTTTTGATGGCTACGAAGAGCCCTTGGGAGAACAAATCTTCTCTATGAAGTACTATACACAGTCATTTATGATGTTGAAAGCATCATAAATTCATCACCACTTACGTATATCTAGAAGACTTGGTATACCATTAACTACAGCTATGTTTACATGAACTTAAAGAATTAGGAATATCATATATGGATCTAATTGATGCCACAGGAATGAAGAAACGATTTGCTTATCGTCAAAAAATTCGAGAAGACTTATAATGGTTCCAAATTGAATATTTAGGACAACTTAGGGATTTTCCCACAAAAATAAAGACGCCCAGGTTGAAGAAGGGGAAATTGTTCTTATAGGGGAGGGAATAATAATAAACGGCTTTTGGGCTAAATAGAAGCTCTTTTAACAGGTTAAGACAAGGAAATAAAAGCTGTGTGTGTCAAAACTCAGCATGGTTCGTATCTACGACCATGTAGAAAAATTTATAAACTTTAAGTGCCAAAATATTTAATATTTTATTGAGCTTCGTCATGAATTTCCAAAGCTGAAGGTGGGAGAATGTTTCGAGCCCTCATAATAAAAAATGTCAGCAGGTGGCGCTGCGAGCGCAGAGGAAAAATCACTTCCCCCCCCCTCAAAACTTTTAAGTTGGTTGTTAGTAGGAATGGAACTGTTATTAACTTTCATCACCTTTTTAATTAAGGAAATTCGTGTATCATTTCATTTTATATATTAACCATCTTTCAAACAATGTAGATTAGAAATAAAAAATGTTTATTCAGATTTAATAAAATGTCAGTAATACTACATCCTCATTACACGCCTTCCTCTATTGTGATTTTCGATTTTCATTTTTGATAAAGATTCTAAAAATGGTGTTTATGGATCCCCTTATACATTTGTAGAAATAACTAAAAAGTTTAAATATTTTGTAGTATTTCAATATATTTGAGTTTTTTTTTTTTTTCTTTCTAGATTTAAAAAAAAATAAATTAAGGCATATTATTTCCGATCTGAATTTAGAATCATTGATTACCTAAAATTGGCGAAGTCACTTTTAGTGGTTTCTCTATAAACAGATATAAATAAATAAAATTATAATGAATTAAAATTAATAAATTTATAAATAAATAAATAAACGATAACAATTTTCTTTTAAATTTAAAATAGTTCTAAGAATATTTCAGTTGAATTTCAAAAAAGTTGGGGATCCCAACCTCCTCGGACGTCCCCTAGAAAAAGAATACAAAATGGGAGACACTCATGTAGCTATGTGCCTGACGTTTACTAGTAAGGCAACCAGTCCTAATGCAGTGGTCCCTAACCCCTGGTCAACGCACCCGTACCGCTCCGTGGATGCAATGGTCACATTTTAATATCTTCATTTTATTCACTGTGGTGTATTTCTTACGGGATTGTGAGACTTTTTATGGACGAGAGGTTTAACTGGGAGCTGAGATAAAATTAAAACTAAGATCCGCCACCTAAAGCCAACGCAAGTAACTGTACTTCGTTTTGAAGGGGCATGTTTAAATGCAATTAAATTAAAAATATTATATCAAAAAATAAATAATAATATAATATTAAAATATAAACAATCAAGCCCCCATCTTCATTCAGTGGTAAAATTATCAAACGCCGGTCCACGATGCTGAAAAGGTTACGGAGCACTGTCCTAACGAACTCGATGCCTCGATTGATTTTGTAGCCACTGGCAAAATTTCTTTGCACTTTTTACTGCTAACTCACAGAGTAGCTGTTTTGTATCTCTTCATTGATTGAAAAAAAACAACAACATCGCAATAAAAATAGTTCATTACAAGGAGTAGAAGACCATGAAAATTTCTGAAGATTGTTAAACGTACAGAGAAAAAAAATATCTGTCAAAAATTACCCTACTTGTATGAAGACACCATTGATGAAAGAAACCACATTCCCATGAATTAAACCAAAATATACGGTATTGAAATTATCCATATTGTAATTTTACCTTTCGCTGTTGCTTCTGTTTACCGGAAATTCTGCTTTTCGAAATTATAGTTCTTATTGCAATTCATTTAGTAACAAATACAAAACTTAAAAGTCCCGCAGTGGACTGATCGTTAGGACACGGTTCCCAGCAGATCACTGAAGTCAAGCATCACTGGCTGCGGTCAGTGTGCGGGTGGGTGACCACTTGGATTAGTCTGCATAGGGACCGAGACTGTGCAGTATGTGTCCTCGTTAAACTGTTCTACCGTAAAGCGCTCGACTTCGCGTGCAGGTCGTCGGGCTACCGAAGCGGGAGTGCTATTCTCTCTGCAGAGGATCAAAATTGTGATGGCATATCTTCGGATCATCCTCAGGGATGTTTCCCAGACCATCGCCAATAGCTCATTGTGCAGGTCTAGTGCGACGTAAATGAACTACAACAACAACAAAACAGAAAAGTAAATTTAACGAAATAAATGGTTTTTATGCCATGTTCTAACGTCTCCAACCCCCGGGTCATGGATCAAATGGTACTGGGCCGCCTACGGAAATTAAATAATTTCCATTTCATTTAATGTGATGTATTTCTCTCGGGTTTGAACAACTTTCCGTGGGCGTGAAGAAAGACGACACCTAAAACCACAAAAATATCGCGCATGTAATTGTATATTTTGAAGGCATGTTTAAATACAATTAAATTAAAATGATGAAATAAAAACAATCTAAAATATAAATAATCAATGTACCTCCTCCCTCAGCGAGAAAATTATCAAATGCTCACCGGCCCAGCATTGGAACTATCATAAAGGCACTGTTCCCAGTTGAGCATAGAAGTCAAGCATCACTGGCTTCGGTCAGTAAGCGGATGGGTGACCACTTTGATCACCCTGCGTAGGGACCGAGGGTGCGCGGTATCGGTTCTCGTTAAACTGTTCTACCATAAAATGCTCGACCGTTGGGCTACCAAAGCTGGGGAGCCATCACCTCTGCAGGGGATCGCATGTCTTCGAATTATCTTCAGGGATATTTCTCAGACCGTCGCCATTGTGCAGCTCTAGTGCGACGTAAATAAAGTGCTGACCGGTCCGCGGCAATATAAAGTTTGGGGAGAGCTGCCTTAAGTATCACATCCTGCAGTGGACAGATCGTTATGACACGGTTCCCAGTAAAACACCGAAGTCAACCATCACTACCTGCGGTCAGTGTACGGGTGGGTGACCACTTTATCAGCCTGCAAAGGGATCATTAAGTGCTTGACTTCGCGTGCAGGTCGTTGGCAACCGAAGCAGGATAGTCATTTCCTTTGCAGAGGATCAAAATTGTGGTGGCAAGTATCATAATAAATTTGCTAAAATGTTTTTTGAACTGTCGCTCATTTTACCATTTATTTGGTAAATTTAACCTTTCTATGTCCTACAAATTGGAATGGTAATAATCTGTTTATACTTTTATGGTTTATTTAAAATGGCGGTTTATTCAAATGGTTAATAGAAGTTAGATAACAGTTAATTATCTCTTATTCTAATACAATTTCTCAGTTATTACAAGGGGGGAAATGGGCATTCATGATGACTTCAAATGTTTAATTAAAGTGTTTTGAAGTTACTCCGATATCTCAAACTAGGGTGACTGCTTTATCCATATTTTATGGAGGTAGTTACAAATATGGGTTTCTTTGTAAACAACAATACCGGCTTAAAAACTTATTCACTATGAAAAATAGATAGTACAATTTTGCGAAAGCCAGCAAAAATATATATCCAGTGTTAAAGCGGGTTTCAAACCCATTAGTGGAATTGTAATACTGCACGGGGGGTTCAAGTAAAACAATCATGCATTATTAGGGACTCTATTGCTGAGCGGTTTCGTTCTTCCAAAAAACGTTCTGAAGGTAGCGAGTTCAATATCTTTGTACTGTTTTTTGCCTTTTTGTGCTACCTGTTCTGTACCTGAGTCTGCATATATGTGAACCAAACTTTCCATATTTACTGTTACACATACATGATTACGCTTTGATTCGAAACCGCAGTCTACGCTTTAAATAGCGTTTGGTGAAAAGAAGTAACAGCTTTAAAAACATAACTAAAAAACCATCCATATTCCTTAAATGTATTTATTTTTATAGGCATCTATGCAGCCTTGTGTGCTCATTGCAAAGAACGATTTATTATAAGCCCTTCCCAAGTAGAAGAAGAGATTGCTTAAATTAGAGAAAGAATTTACAAAAATGCATCTATTATGTGATGTGGAGGTAACAGGTTCCAATCTCAGCCGAGTTTCGAAGTAAGAAAACAAGCCTACGAACGCAACCGAGCCGTGGTGGCTTAGGGGATAGAGGGTTTGCCTCCCAATAAGGTAAATCGGGTTCAAATCTCAGCAATGACTTGGTCGATATGAATTCCGTACTCCCACCGATGACCACAGTGCTGCTCAGTGGAATTCTCTTATCGTCAAACTAACAGTGGGAGGTTTTCCCCGAAGGCAAATTTCTCCTAATACTCGATCCAGGAGTTCCTTTGTCTTCTAGAATGGGTTCAAAATTACAAGGCTACAGAGTTGAACATTAGTAGTCGTAAACCCAAAAATCGGGTCGGCAGTTCAATGACGGTTATAATATCTGTTGAACTACTACATTATCCCTACTACCGTTTCAAATTCCCTCTTATTCCTTTGATGAATCAGTAGAATCTCCCTGGTTTCTTTTCACGTGGCGCCAATAATCACGTGCCTAGCCACCAACTAGTTTCCCTTTCATTTAACTGTATAGTGCTCACTATGAATTGAACTATGCTTGGTAACACAGGATGGGAGTATGAGATTTATTAGAGCCATAATGTTCAATGAATAACGAATGTAAATAAGTTTTCGTAAGGAATTTCCCTAAGAATATCATATTTGAACTGAAAGCGTAACTAACGAAGCTGTTACAACGATTTTCACTTTCACTTAGTTTCACTTTCTCGAGTTTCATTTTCACATGTTTACCATTATATTGTGGTTAGTATCTATATTTCTATTATTATTTGCAGTTAATTAGTCATATTATATTATTTATAGTATTATTATATTAATATTATCATTATTATTCCTTATTAATACTATTTTATTTATTATCCACATTTTTTCTTTAAAATACTTATTAGTTAAAATTTAAACTATTCAAATAATGTATTTTTGTACAATTCTTTTCTCTTCCTTTTTAGTTACAATTGATTTATTTTTCTTAAATTTAAGTGAATTACAGTTGATACTTTTTTTTCCCTCACAAATTTAAATCTAGTGCATGAATTTTAATTCCTTGTCTTCAAAGTATTAATGTTTGCATGCAATTAAATTTGTTTCCTCAACAATTAAAGATAAAACTAAAATTTACAATCTATTGCTAAATTAAACTATGCAGCCCAATTTATATTTCGTTTAAAAGTATAATGATAAATAATATGGGAACTTCGCATTCATTTTTTAAAATCTTGAAATTTGGAAAAGAATATATATCGCATATCCTCCAGATAATGGAGACATTTGTGCCCCTTGTCTTTATTTAATTAGTTTTCTTGACTCTATTTAATTTGTGTAAAATATTGCTGTATGACACTGGTCTTATTGTCAGGAATTAAAAATAAATTTTTAATATAAATACAAATCACGAAAAATGTATACATTGTGCATACTTTTCTAGCTACACATGGAAGTTACTAGAAATAAATATATATATTATTTCTAGTAACTATTATATAACTATATATATATATCTAGTAACTATATAAATATATATACTATTATTTCTAGTAATAGTAGTTCATTTTCTCTTAATCATAGATAGTAAAAAAACTAAAAATCTATTTAATATCTGTAGAAGTGGCGGTTTCTAATTTTTTTCTTTCCTTTATGGAAATCTAAATGATCTTTTGTCGTAACCATGAAGTTCATTACCAGTGCTGAACATATTAACATAAAAAGGCAACTTATTATTTTGAAAATATTTAATTAAAAGAAAGATATTTCTTTCCCTGTTTTATCAAATGATAGTTTTAAAATTAGGTTTTATATCTAAATGATGAATTCATTCGATCGGCCTTCGGACTAGTTGTGAAATATTTTTTTTTTTTTTTTTTTATTATTTTACTATATAAAAAAAGACATTTCATGCCCATTTTAGTAAAAAAATTTTTTCCATGTTAATGGCATTTCATACATTTTTTAAAAATTATTGAAACTCTCTGGCAGAATTTTTTCTAGCTATCTGCGACTCTAACTCTCTAGCACTAATATCTTTCTGGAAGATACTTTTAATAATAAACTGTATGTTACTATTTTAAAGTAACAAAAGTGCTGTGTTTACAAAAAAAAAAAAAAAAAAAAAAAAAAAAAAACTATATAATTTTTTTAATTGATATTCTCGCATTTTATTGGGGGAAGCACGAATTATTTCCTTTCTCGCATTTTGTAAATAATCACACTAAAAAATGTAATTAAAAATCATGAAATCCGTAGTAGTAATTGCCGAAAAAAAGATCGACGACGAAATCACGCGCTTCGGAATCCTCAAATGCATGTTTCGTTTCGAGATTATCGGATTTTGAAACTATGAAGAAATCAATAGCAATCGAACTTCCAAAAGTTCGATAGAAATATTGCCTTAAAAAAATAAATACTCAAATGTCGAATTTTCCATATTGTTTGAAATGTATCAGGACATTTGAAATCCACAAGAAAATCAATATCTACAGCTGCTGAAAATACAATCCAAACATTAGATCGATTTACGATACTATTGGCGTAAATTGAATAAGTCAAAAAGTGATTACTTAAATGCATGGTTCAAAATTACGTGTAAATTTCTGAAGAAATTTTTTTTTTAACTTTACAAACGAGAAATCTTTCTGCAAGAACTCTATAACTTTGTGCGACAATGTCGCCGTGTCTCTGCGATTTTGTCACGGGGAACCGAAATATTAAATAAATAATGGAGTGTCATTTGGTTATAATTACATGTTTCAAAACTCATTAAAAAATAAAAACACCCTTCCGATGGAGTAAAATTTCTAGGAATTTTAGGGTTCCACGGAAAGTCTTTTGGGAACCACTGATCCATCGAAAACATTAACTTAAAATTTAATAAAACTTCTTGACGATGAAAAAGGATATGAATTATGTATAAATTAAATAAATGAAAAAATTTTTTTTAAAGAAAATCAAAAAATTTTAAATAAAAAATTGCAAATATTTCTGCTTGTGTTGTAAAATTTCGTTATACTATTTTAAACAGCTTATTGAGAATTTTTTTTTTAAAAAAAATATTCGTAAAAAAAAAATTTGAGTAAAACATTTTATTGAATACAAAACATTTAATTCAACGAATGTCGGGTTTTATAAAAGCATGTTTCTGATAGAAAGTGATTATACATCATATTGTGATTATATTTTATATTATATTTTATTTTTTAGTTGGCTTTTTCAATAATTTATACAATTTCAATAATATGCATAGATTTGGAATAATATATTTATGAATTTCTTCAATATATATTTTAAAATTATTAATGCGAATACGTAGTAAAATTTTTTAAGCATCTTAAAATTTCTAAACATCTTATATATATAGTCTTTAATTTTAAATTAATTTTCCAATTACCTGTCCTCGCGTATTTCGCAGAACTATTTTAGCAGCTATTTAGTAAAAATTTTTAAAAATCTTATTCAATACACTGCCACGTATATTATTTTGGTTTTCCTTTAAAGCAAAATTCCTCTTTAAATTATTGTCACGCTTTTATTAAAAGAAAACTTAGAATTATTGCCTGTTAGCTGAAAATAAAATCTTGTTACGAAATAAAAAGCATTCTGCTGTTTAAAATTATTCGATGCAAAACAGCTGACTATTTACTAAGCATATATACTATTTTTTCGAAAAATTAAGATAAATTATCGATTGTATCCTTTTGTTTTTTGTGACTTCAACATAGTTTATCTAAAATAGTGTTGATGTTTTATAAGTCAGAACAAGGAATAATAAAATACCGAAAAAAAGTAGCTGTCGAAAATTTTTTAAGAGTTTTAAAATATCTTAAATGTCGTTCTAAAATCGTAATTGTTAAAATAAATTTTTAATTACCTGGTCACGTGTGATTCACAGAACTATTCAACTAATTATTTCATTGTATTTTTTACTCTTTCTTTATGCTACCACGTAGATGTTTTTTCGGTCAATAAACTAAATTATTTTAATTTTTATTGGCACTTAGTTTTTCTTTAAATTAACACTCGTTGTTAGCAATCTATAAGTTTTTCTTTTCGAGTCTCACAAGTACAGCCAGTTAGCTGATAAGATTTTAAGAACATTTTCCATGTTAAAATTACTCAGTGCAAAATGTCTGATGGATCGTAGTTAATAAGTGCACAGTTTTCTTTCAGATTGAACAAATAAGTTATTTATTTTATTGTTTCTTATTTGTTTAGTGCAACTCGAGCCACAACTGTTTGTTTTTAAATGAACAAATTCGAATCGCAATTTTATTTTGACGTTTAAACTTATATATTTCACCGCTAATTTTAAGAAAGTTCTTTTAAAAAAAAAAAGATGTCAAGAATATTTACTTTTGTTCAAACTGTTTTTCAACTTAAGCAACATTTCCAAAGATATTAATATAACATAATTTGTTTTTAAGAAAATGTTTTTTCTTTTTTTTTTTAACAGTAAATACTGAAAATTGGAATTTGTAAAAAAATTCCGAAGCCATGCCAATTTTAGAATCATCTGATTTGAAAAATGTAACAAATACGCAATTTTTGAACTTGTTTTGATAAAAAAGCAAACAAATACGTAGTTAGAAGGTTAACATATTTTTTACTGAAACTGTGAATACAAGTTTTTCCTATATTTCGTCTTAAGAGGATAAGAATGATATTGCTCCATGGAACCTACTCAATAATTTCGTTATTTCCAGAATTGAAATCTGAACGAAAAATATTATTCCTTGAAAACTATAGCGAGAAAAAATTAAACTGTTATTATTTATCTAAGCTTCCATTAATTTAATGATAGTGGTATCAAGGTTAAGGATATGCGAAGGAAGCCCCGTTTATTATTATACTAAAAATGCATTAAATCATATAGCTTTAATAATTTATTTTAAGCAAATTATTTAATAATTTTAGCAAATAAGGGTATAAAAATAAACTCAATCGAAGTAAGCCTAAAGTATAACCTCAAAATATTTGTAGAAGAAACTTTGGAATCGATAAATAAAAAATACATTTTCAAACTTCGAGTAGGACGGAAACGTTAATTTGTTCGAAATAGCTGCCCTTGTGATTATCTAATTTTGATTCCTGGTGCTAGGGGACATAAGATTTTCACATTTGACTTTCGAAATTTTAAATATAAACAGAATATTTTTATGTCTTTAAAAAATGTTATTACGGCTAGCTGTAAAAAAATTGTACTGCAGTGATATTTTTTTAATGACTAATTATTTTTTCAATCTAAAAACCTATGCCTTTATGTTACGTAAAACTTATTTTAGTATCACGTAATTTAATATACTGTGTTACTAAATGAATAATTCCTATAAATTGAATCGAAAAAATAAAAACTTTATTGATTTTAAAAAAATAATAGATGATTAAGTAGACTAAAATAAAATATACAATTTCATTAACTCAAAATATCTGATCTCAAAATTTTAATTTTAAAGTTGATTTTAACATCTTAGTAACAATATTGAAGGGATGGTTTTCTTATTTTTTTTAAAGACACATGACTCCTGTTAAAATATTAAAATGCATATGTTTACTTTTACAAGCATAAAATTCTTATCAAAATAATGATTAAGACGCAAATGTAAAACAGTATAATTGATGATAAAAACTTCACTGGCTTCAAAAAATATGAAGAGAGAAATAATCGACATGTTTCGAGCGTTCAAATATAAGCGCCCATTCTCAAAACTCGACAGGCGTGAATGACTCGTGACGTTAATAGGACGCTCAAAATTAGCGCTGAATAATTTCTGCTTACGAAATAAAGATTAATAAAGTGTTGAACTATTGGTTATTACTAAATTGAACTAAAATTTCTCTGCTACACAATACCTTTCTCGTTAAATAACATAGGGCAAAACAGTTTTTCATGCAGGAATTGAAGCTGAAATTCCAAAAATATATAGAAACTAACGCTCAATAGTTTACATAGTTAGCCATTTACATAAATCAAAACAAATAAAAATAAATATAAAATACTAATCACGTGAACAAAAGTTATTTAGATTGTTTTAAATATTTGGGTGTCATTTAAATTTTAATAAAGTAATTCACTTTACAGACACAACAGTACGTCAATGATTAGTACAAAAAAATATAAAAAACTGAATTATAATTATGCTCACAAATTGCATATTGAAATATCATTACAATATACAATTAATTGTATATATCATAGCTCACATATAAGAATTACAAGAATTTATTTTAAATTTATTATACTAACATTGGTTAGAATTCATTATTAACTCCTAATTATTAATAAATAAGGGAGCTCCTTTACCGTACATGTCGTTTTAAAGCACCGGCAGTGGACTAAGGATCATTTTTTTACCGTCGTTGAACAGCCGACCCGCTATTTGGGCACTACCAATGTTGAACTTCGTAGCCTTATAATTTTTAACCCAATCCAGAAGACAAGGTAACTTCTGGATCAAGTATTAAGTGAAATTTACGTTTGTGGAGGACTTTTTGAAGAAACTAACCCGCATTTGTGTTACATGGGGAGAAAAAGCACATTAATCTCTCACGGTTGGCCTGACGGTAAGGGGACTCTAATCCATGATCCGTCTACCACTGAAGATGTTTTATGTCAGCTCTGTGGTCGGTGCAAGCCGGGTGCTGAATTCGCATTGACCAGGCATCACTGGGATTCGAACCCGGGTAGCCGTAATCTGGTAAATATTATCCCAAGAACTTTTCAGGTGAATCAGAAAATGCTCCTATTTAATTTAAAATTCATTTATCCATTGATATTTTCATGCAAATAAAGAATAATAATTTTTAATTATTTTATTTTTTCCTTCGATAGATGAAAATTTTTTAATTTTAAGGTATACAAATGCTTACATCATTTTAAATGGTGCAATTTCGAATGGCAACGTTGAAATTATTAAATAGTGTTTGAAATTATTAAATAGTGTTTTAACTTAAGTTTTTATTTGATTGAATGTCTTAATTCAGGCATAATGAGTAAGCTTGTTGAATTTTTGTTTCCTTTTACATAAAAATTCTTTTTTTTTTTAAACGTATAAACAGTCTAAACCTGGACATTTTATTTAAGGGGTAACTATACTCTGAATTTATCCTCAAATCCTAAAAAGTTAAAGTGTGTTTAATAATGTGCTTACAATACAGTAATACCGAAAAATACCGTGGGTTGAAATTTATATCGTGTCTGTTGTAAAAGATAAAACTGCAGTATTTTTCAGCCTCTCATTGATTTCTTCCAAAACTTCCACACTTAGTTTTTTGATTATGAGAGTAAAAACAATTAAAATATATAAGACTTTAAAATATAAGTTTAATCTTTTTAACAGTTACAAAAAACTTCCCTTTTTCTAGTGCACTTTTAAATTTGATGCTCATATAAAATCTCTCAAAACTAGAGTTGCTACACCGTACGCTACATTACAGAAAATGTTATTATCTTTTCTATCACAAAACAAAGTGACTTTTCTCAAAAGATACAATGTGTAGATGAGGTTGAAAAACATAATCCTGTTCTATCTCTATAAAATCCTACTCTAAATGCTATTAGGGTATTTTTCAAAAGGTGGAGCAATGTCATTATCAGCAGCTAATTGTGGTTTTCGATTGATATTTAATGCTATGTGCACTAATCCAGCCATTTCCAAATGGTGTTACGGGGAATTCCGTTGAAAAATCACAGGGGTTCCGTGAGTTGGAACTTTTTTTTTTTTAATCTCTAATGACTTTTTGAAACCTGTAATAGGTTTGTATCTGTAATTGGTCCCACCAATAACCCATTATTTATTCAATATTGAGTTTTTTTTTATGAAATTATTTATACAAGAAGAATATTAGTATTTCTCATCAAACTTTGCAATTCAAAATAAAATAAACAAATTCAAGTAGAAAGAATTATTTTCTTTGTTAACAATTCTCACAATTTATAATAGTTTTTTTTTTAATCAAAAACTATAATTGAGCTTATTTTATTAAGTTTCAACTTATACTATAAAAGCGTATCCGCTGAATATTAGTGAATTTAACTGTCCAAAATAAATCCTAATTTTAAAGACAAGAAAATTGATGATTATTGAAACAATGAAAAAATTTTATTCACTTTAAGTATATCTGAATAAATTTATAGTTTTTTTTTTTTTTTTTTTTTTTTGTTAGCATGTTTTTACTTGCCTATGAACGCTTTTAAAAGTCGAGGCTCCGGTACAAAAAGTTCTATTATTTAAGGTTCCGTAGTAGAAAAAAAAATTGGGAACTGCTGCACTAAACATTCGCTACTTATGCCAGTACTACTTATGATTCCCAATTTTTTTTCCGACTGTGGAACCCTAAATGCGAAACCCAGAGACTTAATTCATAAATTTTATTAGAAATTGTAGAACATATTAGTTAACGAAATACAATTAATTATTTTGTAAATATTTAGTTTATGAAAGAAGGATATATCGTTTTGCTAATAACAGTCTAAAAATTGATGTCAAACAGTTGAATTCACAGGTCTGGAGCAGCATCTATATTTGCTGCTTCTTCTAATTTGCCTGTTTGCTTCTAATTGCATGCCAAATGGATGACCAGCGCGAACATCAACATCGCTGACTTTTGAAACGATGTTCGATAGCCTTCTTTTTGCTTTCTTAAATCGTGTGAAATGAAGAAAACAAGACTTATCGAATAATCAATTAACAAGTAATAAGAATTTATAAAAATATCTGAGCTCGTAACAAAAAGAATAATAAATATTTTTTCTTGCAGACGATTTCTTTTACAGTGAAACATAAGAAAAAATTCCTTATCTCGCATTTGATTTGTTAAGGGCATGTCAGCATAAGAAGCACCATTTTTAGTGGTGCAATCAAATCCAATGATCTTGCAACGTCATATAGTTTCTTTTTCAAGAACGAATGTTCTCCTTATTTATCGAAATATGTCTTCAAGTCTAGGAAAATTTCAGACTTCGGAACTATAACCTTTTTAATTATTCTGTTATATATATCATGAAAAAGAGCACGAATTAAATTTATGTTTGATGTGTTTAACTTAATATTGTTTTGAAAGGATATTTGGATAATTTGATAACGAAATGAAACTGAAATATTTGCATTATAATATTTGCATTATTGAAATATTAATCCTATACGGCAATGGTCTTTTCTTAACTTGCAATTGAGTATAGTCTAGAAGTCTTAATTTGATTCTAGTGCATGCATAAACTAAAAAAGAATGAACTGAAATATATTTTCCATTAAAATGAAAACGAAAACGTACGAAAATGGGCATTGAGAATGATTACCAGAGAAACATTCTTCATTATTGAATTTAGTTATTTTTTATGCCATGCGAAATACTTGTGCAATTTTTCATTTCCTTTTCGTAATTCATTCATTGTATTGCTATTAGGAAAAAAAAACATTGTCTTAAAATCTCTTTAATTTAAATAATTAAGCATTTTAGTTGAATAATTTCATAAAAATGACGGAATAAATAATGGATAATTAATTGGATTTAAATTTAATGCAAAGTTTTTCAAATCATATCTGGTTAAAAAACAGTCTCTCGGAACCCCTGTCACCTTTCAAGGAAACCCTAAGATTCCAAGGAATACCATTTGGGAACCACTGACATATACAATATACTTTTCTATTCAAATTAAATTCTCACTATAATAACTTTTTATCAAATTTAAGAACTTTGGATTATTTAACAATAACTTAGTGGGAAAAAACCATCGGCGTTTCGTATATTACATGCTTTGGACAATGTTATATTTTATGTGTAAGAAAAAGGCATTTTGATACGAAAATATATTATAAGAACACAGGAAAATATCTAAGTACAGTAAAACTTGTGTAAGTTAACCACTTGTGGTGCATTGTTTTAGTGGTCAACTTCGACAAGTGGTCAACTTATAGAGGGGAAGGGTCATTGTTTACTTTTTCATTTCCTATATCGTGTTGCTATATATTTAAAATTTTTTTTTACTTGACTTAAAAATTTTATTTAGCAAATAACCAAATGAATATCTTAAGAAATGTGTTTAAACCTGAATGAATTTCAATTTGTTACATATACATAATTCTAATATTTAACAAACTTTTTTTTAAAATTATTTCGTTAGTTATGCATCTGAAGTGTTTAATAAAAATAATTTCTTAAAATATCAGAACACGAAGACATGTAATTTGAAAACTTTAACAAAACAAAATTATTTGATCACTTTAAAATTTATTCTGTTATTACTACACTTACATACCTATCTGCTCACTATTGCAACTGGAAGAGCAACTTTTCAACTAAAACACCTGTTTTCATGAATGAATGAAATAAATGGTCAATAGCTGCCCCCCCCCCCCCTACAGTTTCTCAGTTGGTCAACTTACAAAAGGGTTTAGATTACCTTTTTACACTATTTCACCAAACAAGTGAAATTTTAACATACATTTCAAAATGACAGAACATTTTTCTGAATTTTTTTTTCTGGTCAACTTATGAGGGTTTTAGAATTGAATTTCATAATACTCCTAGACAAAATTGACTTATTTCAGTGGTCAACATACAAGATAGACAGGTGGTCAAGTTAAAAAGGTTTTGCTTCGTTATATTATATAGGAAAAATTCCGTTCTTGATAATTGAGGTCAACTTATGCAGGTGCCCAACTTACAAGGGTGGTCAACTTGGCAGATTTCACTGTACCTTGAAAATTTAACTAAGTACCTGGAAAATGGATAAAAAAAAGTTTAAACTACTTGCTTCACTCTATTTTTTGTTTAAATTATAACGTGATTTCGTACGTTAAATTTTAGAAATGTACCTAAATTGCTATTTCTAAAATTCTTCGCAAAGTAATATTACTTATCAAGTGCAGCTATTTGTGAAATTATCAAGTAATCGTGTTTCATACAATTATTTTGTAAGCATCTTCTAGACAATATTTAAAAGTGTTACAGTGTCAGTCACCATCACGAAATTGGCGCGCAGACAAACTGCAGAATTCCTGTAACTCGTAAACATCTAGACAATATTTAAAAGTGTTACATTGTCAGTCAACAACATGAAAGTCCAATATTGGCACGTTTTTTTTAAAAAATTCTTTTTAATGGATTTCTAGAAAACCCATACAAACTGCAATAATTTGTTAATTCCTTCCTTACTCTAAAATTTTTACTGTAAGTGAAATTTAAACCTAATTGTTGTCAGAGGTTTAAGTTTAGTTCTGTGTTTTTTTCTCACCTTTTCAAGGCTGCTCGTTATTGAATTCTCCCCTTACCCCTATTTTTTTTTAAATAATTAATTTTCATTTTTGTGTAATAACAAAAACACCCATCATAAATATAATCTTTTTATAAGTATTGAGTGCAATTTGCTATAGTGAAATGCTCAGATACTTTAGTGACAATTTTTATTTATAATCTGTTAAATGCATGTTTTTAAATATGTATATTAATAAATTTTTTAAAAACATTTCTCTTTTATTACAGATGAGGAGAACCTATTTAGGAAATGTCTACTGATATTGAAATATTTTTATTCAACTAACATTTTCTTTTGGAACATGCCTAAAAAAGTGATCAAAGGTCACAAAACTGGCAACAAAAAAGATAATGAAAAGAAAAAGCAGACGAAGTTGACAAAAACACTTAATAAAATATTCCAAAATACAGAAGTTAAAAACCAGACTGACGGCACTCCATTGAAAATCGATCTGCTCAACCACTTAGAGATACCGGTTGAATCGGATTATCTTACAAATGAGTATCAGGAAATAATAGAAAATGATTTCTGGGGTGCGAAAAATTACACAAATGATAATGAATATTCACCTCTCCCTTCTACTTCTCGGGAACTCTTCCATTCTGATCAAAAGAAGTTAAAAGAATCTCTCCCAAATGTGCCTCATGGGCAAATACCTCCAAGCACTCGCATTAATCAGGACTCCGCAACTAAAGATGAAAAACGAAAATCGAAAAAATCAAAGGTTTTGAGCATTGAAAGCATCAATAGCATTTCTGATGACTATACATTTAAAGAAGTCGAGGAAAAAATACCATCTAGGCCTCCCGTCTCCACTGAACAGCTGAACGAGTTGCAATCCCACGAGCCCCCAAACGATGTAACTCAAACCAAGCGAGATTTCACAAGTAAAAATACAAAACAAAAATTTAACGAGTCGTCTAATTTAGACAATTTGAACTCTAGGAGCACCAATATCGATTCCGATAATTACGAAGTTGAAGTAGAAGACCAAATACTTTCGAAGCCTCCACCCTCTACTGAGCAATTAAAAGAGTTATCGTTTCCGAATTGCCCATCACAAGATTTGGATGAAAGTGAACAACTGACTCAGAAAATTCAGATAGCCGAGAAAAACTCTATTGTGGTAACAAAAGACCCGAATTCTGATTCCGATCAAAGTTCTAATGTAGTAACAAAAAGTTCGAACTCTGATGCTGATGAAAATTCTGAAATGTTAACGGTAAGCACGAATTCCGATTCCAAAACAAGTTCGAAAGAAGTGACAAAAAGTCTGAATTTGGATTCTTTAATCAGATTCTTTAATCATCAAAGTTCTAATGTAGTAACTAAAAGTTCGAACTCTGATGCCGATGAAAATTCTGAAATGTTAACGGTAAGCACGAATTCTGATTTCAAAACAAGTTCGAAAAAAGTGACAAAAAGTCTGAATTTGGATTCTTTAGTCAGTTCAGAAGTGGTAACGGAAATAACAAATTCCGAGTCAAAAACAAGTTCTAAACTGATAATGGAAAGCCCGAATTCCGATTCCAACACAAGTTCTCAAGAGGTAACGAAAAATCTGAATTCTGATTTCGATAACAATTCTAAAATTGTAACCAAAAAAATGCATTCCGATTCCCAGACATGCTTAATTACTAAAGAAACTTTATCGCCGCATTCTCAAGAGTTATTGTTTCCGAATTGCCCATCACAAGATTTGAATGAAAGTGAACAACTGACTCAGCAGATTCAGATAGCCGAGAAAAGTTCTACTAAAGAAAATTTACCGCTGGATTCTCCAGAAAATGTCCCTGAAGAAATATATTACGATGCTCCTGAAGATAGGACAACAAGCCAACCTTCATCGCCGGGTATAATTGAAAAGATTTACCAAAAAAGAATCGAACCTCATGTATTAACTGTAAAATCGAAGTGGCACAATATCTCTAAGAAAGGCCCGGCTCCTGATCCTAATAAATTGTTTTGTTCTGATAAGAAACAGTACATAAAGAAAAAAGGTAAAGATGGAAATCTTTGTTACTCTGCCAAATTCATTTTAGATGCCAGAGGTGAAGTATCTTATGAAATTTTCGGGAAAAGAAATTTATTAATAGCTGATTGTGATAATTTTATCGCTAGAATTGAAATAGCCCCAGGTGAAGAACTGGATTTCACTAAATCTTTTAAACATAATAAAGCAACGCTTGTAGGTAGGGTTACAATTGTTAAAGTCTTAGAAGATGAACTTTTGGTTCAAAGAAACGAAGCTTACGACCTGTTTAAAAAAATTTTAGAAGCCAGAAGTGAAAAAATATCAGATTTTCAGGACTTCGGTGAGGACTTCTTACAGATATCTTTTACGTTAAAAACCTATCATTTTTATATTGACAGACCGCATCTGCTGCTACAAGAAATAATGAAAAACCAATTTATTTCCCGTGAATTGAAATGCATAATTGAGCAGCTCTTAAATTTCGAAATGAGCTTGCAAAAAAGAAACAAATTATTCCCAACGTGCAAGTGTCCAACTTATTTCACACTTTCTGACTTATTTGCAACTGTGCAAAACATTCGCAAAAATAGTCTTAAAGTTCATAAACAGAATTTGAAAAATAAATGCTCTACTCAAAATTCCTACCTTATTTGTCAAATTCTTGAAATATACAAACTTCCCGTTGAAAAACTGTTGCGCGTCACTAATGATTATATCAAATTATTCACAGATTTGGTGACCTTAACAAATGAGGGAAGTCAAACAACAGCTTCAATTATTCCATTGAAGTTTATCGATCATTTATGGAGTCACTTTTATTGCAAACTATCAACAGAAAACTGCATATCACTAATGGACTCTGGCTCTTTGACGCATCCAATCTACTTCTTTTTGGTGAAAAGCTTGCGAGATTTAATTGAAGACATTACGAGCAAATCTACAACAACTGCTAAAGAGCTCTTTAAAAAAGTGGATAGAGATTATGTAATAACAAAAAAAATATCTTGGTCGTTAAACTGCTCTGCTAATCTCTCTCTTGAAAAGCAATACACTTTGGTTTATGAACTAATGAAACATTTTGAACCTGGCAACTACACACACAAGAAAAAATTCAAGTACAAATTTGCTTTGTTGGAAAACGCTGATGATTCATGGTTCTTGTCTGCTTTAAAAAGCATGGTTATTAGAAATAGAAATGACTTGTTTAATATGCCCGAAGAGCGACTTACTTGGTTGTATATTGTTGATGCCGGTATAGCTCCCATTCTACAGGGTGAATCAAACGAACGTTTTAGAAAACTATCTTTGGCATTGCTAACAGGATTTTTAAAATTTGTCCAAAACACAAGGCATCTTCGATATGAATCCTTCCGCATTGCAGCACACAATATTGTCAAATTTTCCGCCCAAATATTACCATACTTTAAAGTAACAAATAATATATCCCAAGAGCTCGACCATAGTACTTTGGATAAACAAATAGACTTTATAGACGGTATTCTTGCTTCTGATGAAAGTGATGTTATTTCTAACCTTTTTTCAAATTTAATGGAAGTGTACATCGAATACTGGGAGCTTAGAGGATCCATCATCAAAAAACTACCTCTACGAGTACCATGTGCTATATTCAAAGGCTTAATGGACGAAATAATACTGAAAATGTTAGAAATAGTGGACAATACCCTATCCAAACAAGTGGAACTACAATTGATTATACAGTATTTTAGATTGTTTAATGAGTTTGTAAAGCACTTCAAAGGAATAAATTTCGCTTGGTTTATTTCAAAAAATATTTACATGGAAGAAATGAAAGAATGCGTCAAAGAAATAAAGAAATGTGTTCCTTTGTCTAAGAATAAAATAAGTGTTCCTTTGTCTAAGAATAAAATAATTGCGTATGAAGTATCAGATACGAAAAAGTTTCTTGATATTTTGAGAGAAAATGACAAGATAGTGCCGAAGCACTTTTTGATTGAAACAGTCTTGGAACTTTTAAAAATAATAAATTCATCTTTACATAAAGCCGAATGGGTTGATGAATCTCGCCTAAAGGCTGCAGGAGATTTATTCCTAGCTATCGGACATACTTTTGCTCATTTCGATGATCAAACAGACTACACAGACATTGAACTCTTTAAGAGGGACTGCACAACGCCATTTAAAAGTGTTATAGATAATAGCCTCACGTATTCCGACTTTAAAACTAGGCTGGATAATGTAGAAAATTACTATCTTTATGCTAGAAAACAGAATCAAATTGGAATTGAAATAGCTTTAGATCTCTGCGTGAAAGAAGTACAAAAAGCTCAAGAAGGTGGTTTCAAAACGTGTATCAACCGAAAAGTCTTAGAAGAATGTTTCAACAGGTATTCAGAAAAACTAATACTGCTGCAAAAGCAAGACATATCTGCCATTGTAGAAGATCTAAGGGAGCAGTTGAAGAAAGTGAATGTTTTGCCGTTTGATCGATGGACTCCACATTTTAAGCAGACAGTTTTACCTGTTTTGCTCGCTAACTTAGCTGGTATATGGACGATCCTTGAATCCAAAGATGTCGCAAATATCGAAAAAAGAATCGAACCTCATTGCATTCAAATTATATGCGTTCTCAGATTAGTTGGTGCTGATTATTTGCACAACGGTGTCCCTAAACATTTCGCTCAAGTTTTGACTGGTCAAGGAAAGTCTATTATTTTGGGTTTACTTTCTTCCCTGATTGCTTTGACAGGTCACAAAACAAATATAGTTTGTTACAGCAAATATTTAGCTGAACGTGATCAAAATGCTTTCCGCACATTTTTCGAAGCATTTGATTCTTTAATTCCTAACAATAAGATCAATTATTACACATTTGATAACATGGCTGAAGACGTATTAACATGTAAAATTAATGGGGAGAATGTATCTTTGAGAGACGTTGTCAATGATCTGATTTTAAATAAATTGGAGGCCAAAAAAATAGAAAAGGTTGAGAACCCTGCTGATTCTGTTTTGTTGATTGATGAGGCTGATGTTTTCTTTTCCGAAAATTTTTACGGCGAAACTTATAACCCCTGCTCCAATATAGGTATGCCCGCTTTACGAGAAATTCAACCGAAGTTGTGGGAAATAGTAGAGGGCAGTGTTTATGACAAAAACATTGTTTTAGAGAGAATAAGGGAGTTCATCAATGAACTATTGAAAGAGGAAAAATATGAAGATTTCAAAAACTTCCTAGCTTGTACGAGTGCTTTATTCGAAGAGAGTTTAGAAAAAATGGTTACTACAGCAATTACTGTTTCCAAGGAGAAAAGCAATTCTGACTGCTGGTTCGTGCAAAAGTACAAAATTGATTATAATGGATTCATTCGCTACAGAGAGCGCCTTGGATTCTACAGTAAGAATACATATATTGGTTATAATAACGTGTTTAATTATTTTAGGCTGAAGAAAAACAACTATGATGATAAAAACTTTCAAAATTTTGGATATTTTTCCGTTATTTGGGGATATATATCTTATGCTGACATACCATTAGCGTATAAAAATATTTTAGGGGTGAGTGGCACCTTGATGGACCTGAATGACCATGAAAAAAAAGCTATGGAAAGGTATGGAATAGACACCATGTCTGCCATGCCATCCTTTTTCGGGGATCGCAAACTGAAATTCGTTCCTAGTGAGCATTTGACTATACAAGATTCAGATAGCAATTGGCATTCTAAAATCTTTGATCACATTTCGAAGATTGTGCAAGACAATCGCGCTTGTCTCGTATTCTTCGATACCGACAATGAAATAAAAGAATTTGAGAATAAATACAGAAATAATATTAACCGTCTCTACACCCTGATTGGAAATGAAGAGCCGGAAACGATAGAATGGCGAATCAACGAAGCTGGTGTGGCACAAACAGTGACTCTAGCCTCCAGAGCTATGGGTCGCGGAATCGATTACAAGTCGAACGATCGTAGTGTGGAAGATCTTGGTGGCATTCATGCCATCCAGACGTTTTTCTCTTTGGACAGTAAAGAAGAGACCCAAATTCAAGGCCGAGTGGCACGTAAAGACAACAATGGAAGTTACGAGCTTATCCTTTGCAGGGAACATTTAAAAGAAATAGGGTGCAATGAGAAATCCGATGGAACACTCATTACTACTTATCAGGAGCTTTGTGATGTTAGACTTGTGAAGGCTAATGCAAAAGGAGCCACCATTGCTGCAAACATTCAAGAATCTGAAAAAGGGAATAATTTAACAATGGCTTTTTTGAAATCCCTCACTAAATATAAGCCTGGGGAACGAGAAATGTACTTTTCTAAGTATCCATTTGTAAAACCTGAATAACATGTATTTTTATTTATGTCAAATTACCAAATAAAATTAATGCACAAATAAATTGTAAAGAGTAATTTGAAAAGGTTCTTTTAAAATTTCATAATACTTAATTTATTATTCTTTTTACTCTTTCGCTAAATGTGCAGTTTGATTCAAAACTAGAATAAGAAACTTCCTAAAGGGGTTGGCTACACTTTGATTACTCAGAATCGAATAGTCGGAAATGCAAACCTAACGTGATGAAGAGATATTTATACTTTTTGTAAATAGAGTAGTCTGAAGGTTGCGCGTTTTCCCCATTCTCCATACTTTCTCCCCCACCGTTACCGAGAAAATCTTGCTGTTTCAGTTCGCCAGCATATTCCCAGCTCTTACTGAAACGTACTGCCGTGAGGAAAATAAGATTTTCGGTAACCATGGTAACAGAGACGAGAAAAGTATGGAGAGTGGAAAATTACGTAACTTTGAGACGCCAATTTATCTATTTGCAATGAGTATAGAGGCTGTCGAAATGGATAAGACGGAAATTATGAATTCGTTGCAATCACAAGTCTACATTTAAAAGCTATAAAATGAATCTGAAATCCATGATTCTCGAATATTGAATGGGTATTTTTTATTTTATTTCAAAGTATAATTGCTGCAACAATCAATTTGTATATCCTTTAGAAAAAATTAAACTTGTTATTATGGATACTATTATGCGAATAATACTTAATTATATCCAATAACCCTAATCTAAAATACAATTGAACTGAAGTAATTTAAAATGCATGCGTTGTTATTTTGTAAGGGCAATTTGTTTCAAAGTAAATTAGCGTTCTAGTGACTTGATATCAATTTTGTGGTGTTATTTTATTTATATAATAATTCCATTTAAGAAAATTTTAAGTCTATATTCAGTATCGGTTTTGCTCAATAAGGGAACTCAAATCCTATTTTTAAAAAAAATGTATCGTAAAATAGTTAAAAAGTTATCGAAATTGAGTGCTATATCCGTAAAATAACGTACTGTGTAAGAGCGTAGTGTATGAAATCCGCAATTCTCGCTACAGCATTGCTAAAAAAATTTCTTGTATTTTCTGATTTGAACTAATGCATTTTTCTAAATTTTTATGCAAACTGTAGTTTAGATTTATGAACTTGAAGCCAAACTCGCTTGTCTTATTGGAAATATTTGCTTTTTATAAGGACTAGTCTGTAATAACTAACCTACATAAAAAGTTACTTAATTTTCAGATAAAGTTCGTTCACTAGGAGTTTGCACTTGACTCCACCTACTCGGACGAAGAGTTCATTTCAGCGCGGGAGTGAGAGGAGAAACTTCTCCGCGCTTGAAATTGGGACAGCCTTAAATGCGAGCCAAACGCAAACAGCGAATTCTTGTTCAATCATTACTTCGCTTTATAATCTGCTATTATACCTTTCGTTACTCTAACTAATTAAATACATTGCAGCAAAATGTCTCAAAAAGGACAAACTATTCACTCAAAGAGAGAAATGTCATTAAATTTATGAAATATTTAATGTTGAAAAAATGGACATAAAGATTGCAAAATAAATATTTTTGGCACACAATCACCAAATAGTAATCTTGTTCAGGATTGTTCACATCCTTCTCCCAAAAATAGCGAAATAGTATCGTCGGATACCGCGTGATGAAGGCGGAGTCAAGTGTAAACTCCTGAAGAACGAACTATAATAGATTCTTATCTTTGTTACCCATAATGCAATATTAAATTGCTCGAAATCCTTTTAGAAACTAGATTGTAAAAGATTATTCGATTGTTTCTTATTCTCTTTGAGGAGAATAAGTAATCTGTGAATCGCCCAGCCTAGATTTCTGACCTGTCTTATATCAAAATCTCGTTAATCATTAATGAATTGTTGTTCTAATTGAGTCAAGCCTGAACTGACTTGTTATTGCTTTAAAAAATGAGATATCATTTAATAATTTTTTTTTCGAAACAAAATTCCGTAATTTTGTGGAAACAAACTTCAGAACATCGACAAATATTTTCATTTTATTCACGGGCGGTTAATTCTCTTAACCGAACGGTTTTAAATAAAATTTTAAAAGTAAATGTCCATGTATTGTAAAGTGGCTGTGCTGTATTTGAAAGACTTCTTACTGCGCTACTTGGTGGAAAACTGAGGAGATAGGGAAAAAAGAGATTCGCAAAATTGTTGAACAACTTCGAATTGGTTCAAATAGACCCCTTGTACTTAGAAAGTAGACAATGTAATGTAAACCAGTGATCTGCAGCCTTCGGGCCGCTCAAGGAACACTTAATTATTTCCATTTTATTTACTGTCGTGTATTTTAGGCAATTGAATAAAGCAACTAAAGATAGCTAAAAACCGGTTTTCGTTAGCCTACTCTGGCAACTAAAAATTTTTGCATATAATTTGTTTAAATAAGGCTTGTTTATTAAAAAATATTAAGTTTAAAAAAAATATTTGCACATTAATATTTTGCACGAGGGTAAAGAGGTTCCCCAAGATTAAAAATTTAAAGATACTTTCAATGTTTTTGCTAAGTAATATGCTTTTCTAATAAAAGCCCTGAAATGTCTTAAAAAAAAAAAAAAAAAAAAAAAAAAAAAAAAAAAATTCGACATGAAATTAACAAAATATTTCATATTAATGATTAAATATTATGTTTAATGTTAATATTGCACTTAATAAATACACGTTGAAGAATAGAATTTTATAATAATTTTTAACAACACGAGGTTACTTATATAGATGAATGTTTAAATAGAAAAAGAAATTTTCTTATCTATATCAATCCAAATTATAGTAGGGGAGAAAAATTATTTTAATATAATTATTGTGGTACATTTTTTACAAAAATATCTCCTGATCATCTAAATTATTAATCATCATCACTTTTTATGTCAACACTTCAACAGATATATCATAACATTCATTTTTTTAAAAAATTTTTGTCCCTTACAGTTTTCGCAAATTAGTTCATGACCATAAATCAAAACAAGAAATTGCGCTTGATTTGCATGTACAGTGCGCAAAATAAAAAACCACCCTGAATAACTTTTATTCTAATGATCGAATCTTCCCGTTTCCCGTCCTTCCCGAGACTCAATCTTAATGGTTCGAAGGGGTGACCTTAAATATGCTAATTAATTAATGCAGACGGTATTTTAAGTTGCGAATTCAGGCATAAAAACACACTTTCTCTGAACAAACATGCCTTTTTTTATGGATTCGAATTTCTGACCTCAAATATATAGGAGTTAGCCACAATCTGGGAAATAGGGTTCAAAGTTTAGACCCCATAATTTTAATTTCACTTTTTGCGTATTTAGCTATATCTCAAGAACTTTTCAAGCGAATTGAAAACTTCATGCCTTCAATAATAAAATTCATTCATCCAAAGATAATTCTATGAAAAAAATAATTTTCAGTAAATATTTTTCATTTTTTATTATTTTATTTAATATTAGTCAGAAAAATTTTGAATTGTAAGGTATAGAATTTTTTACATCATTTCAAAAAATATAATTTTACGTGGCAAAATACAAAACTTGAGTGAAATCGGTCGAATATTTCCTGAAAAATCAAATTTTAAAAAAGTCTTATTTAAAAAATTTGTTTTCTTAGGAACTATTAGACTAATTTCACTCAAATTTTGTATTTTGCATTGTAAAATTATATTCTTTATAGTGATATAAAAAAATTTTATACCTTGCAATTCAAAATTTTTTTGACTAATATTATATAAAATAATAAATATTTATTAAAGTAATTTTTCGCACAGAATTATCTTTAGATAAATGAATTTTATAATTGTGTGCAAAAAATATTTCAATTCGTTTAAAAATTTAGTCAGACTTAATTTTGAAAGAAGTCTTCATGAGTGTCCTTAAGGATTGATGCGGCTTAGAAGGGACAATAGGCGGAAAGATACTTGATACTAAATAAGAAACAAGTGTCCTCACTAAAGCCCCACTGAGTCATTCTGCATCATTTAAGATCCAATTGAATAATATTTTTCATTTCATCATAGCTTACTTTAAATAATTCCATCTTATTTTCAATTTCTTTTGAACTATTTCTTCGACGAAAGTTGCATCCTAAATTGAAAGGAAACAAGCGTGAGGGAGAATTATGAAACAGGCATCAAACTTACTATACTTATCAATGTCTAAAGTAAAAATTCAACAACTGCTTCTTATATGAAACACAGCAAACATTTTCTCTAAGGAGAGAGCATCACACTCTCACCCACAGAACAAAAGACTTTTATAAACAAATATTATCAAAACCTAACTAACATTTTAATATGCTTAGGAAATTTAAAAAAAATATTTAATTTCACTGTTAATAAACAAAAGAATTAAATAATAATGTGTAGTAGTAAAAATATCAGAAAAATCCATTTATCCAAAGATCTGCCTCAAGGAAGTTTATTCACAAAAACAAAGCAATTTAAACACAAAAAATTTTATCATTATTTCGACCTATCTATTATACATCCTTTATGCTTAACTAATATCTTACGTAAAAAATCAACACTATTTCTAATTTGATTCAAAGCAAACACTATTTTTAAGGAGAAGGCACACTCTCAAACAGAACATACGATTTTTTTTACAAAAATATTATCAAAATCTAATTAAAATATTTTAATAAGATTGGAACATACATAAAAATGAATTAGTTCTACTTTTTACTTAAAATAGATATAAGAATAAAATAATAACGTGTATTCCTAAAAATGTCAGCAAAATATTTAAGTTTCAGCTCTGCCACCCAGAAGTTAATAAACATAAAACAAAGGTATTTCATCACATTGTAGGAAAATAGTTGACAATTATTCTGAGCTATTTATGAATCAGGCAACACAGTCAATTTAATCTATTATGGGCTAAACTAAAAAATCAACAATTATATATATTATGTATCATAATAAATAACATCTGTAAAGAGAAACAGAACTAAATCACAACCCATAAAAATCTAAATTTTTTTCATATAAAGAATGTCGCAATTTAGCCGAAAATTACTATAAAGTTTATTAGAACTCTATTCTACACGAAAATCGACCACTAATACTTCAAAAAATTAAGAAAAATGTAAAATTTTCTAATTTATTTCAAAATGACATCAAAATCCCCTAGATTTACATTACAGAGCTTGCCACCCAATTGATTGTAAACAAAGATCGTGACGTCACGCACCAGTGACCCATTATAAAAAATTGCAAACTGTCCGCTTCTATGTGTTTGATAGCATATTCGGGACTAAACAAATCTCTTTTACACATTTTGTAATTAAATTTCTTGATATATCTTTGTATTTTCTTTTAGCATGACGCTCACATATTAATAAAAAATAAGCTCCAAAAGATTTTCTCTTTGCCAAAAATTATAAAATATTCACTAACTGTCCGCCACTATGTTAGTTGTGTTTTATAGGTTATTTGATACTAAACAAATTTCTTTTTAACATTTTGTAATTAAATTTCTTGATATATCTTTGTATTTTCTTTTAGTTTGACGCTCACTTATTAATACAAAATAAGTTCCAAATGATTTCTTCTTTGCCAAAAATTATAAAAAATTTGCAAACTGTCAACTTTTATTTTAGTTGTGTTTGATAGCATATTCGGGACTAAACAAATATCTTTTAAACATTTTCTAATTAAACTTCTTGACATATCTTTGTTTTTTATTTTAGGTTGAAGCTGACTTAATTATAAAAAATAAGCTCTAAACGATTTCCTCATCGCCAAAAATTATAAAAAAAGTTCTTAAACTGTCTGCCTTTATGTAAGTTGTGTCTGATATATTGTTCGGTATGTTCTGCTTTTTTTTTAATAAAAAAGTTAAATTGCGCCAAAAATGCTGCTTTTTTACTTTCGACATTTGAAGAAACACTGACCAAAAATTACTCTAATCGAATTTTCAAGTTTCTTTCGAAATATATGAGCAATTCTACAAATAAACGCCAATTAGGCGGCCAAAAAAAAAAAAAAAAAAAAGGGGGGGGGGAGGCACACTATTTCTACATAAATTTTCTTCTTTTTTACACTCTAAAAAGGCAAGAAAAAATCGTGAACATGAAATTTTTTCTTTGTGACACACTTTAAATGTGACATACTCTTTCTGACATACTCAGATAAATCTGAGCCATTTATTCGGATAAAAAGATTTTTACATAAATATAATATTATTATAATGTCTCTCTAAAATGTATTTATAGAAATTTCATACTATAAGATTATATTTTAGTATAAAAAACAAAAATAAAAAAATTTAATCAAAGTTCGTAAATTGAAAATATCGGGAAAAATTTAAAATTGGTATTTTGTCATTTAAAGTATGTTACAAAGAAAAAATTTCATGTTCAATATATTTTCTTGCTTCTTTAGGGTGTAAAAAAGAAGAATATTCATGTAGAAATAGCGTGCCCCCCCCAAAAAAATTTTTTTTTTTATTTTTGTTTGTCCGCCTAATTTGCGTTTATTTGTAGAATTGCTCATATGAGCAATTCTACAAATAAACGTCAATTTTTATACTAAAATATAATCTTATAGTATGAAATAGTAGTCTCTCTAAATCTATAAATACATTTTAGAGAGACATTATAATAATATTATATTTATGTAAAAATCGTTTTATCTGAATAAATGACTCAGATTTATGTGAGTATGTCAGAAAGAGTATGCCACATTTAAAGTATGTCACAAAGAAAAAATTTCATGTTCAAGATTTTTTCTTGCCTTTTTAGGGTGTAAAAAAGAAGAAAATTCATGTAGAAATAGTGTGCCCCCCCCCAAAAAAAAAAAAAAAATTTTTTTTTTTGGCTGCCTAATTGGCGTTTATTTGTAGAATTGCTCATATAATGTTTAAGTGGGAAGAGTTTGTTGCTAAAAATAAGAGGAAGCCTCGTGTTGGGAAAAAAAAACGAAATTATATACTTTACGAACATAGTTTGATAATAATTGATGTGAGGAGGGAAATTTCTTCAATAATCGCTTTAATCAATAATTGTCTTAAAATTACAGTGTAACATCGCGGGGGCGACCATTCTGGTTTAAAGTAAAATGGTCGTTAATGGAGGTTGGTTATTCTTAGAGGTTACATTCATTAATTTCAAAATGTTTTCATACTTATATGATTTTTCGTAAACGATTTTAATTTTAATCGTTGTCATTTTCTGGTTACGGAAATGTCACTTGTGTTGATGACATGAAAACCGGATCGATGAATAAAATTTAGTATAAAAAAAAAAAAGATCCTTACTGATATAATTATCTGCTAAGACATATTTACCAAAAAGTATGATATTTATAAGCTTAATACCTGTAAGAACCTTCTAACTTGAAAACTGAAGAAAACTTATTTATTTTCAGCTCAAAATATAACTCAAATTTTAAATGATGTAATTAATATTTAAGTAGCAAAAAATACTGAGTTTAAAATTTTATAAATTTCTGTTGATCAGATGAAATTATTTTTATACATATTTACTTAATAAAGTAACAAATCTACTCTCAAAATACCACTGTACGGAAAAGATATTTCTCATCACAATTTTTAACTTCCATTATTTAATTTTTCTCCATTTTGCTTTATTTTATTCCATTGCTATTGTTTTTTACAGTCGTTCGAAAAGTATTTCTTTTTCATTTAGTCATTTAGTTTTGAAAAAAAAATTTCATCTGCTATTTATTTGTCATTTAATATTAAAGTGCAAAGAACGATGTATTAAAATTTTGTATGCCATAGAAAATTATTTTTTCTTTTAAATTTCAAACTAATAAAGATGTGCTCTAATTTACAAAGTGTAGTATTTTATCCAGCTTTTTTTTAACTTCTAAAATTGTTCTATAGTTGCTTGTAAACTTTAAGCAAACAGTAGTTATTTTCTAAATGTATTTGTTATATTGTGCTTTAAATTCATATACAAGATTATTACGGCATCTTAATCTGGAATTAAATATTTTAAATATTTTCATAAATATTTCCTATCTTATTATATAACGAAAACAGATTAAATGAAGGAACATTTGAATTTTACATTAAAAAATAAAAATTGCAAAATTAAATAAAAACCAGTATACTATAATACTAAATGGTATTTTCCCCTCTCATAAATAGTATAATCTTTTAAATCTATTTTTGTATTTAAATTTATAATCCTAGAATTAAACTGTTTCTAATTACTATATTTTAAAATTGCTTGAAACAGAAAAATTTTTCTAAGGCAAATCTTTTAAATTTTAATTTAAGAATTTCCCACTTTTTTTTTTAGTGTTGACTAGTCGTCCTTAGTTTTGAAATAACTGTTGTAATAATCTAGTTTTTTTTTGTCGCCTCATTTTTAATATTAAAATTATTCAAGGAGTAAAATTTCACCAAATCAGCCTAAAGGTACATACGATTTTAGGTAGTATTGAAATATTTCTCAAAAATTCCAATGATGTAGCATTCTTTCTTAAATACTTTTTGTCTAATCTATATTAAATATAAAAGATTTACATACTATTTTTCGTGATCACAGATAATTGAGAACACTACAAAAATAAATAATGTAATTAATAAATAATCAAATTCATACATTAAATTTTTTTTTTAGCCTTTCAATTGACTATGTCACTCTCTCGTCAATTATTCTGTGAAACTAAACAAAAAAGTTTATTGCAATTTGTGAAACTTTACTTATTAATTATTGGCCTTAAAAATAGAAAAGTAACCTTAAAAAGTTCCTGGAAAAGTCTTAAATTGAATTAAGGTCATAAATTATAATCGTGCTTTATAATTATCATGCATGATGCTTATATTATAGCTTTTATCATTAGAAAGACAGGTGGATCATAATTATCAGAATGTTAACTTTAATTCAAATTTTTTATTTAAAACATGCAGATATATCTTTATTAATGATCCGTAGCCTTGTAATTTTGAACCCAACCCAGAAGATACGAAAACTCCAGCATCACGTTTTGCGACAAACTAGCCTTCCTGAAAGATGTTTCGATAGAACCAACCCGCATTTGCGTTATACATAGAGGAAAACCACGATAACCTCTCATGGAAAGCCCGCCAGCAATGGGGCCATGATCCATCTACCACTGAGGTTATTTTATTTCAGCATTGTGGTCAGTCAAATTCTGATAATTTGAAGGGACCCAGATTTGATCCCATAGCTGGGATAAAATCTGGGTCCCCTCATTGAGAGGCGAACGCTCCAGCCTTTGAGCTATCACGGCACTGGACTACTAACGTTGTGGTGCTAAGGCATGTATTATTGAATAAAATAAAATACATTTATTTGGGGCAGAGTTATAAACGAATATCAAATGTAATTAAAAGCCAATTTTTTTAAGAGAAAGACTGATGTGTCAATTTATTAGACACGTGTTTTTTTTATTTTTTTTCATTTTTGCAAAAAAAATATTTTTTTGGAAAGTCAAAACTAGAAATCTTTTACAATTTTGAAAGAAAAAAAAAAGTACGCGCACACCTATTGACAGGCAGTAATATTTTCCGTGAAATGATTCTGTGAACAAAATCCATTATTTTGTTTTGTTCTTCTATTTTAAAACTCATGCATATTTATGCGTCTCTAGTTGTTATTCATTCAGGTGAGCTATTCTTTTTGCAATCGATAGTACCACCTCAGTTCACTAACAGTTTAAAAGTTACAAAAGACTTGTACATAAAAAATACGGTTGTGTACTTTTTTGCACTTACCTACTGAAAACATTTAGAACTTTTATACTCTATTAATGAAGAATTCCTGTATATTGAAAAAAAAAAGTATCGGAATCAATATTTCATTTGCCAGGGGGCTTATTACCAGCGATATGGAATCGATTTGGGTAAAAAGTGATTCCGAACGGAAATTGGATTTCATCGGATTGCAGATTTCGCAATTAACAATTCGGCATAACACGAGAAATTCGAAATCAGAGACCGAAATTTCAATTCAGATGAAATCGGGTTCGTGAAGTGTAGTTAGTTTTAACCACTTTTAACTAATCAGAGAATGAAATCTCTTCCATTGAAAAATTGGTTTATTAAATTTATCTGAACTGTTAATATTCTTTTATATATCATTTATCTTTTATAACTGTTAATATTCTTTTATCTTTTATAACTGTTAATATTCTTTTATCTTTTATAACTGTTAATATTCTTTTATCTTTTATAACTGTTAATATTTAAAAGTTGTCCCTTATACGTAAAAAAATTTGCTCAGAAAAAAAATAGTAGCATTATAATATCTAAATACACACTTTCTAATGAATAAATATTATAAATTTAAGAATCATGGCTTTAGAAATAAAAGACTATTGACAAAAAGATTAATCAAATTCAATGAAAAACCTCTATATTATTTAAGGATTATTTATTTTCTAAATTCAGCAGTCTTGTTAATTTTATATCAGAAAATAGGAAATTAATTATAAAATTATTAACAAAACTAACTGTTGAAACTGCATAAATAATAAAATGAAATAAAATATTGAGGGTTATTTGTAATTAGGTAATGATTTAAACCTAAAAAAAATACTAAATTTGAAAAAATTATTGTATTTTAAATATGTAGTCCTTAAAGTAGAACGTATTTTTTCTGTCTAAAATAATTATTTCTTCTATTTCCGTTCCAGCAATTAAGTAACAAGTATAGAAAATAAAGAAAACTTTTTATTTTTTGACGCTTTTTACATTATGAAAATGAAAGTAATATATTGGAATTTGAAAAAAAAAAAAAAAAAAACAAACAAAAAACAAAAACAAGAATGCCTTCTGCCATTCCTTTACGAAATTGAGATTTCGTCTGCTCCTTAACCTACCGGAAATTAATGCGTAATCATTTCGCACCGGAATTTAATTCCGGGAGGAATCAAGAGTTTGTAATACGCCTTATTATTGCAATTCACGGAATTATGACATCAAGAGAGCATCATTCTGAGCGGAATCCGATTCCGTGGAGTTATTGCCGGATTATTTCTGTGGATAAATATGTATGAGTCAGAATTTGACATTTTATTTTTTAACTTAAATAACTTCTTAACTGTTAGATATATTGATTTTATTCGATTCAATGTGGAAAATTTATTCATTGGGGACATTATATTACTTGCCTAGTAAACAACAACAACAACAAGTTGTTACAACACGCAAGTTTTGCACCCCTTTGTCCCTCTTACTCAGTAAATTCACGATAAGTTCACTTTGTCGGAGGATGTTAACTGCAAATTTGATTCCAGACATTTTATTTTTAATTGATAGATAAGAGCAGTGATAATGAGGAAAAGTGTTATAATTATTTCACTAGAAAAAAATAATTTCTAAAATTACAAACTTTATTTTTAAATTACTCTTAATTGATGGTTGTGGCAGTACAGTAGTGAAGAGTAGTTGTTTCATCGGAAAAACTGAATTCTATCAAAATGGTGAATGCATCTTTCTCTAAATCATCGTTAGCAGAAGGATCGCTTAAAGCTCCATGCTCCACTTTGTAAAAAAGAGTATCCCATATTTCCGGCGATATTAGTTGAGGATATTTGGCTTGTAATTTTTGGAGATTTTGCAATAATGCGTCGCCATCTTCAGATGAAGCATACAACTCTGATGAAGCTTCCGTCGTTTCTATCGTGAAACCAAAGGACGTTTTCTGTGATCTCAACTGTGCAGGAAAAGTTCTTTGGCGAATATCCTCCAAAGTCAGACACAGACTGGGTTTCAAATTAACTTTTGCCTGCTGAGAAGCTATCAGAAATAAAATTGTTAGTAGTTCAGAGATCTGTATACATGCTTAAATATTGCAATAAATATATTTTATTTATTTCTCTTTAATGTGAGAAAACTAATAAACATTTTGAAGAAGAAAGAAAAAAAGAAATGTAATTTTGTTGTAATTGTGTCTTGACAGTATTTGAAATTTTTACTTAGATCTAAAATTAGGTAAGAAGTAAATAGGTCAAAATAGGTATTTTCTCAAGAAAACAATTTATGTTTACATTTAATAAAGAGGAAATAATTTCGAAATGAAATATATTCTAACAAATTTTTTAATAAAATTGTAATGACTATTACTGCAGAACAATAGTATTTTTTAAAAAAAAAACAAAACAATCACATTAGGGTTTCGTAAATATTAGTATTTTTTGTACATTGTGTAAATTTTAAAATTATAATATTTTAACGGTAAAATAGCATATATTAAATAAAGCATTTTTTTAGCATTTAAAAACTACGCTTTGAAGCATAGAGTTGATTAACCAAATAAGAGTATATACATTGTCTACTAAAGGGTATGTACAAGAGGCAATGTAGTATGCAGTGTCTATCACTTATTCAATTATTGTTGTTAATTCGTTTTTTTTAAATTTTTTTAAATCATAGATTATGAAAAATTTGGTATCACGCGGTTTATAGTATTTTTTTATTCAAAATAATTATGAAAAAAAAATTATTTAACTAATAATTAATAATTATCTAATAATTAATTAATTAAAAACTTGATTTCAATAAATATTTAAAATAAAAAAAGCCAACGCCATGTTTGATTAAAAGCTTATTAAAAAGTGATTATTAAGATGTTTCGGAGGTAGAGATTCATGATTGGCGCTTTATCTACAATAAATTTTGCAAAAAGTCAAGTCGTTAATAGACAATGAAAACAAACTAATTAAAAATTTGGGAATAAAGGAGAGTACCAAAAATTTTTTCAATAAATTAATTAAACTTAATCACATAATATGCTAATGTTTAAACGGATGAAGGGAAAAAAAATTAAAAATAAGTTTTTCATAGTAGGTTATTATGACATTTAATAATAGCTAGTTTTATAGTTATATTGAAATAAAAAGTCAAGGTAGATCAAAGTTAGCTGTTGCATTTATTGTGAAAAGAAAAAATAATTAAAGATGATTAAAGACTTCAGAAAAAAGAAAATTAAAAAGCTAGGAAATATATAATGCCTATAACAGCATAATATGATGATAATTCAAAATTTTAAATAATGATATTAAAATAATGTGAAAAAAATATTGTCCTGTTTTAATGAATAATTTAAAAGAAAGATGAGTAAAGATATATTAATAGGAATAAAAATGAAGTAATAAATCTATATAAAAACTATTTTTCAACCTACAAGTTGCTATAATTAATTAGACGATCAAAATAATTTTTCCACCACCATAGTTAAAAATGTTTCAATTCTTACTGCCTCCCTTTAGCAACACTTCTACAGGCCAGTGATCAGAAACAGCTAAACCCTGAAAGATTTCATTCATAATTATCAGATTGAATTATAATGTTTAAGGACGATCTACTCTGACGTCATCTCGACGTTTTTTCTAAGAATTTCTCCTGGACCAATAGGCCCGCTGCGCCCTCTTGCAACACCTAAAAGAAACGGTTAGTTGACACAGTAAAATTGATTTGTGTACACTCTAAGGTAATAATTTAGTAGCTCTGTCATATTTTTGCTTACTTCTGAGTGATTATACCAAAAACGATGATTATCTTTAACATAAAGGAATGAAATACTAATTTATTTATAATTTATTGAATTTATTTACTTATATATGAAGTATATGAACGATCTTAAATTGTTAGAATTTGTTTCCAAAAGCTTGTTTTTTTTTCTGTTTTTTTTAAAAATAAATAAGCGAATAATTTTTCGGGGCTACTTGAATTGTAAAATTCTAACTATGTAGCTGTTGTTTGCGTTATCAAATATTCTTTCTATTCTATTTTAAGTAAGCCAAGCCCTTCAAGCATCAATTCTCTTAAGTGACACATTCTATTTTCTTTTATAAAGATTTCACTATATATATTTCTTACTTAACACAAAGACAGGCACGAAGTCATGTAGAAAATAAACAAACTAATTATGCATCGAAGTTTCCAGGTACAGAAAAAAAATATATATCACGGTAACAATAAAATACATAAAGAAATAATAAGTCTAAGTTAAGTAAGTAAAAGACATAGAAGAGAAAGAATTATGTTTTAACAAATTCGATGTGCGATACGGCGTGGTATTTAATTAACTTCACGTTAATTAACATTCTAATTTATGTGGAGAGACTTAGCTCTACTTTAACACTCCCTCTTGTTCATAATCGATCAGCTGGCGCTGAGATCATAGATCACGTGTCTGTGTATCAATGATCGTCTTCTTCTCGAGTTGTAAGTACCCAATTTAAGCTAATAGAAGAAAACCATAAACTCATCAGTTTAACTAATAGTTGAGCTTTTTGCCGTAGTGTGTTGCTAAAATCGTTTAGGGCAACGTTGCCATTTGGTCACGTGTTGATTCCCCCCCCCCTTAAAACTCTTCGCTTTTTCTATGCTTTAACATTAGAGTGGAAATTCTATATATTTCTCTGCTACTGTCAGCTGAATATTAGCGTCGCAGTTCATTTCCAAGTTTTTTCTCAAATTTAGAATTTTGGAATCGATAATCTTTGAATTTTCATCTGCATCACGTTCTTCCTTGTAAAAAAAAATTTTTTTTTTTTGTATAAATCTTGTGAAATTAATATTTGTATATAACTGATTTCAATAGCTCAATTAAAAATCAGTTAGCAAAATAATTTTTTAAACTTTAAAATAAGCAATTTTAATATTAATTAAAATAATTTTTTAATAAAAACATATTGCAAGGTGCATCAATACATTTTTGTTTCTCAGAATTTAAGGGAATGTCAAGTACGGATCTTCGAATCTCAGAAAATGTGAACATATTATGCAAGCCACCTAAAAATAGGTTTTTTAAAACATGAGATAATCATATGTAATTTCTGCTATCTTACAAGAGTTCTGAAAATCAGAAAATATTAGCCAAACTATTTTCTTTTGATTTTTATTTTCAAATAATGACACTTTAATTGCTCCGACAGCAAGAAATTCGAATGCAGATATATTTTCTTGGTAATGTAATGTGTAACGGAGGCTGCAAATATTCTGAAGTACCGATGATTGTTTCATTACTGTTACCACTTTTTTTTTTAAATTTCCATGACCAGTCGAAACCCTGAAGTATTAAAAACAACTACATATTTTAAGTATCAAAAAGTTGTTACAAGCAGTGGTGCTAATTTATCTAGCTTCAATATGTTGCGATGTTTTTTTTAAGTGCTTTTAATATTTTAAAAGAATTGCAAATTTGAGTATTTTTTCCATACTACTTTAAATAATGTGGGGAGTCAGAATTTCTCTATTGGCTGTTCTACAGGGGTACCATTCATTTTTCTTTATCGCTGTTTTTCGAAGCTCTGTCGCCAAGGAAATATAAAAAAGCAATAGTTTAAGTGCCTTACTCTTGAAGCAATGCGACGATTTTAAACTATATATATCATTTTGCTATGAAGAATTATCTGGGCTTTAGAACAGACAAATAACTTAAATATTTTAAAAGTTATTAAGCTTTTTCAAAAATCGCTAATTTGGCGACATTTTTTTCTCTAAAATTATCAAACACACTGCCTTATTCTCAGTTTTTGCAAATTTTTATGAGCCAAAGTAATGCAGTATTGGAGTAGGTTTTTAAGTATTAAGAAAATTATACCACAAACAACTTTTATTTTCGTAAAACTGTGGCTTTTATCCATATTTACGTTTTGCGCCATTTTCAAACTGAGCGTAGATAGCACTGGCTTTAGGTAGGCTAAACTTAACCTAACAGTCATGAGTAACAGTTTCAAACTCACAGCAGTTATAAAAATATTATATTATTCGCAAAAAATGCTTAGTTCAGATTCGAAAAACAACCATAATGCCGAGAATACGGAATTTATTCTTTATTTAAATTGCTAATTTAGTTTTAAAAAATTTAAACTGTTACCACATTATTTAATGTAACTATTCCTACTCTATGAACTTTATTAATTACAATATTTTTCCAAACTGGAGTACTTAAAATTTCAAAAATTGATGTATTCCAGTATTTTTACGAATTAAAACGAGTAATACATGATAATTTTTGACATGATAAATCATGAGGAATAATGGCTACGGCGTGCTAATTAAAAGACACTTATTTGGACTCAAATTCCCAATTTTCGCACTATTTTCAGATCATTCAAAACTCGATTGCTTACCAATTCAGAAGATATTCCTAGTTCATCGCGGAATTTGTAGGCTTGGGCTGAGAAGTCAACAACAGCGTCCAACATATCATCTCCTGCGGTTATGATTCTGTTAAAATACATCAATAAATGAAAAAGAACTCGTAAGAAACATTCAGTTCAGTTTTCAGAGACAGGGTTAATCCTTTCGCGCTGACTGTTAAGCTTACGTGCCGGCACGAAACGTTCTCAATCACCGTGAAAAATATGAAGCTGGTAGCCAAACTATTTCTTTAAATATTTATTTCTGCTGGGGTAGTAATAGTTTATTTAATTCACCACTACTTAGTTCGAAATAAAAAAATTATGTTACACTTTTTCCCTCCCACTTCAAATATTGTGGAGGACTTGAACTTACGGGTTTGCAACTCTAGATATAGAATCTTCAAAGTATCAATCTGAACATGAAAAATACAAAGTCAGACTTCCCATTTACACTATCTTCTGATCAGAGATTTTAGTTAAATACATGACTGATTAATATTCGAAAAAATGTAAATAGAGGTGGGAAATTTTTAACCCAAAAAAGAAAAAGCGCTATAGTTGTAATTTTTACGTTATTATTAAAAAATTGAAGCAACGAAATTTCAGAAGCAAATATGAAATCCAATACAAAATTTTTTTAAACTTCTTTATAACAAAATTGATACCACCAGATTAAAAACTTCTTTCGCTTCAAAAGAATATACAAATAGGAAATAATAGTGGACTTGTTTCAAGCACTTTAAGAAATAGATGCTCATTTTCAAGACTTGTCAGACGAGAATGTGAAGACATAAAAGTAATTTGAAATGAAAAATGTAAAGTTGCCAACAAGAGAAGAAAAAATATAGATGGGGAACAAAACTACAGAAACCGCAGTAGCCGAGAGAGGAAAAAAAAGATGAAAAACAGAACAATCAAAACAGTGGCCGCAAATGGTGAATCAAGGTAAAATGCATTTTCATGCGCTATGAAGAGTTGGCGAGGAACTAATGTCATTAAAAAGGGAATCAGCATTCTAATAACTAAAACGGAATTCAAAGACATCAAGATGAGCTGATGTGATCCATATGTTGCCATAGCGTGTGGAAATGCATGGCAATGCTTTGGTTTTAATCGTTCCGTAGCATCTTTTTTTTTTCTCTCGGCTACTGTGGTTTATCTAGTCTTGCTTCTCACCTTTATTTTTTCATTTTTCGTTGGTAACTTTACGATTTTGTTTCTTCACATTTACGTCTGGCAAGTCTTTAAAATGGACGCCTATTTTGGGGTATGTACATTATTTACGTCGCACTAGAACTGTACAATGGGTTATTGGCGACGGTCTGGGAAACATCCCTGAGGATGATCCGAAGACATGCCATCACAGTTCTGATCCTCTGCAGAGGGGATGGCTTCCCTGCTTTGGTAGCTCGATGACCTTTACGCGAAGTCGAGCACTTTATGGTAAAATAGTTTAACGAAGATCGATACCACGCACCGTCGATTCCTACGCAGGCTGATCATCAAAGTGGTCATCCTCCCGCTTATTGACCGCTGCCAGTGATGCTTGACTTCGGTGTTCTACTGGTAACAGTGTCTTTACGATCAGTCCACTGCGGGATGAGCTTATTTTTGAAGCTCTTGAATTATGTCGACTGTTATTTCCTATTTGTATATTTTTTGAAGCGAATGAATTTTTTAAACAGGTAATATCTTACCGCTACAGTTTCTTGGGGTCATTTATTTAAAATTGATAGCAAATTTTAATTTTTTTAATGTGGTATTGCTGCAGTCCTCTGAATAAGTTAAAGGTTCAGTACTAAATTCAAAGAATGAAGGGAAATTCTGTCATAAGCTGTACTGCCAATTTATAAATTTCAATTCCTGTTGAATTATTCCCAGCTCATTTTCAAAATCCACAGATGGTTACGAATTTATGAAACTTCATTGAAAAATCTGTTGTTTTACTCACAATCTAACTCAACCATCGAAAAAGGACTGACAGACCTGGCTAAAAATAGGAAATACTTTGAGCCAGTGATTGCAAAATTTATGCTTTAGTTTCCGACTTGTAATAATTTTGACCCCTTCCTCACGACATTTAAACAAATCATAGCTGAGATTATAAAACATAGACCTTAAAGAAGTTTTTAAACTTTGTTTAACTTTAAAAATTCCCCCCCCCCCCACTTAAAATATTGTGGAGAACTTGAACTTACGGGTTTGCAACTCTAGATATATAATCTTCAAAGTATCAATCTGAACATGAAAAATACAAAGTCAGACTTCCCATTTACACCATCTTCTGATCAGAGATTTTAGTTAAATACATGACTGATTCATATTCGAAAAGATGTAAATAGAGGTGGGAAATTTTTAACCCAAAAAAGAAAAAACGCTATAGTTGTAATTTTTACGTTATTATTAAAAAATTGAAGCAACGAAATTTCAGAAGCAAATATATACTATATAAATTGCTGATTGATGAGCAGTGATAGTAACGGATATTCAACCTCCTAAAATACATTTTTACGATCAGTTTTTCTTCTTTTTTTTCGGAAGTAGTAAAGTAGCAAAGAATATAGAAAAGAAAAATTCAGCTCTTCGTATATGTAACTAATTCGGGGGGAACTGCTGTGTGAGTAACATACTGTTTGTCTAAGATAGGTACTCTGCCAGACGTTCGTCTGGAGCTGTGGCGGTGACTATGGTAACGAGGTAAGATTATTTAAAGTAGGGGTGCGGGGTCCCTCTTTAGGACTAGTTTCAGCGAGAGAAAAGGAGATCTCTTCATCGAAGCTACCCTCCCTAAAATGCCCTCTTCTTGTTTCCATAGCACCAGACTGCCGCAGACTTAGTGACGGTCAGAGTACCTATCTTAGACAAACAGTATTTTAGCTCGCGGTCCACAAAAATTAGTTTCGCTGGCCGGATGTGGCCCTCGGGCCGCCAGTTGAAAACCACTGATTTAGAAGGTTGCTTTCAAAGGCTTTGGATTAGGGTAATGTGCGTAGAATAGAACATATTGTCGCAGATCTAGTTTTAAGGTTAAAAAGTTCACACGTAAACCGCATGACAAATCTTTTTACGTTTGCATTAAACAGGTTTACATTATTTATGAATGTGTTACCATAGGTAGAGGGTAGGCCGGGATGCGACATTCCACTATGACTAACTCTGGGGCACTTCCTCGCCAAACTGCGCGATAACTGCTGAATTGTCATGCGTGCCTATGTACGAACGAAGCATCTGTGGCAACCCTAAACAGGAAACATCGTCTTTTTAAACTTTCGTTATGGAGATCTTAGAATCAAAAGACAACATACTCTTTCTGAAAGCATTCAAAAAAAATATTAGACATGCTAAAAAGCATGGAGCAAGCCATTAGCAACTTCTATTCTTTTTACTTAACTGAAATCATTGATAATTCTAAATTGATCTATTATTTTATTGATTTTACTTATTAATTTTTGTCGTTGAAACACATTGCTTTCCTAAAAATTCAGTAGTCTAAAATTTTTTTTTTTTTTTTTTTTTTTGTAATTTACATGTATCACTAAGAGATTTGTGCTAATAATTTATTCATTTAAAATATAATAAACCAAAATATAAATTTTGTTAAAAATTTGTTTTAAAGATTTGTATGTATTGTTTTTTTTAATGATTGTAAAGTAATAAATAATTTAACAAATTTTATAAATTAATAAATTTTGTAATAAAGCAATATTTTAAATAAGGTTACTACATTTTTGCATTACATTACAATGGTGGTTTTTTCTGCCGAACAAAAATATTATGTTGTTAAGACATTTAATTTATTTTTATTTAATTTTTCCCTTCTATATGAGCTTAATGTTGATAAGACACCCAAAAAATAGTTGTTTGGGTGTCTTGAATACTTGATATATAACAAAGATGCAGGCAAACATTTGGTTACCAATTGTGACCCATAAGTTCTATTCTGGCCAAAATACTATACATTGATTATAGTTTGAACGGCTTTTTAAACTAAAGGATTCTATTTGTAAGTTTTCCAAAGAATTATAATTACCACTTTATTATAATTGTTATAATTTAAAGACATAATAATTGAATATTCCTCTTAGAAACAACTTTTTACCATGCTATTTCTTTTTCCATTTCTGCACATTTTTTCCCCACAATAATATATAAATATTAATTATAACATTCTGAGAAAGAAATCAGATGGTTATCAATTTCATATCTATTTTTAAAATTTAATTAATTTAATATACTTTTATATTTAATAATAAATGCTTAAAATTTATTATGCATAAATACAACCCATGGATTTTGTTGCTCAAAAAATTCATATCGTAATGTATTTATGTTCGACCAAATCGAATATATTCGGTTTTTTAGACAAATAAGCCAGATATAAAATATCACTATTAATTCAAATTTACCATATCTTTTTCACTTCATAAATTTTTTAAAATTGTAGTTTCCCTGAACATAATCAATGACAAATGATTTCAAGATTGTTTTATAATTAAAAATTCAAGATAATCTAAATTCATAAAAAAAAAAAATTAAAAAAGCACTTCTAAAAGAAATGCATGTGCATGAAAGAAAAGAATCGTCATTTTATTTAAATTTTAGTACATAATCATTAAATTAAAATGTACTCATTAAAATGCAGCTTCTTTAGTATTTCTCTCAACATTTAGTTGTCTAAATGCTACACCATATAATTAAGCAATATATTTTATTTATGACTCAAGTTTTGCTTCAAATTTTTTACTCTATAAACAAAATTAAATCTGATCTCAACCTAATCAGTGTATAATTAAAATATTTTATTTTTCACATAAAGATTTAATAAATGTGACTGATCAAGTTCGAGCATTGTAGGTTAATATATGAGGACCATACTGCACAAAACAGAAAATATCAGTTAGTAAGCAAATTTACTTAGAAAGAAATGTTTAGTGACTGTTTACAGGATTACAGATAACCTAGTTAATTATAAATCGAGATAAAAAATAAAAGTTAAATCAACTAGACTACATATTTATTAATAAATTAGAAATAAAATATTAGAGAGAAATTACATAGTTAAACATTAGTTTTGAGAGTGATTATTAATAGGACATAGCAAGCGTCGTTCACCGATAGTGGTTTTATTTACAACTGACTGCCGATCTTCTTCAGATCATCATTCTTCCTAACCGTTGCCATTCGCGCACGTGAAAGTTCGATGCCAAAGGCGCATTCTTGCTGTCGAGACATAACGCACTACAGTACTCCCCCCAAGTGCCTTAGCCACTGAGGCTAGAGATACTTGGTGTTGAACCGGACTTTTCTGCCGGAGCGGATGACTACAGCTGGAGCTGATTCTGTTGTCGGAACTGTAGGATGTATAGGCATAGATGGTTGTTTTGGCACTGTATTGGAGGAGGAACATGATGACGAACTCTTTAGAACTGGTTTCGGCAAGAGAAAAGGAGACCTCTTCATCGAAGCTACCCTCCCTAAAATGACCTCTTGTTTCCATAGCACCAGACTGCCGCAGACTTAGTGTCGGTCAGAGTACCTATCTTAGACAAACAGTACTCAGATTTAGAAGAGAGATCCGGCGCATGCGCATCAGAAGCAAAGTGTTACTCAGGAGATATGTACGTCACCTGTGAACTGGTTCTAGGACAACTCTGCATAAATGGTTAGATATGCCAGCCTCTCGCCAACTGCTCTTTTATTCTTTCTCTCTCCGTCAAAATGTGTTGGCAACATGGAGGATAGAAATGCATTCTTAAAGAAATATCTTAATAGTACAGTACTGTTTATCAATAATGTAAAAATTCAAAACAAACCAACAATAAGTAAAAAGAAAAAAAAAACCATTCTCTTCCTCAACAATAGTAGTGGTTGGAAGGAGAGGAGGGTGTCAAACTCGTTTTAAGAACCTCTGTTGCTGTAATCCTAAATGTTGTTTTTACCTTTATACACAGAAACCGCACTAACGGATGGGGAACTGGTTTACATTAAGCAAGCTTTCTTCCCCTGTGTATATTCCTTCCCAGTAGCAATTTTGAAAGTGGAAGTCACATTTACGTTTGAAGACTGAAAAAATGGCTAAAATGTCAGAATAGAATAAATAAAGATTGCGCGTACCTTAGAACAATTCACCTTGCGTTTAATAAAGCCGTAAAAAAGAAAAAGAAAAAAAATATATTAATTTAGAACAGCTGCCAACAGAGTCAAAAGCAAATTTAGAATGAAATAATATAACGATTTCTTCTTTTATTTTAATTTAAAATGTCGTTATCAGTCAAAATTTTTACCTCTGAACAAAATTAAAAAATATATATGCAAATGGCATGACATTTTTTGTCCTTTACGTTTAATTTACTTTCTTCTTAAAAGTTTCAAATGGAATTCAAACTTTCAATAAGGAAAAAAAAAATAGAAAGTGATTTTATACCGATCATATGGACAGCAGTTAAGGGATTGTGTGGTATCGATATCATGAGTAATTAGCCAAGTGAATTCCTCTCTTCTCCAAATATCAATCAAGTTCCAGTCTGATATTCTAACATTGGCACACCCGGCATTCATATCACCCATAATAATAGCATTCTGAAATAAATGGTATATATATATATATATATATATATATATATATATATATATATTGTGGAATGTTTTTCTTACGACCACAATTGGTTAAAATTTGAATTCCAAAAGAATTTTGACTTTCGAAAACTAAGATTCGTAGATATTTTACAAACAAAATTGTGGGTACTAACCTCAAATTACAGAATACGAAACTAGGGCCTTACTGCTGATAATTTAGCAACTCATTACGCTATTATTTATTTCTTAATTTTGTTTTTGTAATTTATGCATCCGTTTTGAGTTAGTTTACTTATATATTTTTTACTCACAAAATTTCGCATAATTTACTTAAAGTTTGATACTTTTACCATCCTAGAATAACGATTAAAAAACCGTGATAATCGTAAGTTTCTGGTTCACTTATCAAAACCAACCCTTGACTCGTAAAAGAAAACAGATTGTCAGAAATTGAAAATAAGAATTGATTTGTTCTCGGAATAGGATACCTGTAAGTGACGTAGTGTTGGTATCTCAATCCTGATTGGTTGTTGAAACGTGGCATTTATTTACGTTATCAACTGTTCCTTCCAGTCTATTTCGAGTAAGTTTATCCCGTCAAGTATCAGTTCTCTTAAGTGACTCATTCTATTTTCTATTACAAAGATTTCAATTCTTTAACCACATATTTCTTACTTAACACAAAGACAGGAAAGAAGCAATGTTGAACATGAACAAACTAATTATAGATTGAACTTGCCAAGTGTACAAAACGGAAATATTTCACTGTTACAATAAAATAAATAAACTAAATAATAAATATAAGCTAAGTAAAAGACGTAGAAGAAAAATAATTATTGTTTAACAAATTCGATGAGCGATACTGCGTTGTATTTATTTAATTTCACGTTAATCAACATGCGGAGAGACTTAGCAAGCCATCTTGCTCATGAACGATCTGGCAATAAGGTCATAGGTCTCGTGTTTGTGTATCAGTAATAGTCTTCTTCTCGAGTTGCAAATTACCAATTAGATATAATTTTGAAGTTTCCATAAAATATTTAATTCGTCAGTACAACATCCATGAACTAAATACAACTTTAATAAAGTCTTACATAAAAATTTTATAAATAACTTAGACATTAATGCAATTATCTTTGTAAAGTTTTTTAAACTACAAGCTAATATAAAACAATAATATAAATTTTTCACCTTTTCTTTAAATTTTTTTGCAGCATAGTCGTAGACTTGTGCGAGTGAACTTGTTTCATTTGCGGCATTTTTCGGTTGAGTGTGAATTCCGATTGCAATCATAGAAGATATGTGTCCTGCGAAAATATAAAAACGTCAAAGAAATTTTTTAAGTTCAGACGAAGTATCTAATTAAACAATAATCAGAATTTCTTAGAAATATATTTTATTTTATATTAGTTTTTTTCATAATAGTTTGTATAAAATGTAGTTTTAATGCTAATAACATATGCTTTATATTTTAAAAATAAAGTTACAAAAATATTTATAACAAGCTAAAAGCTGATCAATAATGTATTTAGTTTACACAACTTTTATAATAAAATAATTTAGGGAACAATTTAATACCGATTGTAGTCTAAATTGCAATCCAAACATTGCAGTTAGCATCATTAGTCTAACTAATTTAATCAACCAAGTAACTAAATCCCCAACTTAGCCACCAACGAAAGCATTAAATTATAAACTAGCTAAATTTAAGTCACGAAATAGCTAAATCATTTACAGAATGATTAAATCACTCGATATGTAACTAAATGCTCCTATGCTGTGTTTCTTTAAGTTAAAACATTTCCACTTAGTTAAAGGTTAAATACCCTATCACTTTCTTTTATAAAAGAGCCGTTTTAAAAAAATTTCTACAAAATTTGAATCGAAAATTGAATACGTCAACACTCTATAATGTTGCTACCACTGTGAAATCTTTTTTTTTTCAACTGCCGTACAAGTAGGCAGCTACGCAATAATATATCTCGCATCTTGTAAAAGTTTAAACGTACAATTTTAAATATTTTTAAACAAGCTTAACTAATTTAGTAAATTATATTCATAAATGCGAGGAAACAAATTGAAAGTATGTAGATTTAACCACCACTTCAAAAATAAAAGTTTACGCAAAATACGTAAAAGTTGGCAGTTGTATAATAAGATGGGAACAGTCTTTTTATTTAAATATTCTAAAAATCTATATGATTTTTTTGAAATCATTTCTTTTTTTCTATAATTGCACGTTGACCAGAAATGCGTTTAAGCCTCATACACGCGACTTTAAGAGCTGAAAGGAAAAAAAATTAACACAAAGTTGCCAACATTTATTCTTTTTGAGCAAAATTTTTCATTGTGATTGAAAAAATAAAGAAGAAATCTTAAAAGTTAAGCAAAAATCTTGTCGACTCTCGCATGGTTATCAGAGATTTTAAAATTGGGTTCGAAATATTCATATGTAGGGGTAAATGAAATTATTTTAAATCAAATTTATGAAATTATCTCGAAATAAATTTGTCTGAGACTTCTATGTTTCTATGAGAAACTTAAAAATTATTGGTGGTGTTGGCACCTTACTTAAGGTTGGTGTTGAAAAATGAGCTATGTATGGCGGCCTCATAAAATCATCTTCCCTGTCTGGATAAGAATGTGCCCCTAGCAGTTTGAATTTATCATTTCTGAAAAAGAAAAACAAGCAAATAAATGGGGAAAAACTGCAATAATTCTCAAGAATAAATAAATGAACAAATAAAATTATTGAACGTATTATAAATACGCGTTCAATGGTTATGAAAAAAAAAATTATACACTTAAAAGGCTGTTTTTCGAAGGCTCCACCGTGACATGAAATGGTGCTTTTTTTACAAATAATATGGTCTTTTTTCAACTGCTGCGAGTTTGCAACTGTTACTCGTGACTGTTAGGTCAAGTTTAGCCCATCGAAAGCCAGTGTTGTCGGTGATTATTCTGAAAGTGGCGCAAAAATCCAATATGAAGAAAAGGCCCTGTTTTGTCAAAAGGAAAAGTGTTTGTGTGTGGTTTGTGAAAATGGGCAAATACAAATATTTATGCATATTTCTTTAACTAGGTTTAGGAGTGACCTTCTAGTCCTTACAATAGCGTGTTTGTTGAACAGGTCTTTCTTGGGACTTAAAGAAGTTAGTGTCATAAAAAATTTAAGAATCTCTGAAGAAAGTTCAGCAATAAAATATTAATAAAACATATAAATTCAACTGTAACTTTTTAATATAAAATTTATTTTATAGTATTAAATAAATTTTTTCCCGTATAGAAGGGTGCCCGAAAAACCGTTCTCTTTAGCGAAACTATTCCCATTGTCAAAAATGCAAAATATCTTGGTCTAGTCGTAAGCAGCAAATTCAAGTGGAAAGATAAATTATCACGCAATCTGTAATAAATTGCAGATTCTTCCTCAAAACTCTCAAATGGAACTCAGACGTAAATGCTTCCTCAACATCTCAATGATCTGCCCTATCCTAATGTACGCGTCTCCAACGTGGTGTAAACTCAAAAGATGGTAGAATAAAATACTGCGAAAAATAACACAAACAATATGGCTTATCCGAAGTAAGAACATACGTCGCAGTCTCAACATTGATTCTTTTTTTTTTTCTTTTTTTTTCCTTCTTTTTTTTTTTTTTTAGACAAATTGAAATTTTTTTGAAAAAGTCATGAATTGTGATACCGCAGGATTTAGTGAAATTTTTACTTCTGAAAACTTGGAAAAAGACAAAAAACTCAGGCCAATGACAGATTTTTCTTTTTTGTAGCGACGCAGCTTTATCTAGAATACAAAATATTCCATTTTCTTTTCATGCCAGTTACCAGAAAGAACCACCTTAAAGTTAAAGCTTCAGGATGGGTGGAAAAAGGGCCGTAAACTGCCTCAGGCACCGAGATAAATTTTTATGATGATGATGTATTCAAGAAGGCTACGGGCATCTAACAGAGATGCCAAATGGTATGATAAATATCTGATTCTTGGTTTAATAAGTTTGATTTATTAGGTTTTCCGCACCACTACTTTTAAATAATTCAAAGACTTGTGTGATACGCTACTTTTTTATGGTTAAGGCCGAGCGGCATCATCCGCTGCGCGAGGCGTGGAGGTTACGAGTTCGAATCCCTTGGGAACCTTTGATGTATTCTTCGTGATGTCTTTCTCTGAATTATTCTGTTTGTTGACGAAAGTTTATAAGCCTACAAATGTATGTAATTTTAAAAAAGCAATAAATATGGCATTTACAAAAGTGGCATACTTTACCGAAAATCAGCAAGTTTTCGTTCGTAATTCTACACCGTTTCCTAAAATATTTTGTTGAATCCCGAGAACTTGGCATCTTTGGAGTAAAAATGTGTTAATTTTGGTAATATATATTATATATAGCTGTTCCTTTAGATTTAGAGAAATTTTTGATTCTTTACCAATCTGAGCCCCGTCCCATGTTTTTGAAATAACATCATTAGCATAGTTATTCCTTGTAAGTCTGTAGTAAATGGTTAATTCCAGGTACTCAGTCTTACTGTCGACCGAATCCTCAGAGTTAAAGATGGTAATGTTTTTACAGAACTTCGCTCTTCTTTTTGAGTTTTTTAATTAAAAAGAAATTGTTCCTTTCTTCCTTCAAACCAACACGCCAATTGGTAGACCATTCTTCAATTCCGCATTACGAATTCCTGAAGTTTTATAAATAAAATAAAAATTACCTATAGATATAAGCATATTGTTCTTTTGCATTTCCTCTTCCAAGTCTTTCGCTTATCGTCATAACGTATTTAGAACCCTTCACTTTATTCAGTCTGAAAAATATTAAAACGAAATTATTTTACAAATAAAAAGCACAACTACTTTGATTACTCAAATTGTAGAGGCTTACTTGTTTAGGTTTTTTAAAACATCTTCCATCATTGTCTCATCTAAAGTGACTATCTCCTGAACCAGTACCAGATCATATCTCAGTAACACCTATTTTAAAAAAAAAAAATTCTTGAAAGTTTGTTTGGAACTTTTCGGTTGGTGTTGGGTGTTGGCGACTATTTTACCGATTTTTGCCAACACGAACACTGGTCTTTATTACAAATAAATATACATTTTAATGTATATAGGCGATGTGTTGTGGCGTAATTATCTCCACGATTATTAAACATCAATTCACTAGTATATAAGACATGCTAACTTGAATCAATCTTGAGGTACCTTTTGATAGAGGAAGGTTGGCATTATCTAATGGTCTTTCCCGACATTGGTGACCTCCGGACGTGATATGATCACGACTACTTGGATGTATGGTTCACATTGAATAGTTGATACGCTAATTGTGACTGCGTCATCGTTCTCCTTACTCTGTTGCTTTTCAGTCTCATTTACACGCAACTTGGTTTCTGAACACACTCGACTGCTAATAGCAACTAAGGAGTGACCACACACACCCAACCATGAACTTGATATAGCTCTCATGGCTAAGACTCAAAACCCGGTGACTTCAATCCGGCTCTCCCGGTCTTTCGCAAAATACAGCAACTAGTGGTATCCGTTCATCGAATTCTATCCTTGATAAAGTTCTGATGGGGGAGTAATGTGGTGTAACTACCACTACGATTATTAAACATCAATTCACTAGTATATAAGATATGCTAACTTGATTCAATCTTGAGGTACCTTTTGATTTATTGAGATTGGCATTGTCTAATGGTCTTTCCCCCACAGTTTTATCAAAAATATCTCTAATGACATAAACAAATAATACATTGTTACCAGTGTATTGTTTTAATCTAAAGACTATACAGTTACCAAAATTATTTCAAACTTTCTACGAATTTTTATGTAAAAAACAAAATACGTACTTTATATATATTTTTTGCATTGCTATAAGATCAATCTGAATGTAAAAGAAATATTTTCCGAAGTAATTTGTTTACAGAATTGAAAGAGACTAATTTCGAGATGATCGGACCCATGGCTTAAAAATTATATGCGTTTTATTCATAAAAAATACATTTTTGTACTTTTTTTGTTTATGCATCTTATATTGCTGAAGAGACAAGTAAGGTATTGTTTTTTATGTGTTTCCTTACGTTTTATTGAATGGGACCAAGCAGGAATTAAAAGAGCTAATAATTCAAAAGTTGATTTTTGCTTGCATAGAAAATGCTAATTTTGAATTGCACTTGTTGAGGAGAAAACCATTATAACTTCCTGTCAATTTTAATTTTATTTCATTCAATTTTATATAAAAAAAAATTTCATAAAATATACCTCCTATGTTCAGATATTTCTTAGATAGCAAAATAAAAAGTTTATTGAATAATTTCAAAAGAAGTACTTATTTAGATAAAAACGTTTGCAACTTTTGAATTTTTCGTTCTATTGACGTAAAAAATTAATAGGAAATATGTTGCTGTTGTTGTTGTCCGTCGTTAGGCAGAGTTGGGGAGATTTTTCTTCTTTTCCAGTGGCGCCATCTATGGCCAAGAATAGGAAATACACGACTTGTTTACATAGCAATATCAGATGAGTAAGTAGGTACATATGTATGAATTTGTATTTTTTGTACGAAAACTCTTATAACTTCTAAACTATTTCTTCGATCACTTCGAACCCTATTATTACTTATACAAAAATCATTAAATGTTTTTACAACAAAAGAATTTAAAAAATGTATTTTCCCCGGAAAAATAAAGAAACTTGATTTAAAAAAAAGAAGGAGAAAGTCATAAAAAGTAAAATATAAAACAGGTAATAGTATGAAATGTGGAGTCATACAGTCATAGAAATAACGTCACACAAGCGATAGAATCATATGAAATATTCAACGGAAATCTCATGACAAGGTGAATATTAGTTGAGCATACAAAAATTTGCATGGAAAAACCTTATATTTATCTATATCTAGGGTAAACTTAACCTTAATACAAGCGTTATGCAAGGATTTTTTCACGCTTAAAAATCCTAAGACAACCTCGATTTGAGGTTGTTATATAGAAGGTTGCTCCTCAAAGTTTTTTTATTAGGGTAATGTAAATAGAATAGAGAAGAAGAGAAGATTGTCACAGACCTCCTATTAAGGACAGAAAGTTTATACACAAACCGTGTGAAACACTTTTTTGAGTTTACACAAAAAGATTTTTATCGAGTGAATATAAACTTTACTTTGTCATCTGGGATAGTGTTCATTTTTAAATTAATTTCTAAACTTGAATAATTTTCTGGGTATTAGTTAAGTTTAAAATAACAAAAGTGGGAAACCTTCAATTTTTTGTTTTTTATTTGGTAATTACGCGGAGTTCTGAGAGGATTTTGACAGAATTGGTAAAAGGCTTATCTTGTATATCAATTTTAAATTATTTACTAAGCTAAAGTTTTGTTGGAATTTAAGAAGCAAAAAAAATATTTAAATGGGAGATTACCGAATTTTTATAACAGTGAAGTTATATTTGAAGATGCCTCTCTTTTATTCCGTTAGAATTTATAAAGGAAAAGAAAAGACAATCTCAAACTCTATCGTTTATTTTTGCATTACTTATAGTAGTTAACAAAGTCAGTTCTGGGTTAAAAATTTTTACTTTTGACTCAATTAGTTACTTTTTTCCTGTTAAAATTAAAAAAGTGTAATGTAATTCAAAAAATTAAAAAATCCTTTTTGTACCATTTTTTCCATGATGATGGAAATTTTTCATTATAACATTTAGAAAACAAAAAATTACTTATTACAAAAACTCCATTTTTATTTTTGTATCAATTATACATAATAATTAATAAACTTAGTTCTGGGTAAAAAATTTTTACTTTTGACTCTGCTAGTCACTTTTTTCTCTGTTTAAATTCAAAAAGTGTAATGTAATTCGAAAAGTTAGAAAAAAATCCTCTTATTCTTTTTTTAATCCTTTCTTTCCATGATGATCGAAATTTCCATCATAATATTTAGTGAACAAAAAATTTACTCAAAACGGGTGTACTGTAAATTGGTTGTTGGTGGCAATTTTTATTGCTACTATTGCTTAATAAGGAAAGTAGCTGACAACAAAAAAATCAAATGTCACAATCATTATAGCGGGTTTGAACTTGTTATTGCTGGTTTGAACATGTTTGTTGCGGTTGGAAGAAATGCGTGATTTCTTGAATATTTTTTAATAGCCAATCTGAGATTTTGCTAATAATGAGTGGAAAAAATGTTTACATTTTGTATTTCTGCTATTTTCTGTGCAGTTTATATCGAATACCTCAAATAATCCTCCCAAAACTATATCACAAAAATTTACATCACTATGCAGTTGTTTCACTCAACTTGTACGACGAAAATGTTTTTTACTATATGCTCATTTGCTCATTTTATGTTATTTTTGTAAAGAAATTTAGAAGAGAAGGACATTTTATTTTATAAGCGTCGTTAAACAGCCGACCCAATTATGAGTTAGGTATTGGGAGAAATTTGCCTTCGTCGAGGACTTTTTTGATGGAACTATCCTGCTTTTGCGTTACATGGAAAGGAAAACCACGAAAATTTCCGATGGTTAGCTCGTCGGTAAGGAGACTCTAACCTATGATTAACCACTGAGGATATTTAATGTCAGCACTGTGGTGAGTGCAAGCTGGGTGCACTTAAGTTGACATCCATTAAAATTGCTACAAAAAAGTGTGGCGCAAACTACTGGTCAAACCAGATGGTACCAGGAAGGTACCAGATGCATTGGTGGTACCAGGGAAACATTCAGTATTCCTGGTGCAGCAAATGATAATGAGTATAGTTGCAGAAATAACATTAACATATTTATTTCCATCTGCGGATTTTTATGCTTAATCAGTAGCTAGCACAAGGAGATAGCCATTTATTTAAGCACAAGTGCGACAACTGTAATTTTCATAAATTCACTTCCACATTAATTCAAAAACGTATTCCGTAATACTAGTAAAAAATTTAAAAGTTTAAAAAAATATATATTAACATCACAATTTCTGTAATTTCGTTAAGAAGGCATTTAATTATACTATTTGTTTGTTTTGAATAAGATCACAGAATAACAGACGAAATGTTGACAGTGGATACTTAATTGTTTCACATAAAATAAATTTTAAGAAATTCGGGATCTCTTATTACCTTATTAACAATGTCCATAACAGTTTTGTTAGACATCTTGCTATTACCAAGATTTTGAATGTTAAAAGCTCCAACTCGAAGTGGTCTCTCTACAGTTGGCCCTTGCCATGTTTTGCAGATGGTGTAAGACCAAGTCAGTACAAAAGTAAAACAAAGTAAAATTCTGGCTGTTTTTTCTACCATTGCCTCCTCTTCACGATTCCTACAACTGCAATAAACAAATTAATTTTATTTCGCTGTTAAATTGTTGATCAAATGAGTAACACAATTTAGAGAAATTAGGACTTATAACTGTGTTAACTCAATGGATACTGTCTTTAACAGCCATTTAACACCATGATGGTGCTGATTGCCAGTGAATTATGTAAGTAACAAAATCTTGAGAGAAAAATACACTAGAAAGTAATACAATTTTAGAAATTAGGACTCATAACTGTGTTAACTCAATGGATACTGTCTTTAACAGCAATGACGGTGTTGATTGCTGGTGTATTATATAAGTGTTAAATTCTAGAAGAATACACTTGAAAGTAATTCCATTTTAGAAAAGACTCATAACTGTGTTAACTCAATGAATACTGTCTTTAACACTAGATTGTCCAAGGAAGTCATTTGGACTGCTTTTTAATTTCAATTAGAAAAATAATGATGCATATAATGACACAATTTCTTAAAATTTTGTGACTTTTTGTACAACATATAATTTTTTTGATTGTTAATATTTAGTAATAACTTGTTATATAAATGTAAATAACATAAAAAATATTAAAAATTAATTTTAAACAATTTTTTTTACATATTAGTTATTCTTTCACAATCCAGCCATTCTGACAACTTTTGGACAATATAGGTATATACTGATTTTCAGTCTTTCTAGTGTTGATACTAATGATGGCGCTGATTGCTGCTGTATTATATAAGTGACAAAAACTTGATGAATACACCGGTATTTAGTCAACTATTAACTGCTTTTAGTAGAGGCAAGATTTTTTTGAAAAACAAAAGGCACTGTGAACTATTTGCATCACGAAACTAAGTATTTTTTAAGTGAAAAAAAGCTGACGGCGTTTTTATGTTTAAAAAATCAATAAATCAAACAAATTTTAAACAAAATTTATGTTTAACAGCGATTTTGTATGAAAAGTATGAGGTATGAAAAATTAATAGGTTTAGGATATAACAAAAGTTTTATTCGTCATGCTATTAAAAGAATATTTTCTTTATTTTTGAGATTTGCTTTTTTATCCAAATTTGCACAACAAAACCTATACTTTTGTGTTGTAAATAGTTTTAACTAGTGCCATTCAAATTTTCAGAACGGAAAAAATATTTTTATGTCGTAAATAATTCTTACGTGTCTCATTCTTTAAAATTGGGCTATGCACTTAGCATTAGATTTTGTAACTCTTTTTTTCAAACATGGCCATTAAATGTCTAATTTTCATTGGCTAAAAGTGAAAAAAATTCAAAAGATGCAATAGACACTTCAACTTAACGTTGCATTTTGTTTTATTGCACAAAACTAAAGCTTGGGAGCTTAAAATTACGAAAGTACGTAGAAAAATAGAGAGGTAATATTTTGGAACAAAAAAATAATTCAGCATTCGATAATTAATTCGAAAATTATTAACGGTTAAAACAGCACGAATGACGCTCTACAGACTGCAAGAATGCAACTACAAAGTTGAAATTTGACTTGCTGGAAGAATCATGTTTGTTTATAAATATAACGCAAACTTTTTGTTTTTTGAAATTTTAATTTATTTCATTGTGACATTTTGTTTTGCTGCACAAAATTTAAAGAGCTTTGAGGAGGCAGAAAGGAGTTTGATAGAATAAGAAAAATTAAGATTAGATTTTCATAGAATAAGAAATATTAAAATTAGATCATTAGTTCGAAAATCGAAAATTATCAACTGCTAAATTAGAAGTAAAAAAATATTTTTTGCCTATTGCACTGTTGTTGTTGTTGTCGTCGGCCATTAAGGCGAAGGGGTGATATTTTTTTTGTTTTCCAGTGGTGCCATCTATGGCCAATAATTCAAATTCTGCCTCACCCATGCACCACACTCGTTAATGGGGCGGACTCATTCATATATCCATTCATTCGTCCACAGATCGTAATTTTGACCTGAACCATAGAACGATCAATCTCCAATTCAGTACCCCCAGAGGTATTGATTTGTTATAGAAACATAGAGGACTTTGACCCGACAGATTTGACGTGCACCAGTCACCGTTTATTGGGTGATTCTCTCGAAATATGACAATTTACTGTCCCTTGCTCCAAGATCTAGTACTATAATACTAAAAAACATTTTTTTTTTTAAAAATAATAAATAGCATTGCTGTTAGCATTTTAAAATGACTTTGCACTAGCATTGACTGTTTTGTATAGTTAAAAAATTTAATTGAACTTCAAAATTTCATGTTTCTGGCGTGTCTCAAACAATGTTTCCAGTAAGCTTCAAAACTTCCCATAAATTTTTCAATATCTAATATTTTTTATCTCAACCGGTGTACGTATTTCTAAAATATACGCAGGGGGTATCATTTACAAAAATTTCGTTTAAAATAATTTTTTCTGTCAATAATTTGTTTGTCCCAAGAAAATCTGTCATTTTCCTGGCTAATTTTATTTAGTGGTTTATAACCAAAATAGATAGAGCCAGCAATAAATATCTTACGTTAATAGATTGATTACATACCCTCCTATATGAACATGTCTTGTTGCATGAATAAAGAACCAATTTTCTGGTTCAAAATCTATTTAAAAAAGTTTTTCAGGGTGAGTAGGTTTTTGTGTTGTCATTTTCCTGGCTTCTTGAAATCATTAATAACATAAACTTCATAGATTTATCTGAGTTATTTTAAGAAATCCTGTTGTTTTCTGCAGAATATAAACGTCTTAGGCCAAAATGTTAAATTAAAGTAAAGTTATATACTATAAAAGTGAAAATTGGTCATTATCCTGGCTCTCATTTTCCTGGCTTATGAATACCAGGACATTGAAGTGTTACCAGAAATTTTTTTAACTGCTAATACTGTAAGGAGGGAAAGCAAATATCAACCTAATACCAAGTTTATGTATGATTATAATATGCTTGGATGTAATCAAAGTTATTTATTTATTTAATGATTGATTATTACACACAATTTTATTCTGCACATATCAGCAACAAAAATATTTTTGATTCTTTCTACAGTGGATAAAAAGAATTAATTTAAGCAATTTATGGTCCATCTAACATAAAGGCTTAAGTTGAGTTACTTACTATTAATTAAAATTCCTGGCATTCAAGATTTGTTGAATTTCTATTTTTTTTTTTCTCGAGCAAATGTCAATAAACTATACTGCTGTCTGTAAAATATTAATAAGTGTAACTAAATAAGTGCACAAAAAATTTTTGAGATTATTTTGAAGACTTTAAATTTGAAGAAATTTTTTGGTCCGAATTGTCATGTTTAAAAAGAATCACCCTACTACACGGTTAGTCTTTGGACGGCTGGATTCGAACTTCAGTTCTCACAAACGTGATGGTCAATCCATTGCTCACTGAAATGCAATAACAGAGATAAAATTCAGTGTGCTGAAAGGCCCATTTTCACTTATGAACTTAAAGAAATATTTCTTCTTTTTTTTTTTCAAAATTCCAATTTGTTTAAAAGTCATTGCAATTTTTAAAACTTTTTTCATATTTTTATCTTTTTTTTGTTTTGTTTTAAATAATTATTACTTGTTACTGCTACAATTATTACCATGGCTATCGAAAAATGTATCTCTCACGAGATCTCCATTTTATAAGCTCCCTTGTGACTTAATGTCAAAAGTACCGAAAAATGTATCAATAAAATTAAATGCGAGAAAGAGATAAAATGTTGCCACACATAAATCATAACATTCATATCGAAATTTTTTAAAAATATAATAGTTTAAAAAAGAAATGAAAATCGTCTTCAATTTAAACTGTTATTAAATTTAAGGCTATCGTTATAGATTTTTAAAAAGTAAAATTACTTCTTATTTATTGTGTCGCGCATTCTATATTCCTTAATTTAAATATTTTTTTTAAGTACAGTTGTTAATTTCTTAAATCCGTAGAATAATTTATTTCGTTACAATTAATATATCAACAAAATGTCCTTACAAAAAATTATAATAATGATATATTTTATAAACAAAATGAAATTTTTTTTTCTCGAAAAATGTTAACTTCTTTGGGGAAGGGGGCAAACAAAGATGAATTAGAAGTCACCATAGGGGTTAGTGAATGGAGGGAGCAAGTGGTAGAGTTGCTAGTATTTAAAAACAAAATTTCACAGCAAAGCATCTACAGGATATGAATATTGGCTGCCAAATTAACTGTGCGTTCGAATTGTAACTTTTATCCGAAATAGCTATAAAATTTCGATTTTTTTGTTTTTTGTTTTTTTGTGACAAAAGGGAATCAAAACTTAAATATAATAAACTATACAATGATAACCTAAAAAATTAATTTCACGAATATACATGGTGAAACCTGGACGTACTGAGGAAAAAAGTCTAGTCAAAACTACCAAAATATGGTTACATTTACCGTGTTTCTGGAGCTATGGAAACACTAAAAAACTTGGTATTTCTTGTGCTTTGGTAATGATTTTGGTAAAATTAATATTAGAGCATAATTTTGTAATATGTGACGAAATGTGGCAAATAAAGTGAAGTTTTGTTAATTTTATCATGATACCTTAGAGCATGGCACAAAAACCATTTAATCGGTTAAATTTACTTTTCAGTTTTGTATTTTTTACTGTATGTGTGGTAATAAGAGCTATAATTTCGAAAACCCAAATTTCTGGTAAACCGTTACCACATGAACGAAAAAATTACCAAATGAATGGTTTAAATACTGTATCTTTCGCTTTTAATAATCAGAGTTATGTTTTTTTTTTTTTTTTTTTAAACCCAGAAATGTTCCATACAGTACGGTAATTTTACCAGATTTTTTTTGTCTCCAGGTGTAAATAGTTTTTACATATAGCATTCAATAAAAAAACCTCATACATGTTGGATTTGAAGTTATAATTTTGTTTGAATTACATAAATTGAATTACAAAAGTTTAAGAAATGCCGTAAGTTTTTACGTCACAAGTAGCATGTTAAAATTTAAACACACAAATTTGCACCATAACGCTTTTCTAGGGCTTAAATAGTTTCTACACGTATCCCCATTTTAAATGATGCTATACACTTTTAATTTGAAAACTGTCTGACGATGACATTCAAAAATAAATTTTATTCTGGTGAAAAAATTTTCAATACATTTTCATTATAAGTAAAAGAACAATTTAGAACGTTATTTAAATATTCACAAAACATGTACTTTTTGATTTGTAAATCATTTCTATGCGCGTCCTACGTAAAGCGATCATATATTCATTCATCTATCATAATTAATTGGTGACAAAATTAATATAACAAGTGTCATTATTTAAAAATTTCTTTATTTCTTCCCAGGAAACTTAAATATTCACGACATAAATGATTTCTTTGTGTGATATTCATCAAGATGATAAACGGTAGCAGCTTTACTTTGCTTAAAGTTGTTACATCGTGAAAAATGGCTGACAGGAATTGATTTTTTTTTACTAAAATGATCCTGTTGTTGGGAATAATTTCGTATTATTTGTTCTAAATTTCTTTGTAATAAATAGCTTAAAATTAATCAAAATTTGTTACCTTAAATCAGAGAATGTTCAAACCAGCTGTTTTTCTGACTTGCCCATGAAGATTGCTTCGTACAATGTACTTCTAGTTTTGTTCAAAAGATATTTAATACGTCAAAAGAACATTAAACTTTCAAAAAATGATATCTGATAGAGTACACCTGTGGAATCCCACGAAAAGACTAAAGATTAGAATCAACTTCGTACCACATTTGAATATATTCCAAGCTTTCACACTTCTGAAAAATCTCGACAGTTTTTGAAATTTATAAATTAAATTTTAGGTCTATACAAAAATTCTAGACCGTTTTTCCACCCACAAAATTTTTACACATTTCTCTTCTATGCTTTTTTTTACAAATTGACTTTTTCCAAGACACATGTAACGGAAAAGGTAAAACCTGTTAAAAGATAGCCTATCTTAAATTTTAAATAAAAAAATTTTCTATTCAAATTTCAGACTTAAGAGGAAATTGCTTCCTTCATTTTTGCGGGTTATATAATTAACTCCTCTCTATATTTACATTACTTCTCACTTCTTTTGCAGGAACTAGAAGTTCTAAGAATACCTGAAAATTTGAAAAACAATTAAAGAAAAGTGGGAGGAGACAGAAATGAGCGATGTGCGGCTTTCCGTTTAGGAAACCATTTTTTATTCTCAAAAGTTTCAAATTTAGTTCCAAGTTTTTTCAACAGATGGTGCTGCTGACTGGAAAACTTATAAAACAATGCTTTGTTCTGCATGCCAAACTGTTGTTGTAGTTGACGTATGCAGAGGGTTGCGATTGTTCTTGTTTTCCAGTGGCGCCATCTATGCCCAAGAATTCGACTTCTGCCACACTCATAAGTCACACCCGTTTATAGGGCGGATCCATTCATACATCCATTCATTCTTCCCCAGATCGTAATTTTGACCTGAATCAGAGAACAATCAATCTCAAATACAGTACCCCCAGAGGTTTTGACTTGTTATGGGAACAGGGAGGACTTTGCGACTCGACAGATTTACTTCACCGAATCAATGTTTTTAAAGTTAATCGAAACCAAGTGTTTATTTTGTTTATACTTAAGCTTTTAAAATTATAGATAATTGATCAACAAAGGAAGTTATTTTCCAAAAAGAAAAGTACTTATTCTTTAGGAGGACTGTGATAAATGGCCAAACCATCATTGACGCCAATAATGCTTAATTAATCTACTGATTAAGCTTAATTAACTTAATTATGCTAATTAAGGTACCAATAGGTATCGTGCATAGGTATTACGTTAATAGAATTTTGACGGTTCCTAGAAAGGGATAAGTATATAGGAGTTAATACATGGTAAATTCTGATTGTCATGAGTAGGCCTCAAGTGATAGTATCAGGGCTAATGATATTGAGTGTAGTTAATTTCTATTATTAGATGGGAGGAATTTCTAAAAACGTATTTTGATTACTCTATTAACGAAATTCACGGGGAAGAACAACAAAAAGAAAAGAATCATTTTATATTTAATAATTGTTTCATAATGTTGATTAATACCGATCACTTTTTTCATCTGTGCGAAAATCAGGTATTTAGTTAGTAAAAATAAGTTCATCCTATCCACAAAGAATTTTATTAATTAATTATAACGACCTTCTAACTTATGCAAAGTTTTGAAGGTAAACAGAGCATGCTATTTATATGATATAATCATCGTCAAAATTTATCTGGTAGCCTGGTGCCGTTTACGGCCCTTTTCCCTTCTGTATGTTAATCTAGACCAGTGTTTCCCAAACTTATGGCTATTGTGTACCCTTTCTAAATTTTTCGTAACGCTGTGTACCACTAATAAAAAAAATGAATGTATTTTTTACTTTAAAAAAACTGCACAAAAGTTAAAAATCAGAACTGGCTGTTGACTCTGCAAAAAATAGCTAATAGAAAAATACGTAATCGTAAATTTTCATGCCTAGCTTTGTTTGTAAATAAAATTTTTTGAAATCTTCGTTTGTTGCGATATTTCGCCTAAGAGCGCGTACCCCCGCTAAACTGTTCCCGTACCCCGGGGGGTACGCGCACCACAGTTTGGGAAACACTGATCAAGACATATTATAATACATATGTAGATATATCCAATCGAAATATAAAATTGATTTAGACATATGTTAAGATAAATAATTTTTGGATAAAAACTTCAAAATACTAACTCAAAATGGAAAATCGCTAAAAGCAGCTAAAACCAAATTTGTCTTATGTAAACAATTTAAACAAAAAGTTGGAAACAAAAAATAAGCAAAACGATATTCTAAAGATATGTATGTTAGCAAAAGCAGCACTTCATTAGGGGACACACTGTCTGCTAACACAATTGAGCCTTTCTGTAGTCAGTGGTTAAACCAAAAGCTGACTGTGCCCAAAGCACCATTGCGGAAAAACTAAATAAGAAAATGCAATACCTCAAAAATTCAACTACTACAATTTAAATATTTGAGGTATTGCATTTTCTTATTTAGTTTTTCCATAATGGGTGCGAAGCAATTCGACAATTACGATTTGAATTTTTGAAGTATTGTATTTTCTTATTTAGTTTTTCCATCATGGGGAGTCGGGGCACAGTCAGCTTTTAGTTTAACCACTAACTACAGAAAGGCTCAATTATGTTAGCAGGTAGTGTGTCCCCTGATGAAGTGCTGCTTTTGCTAACAAATAAATATCTTTAGAATTTCGTTTCGCTTATTTTTGGTTTCTAACTTTTTATTTAAAATATATATGTATATTTATCATACTACTGGTATTTTTTATTAACTTTTTAAAAGTGTGTAAGTTTTTTTCGCTTTTTTGGAGATTTATTAAATTGCTTCACACCATATTTCTAGAAATTACAAAGTCACTTCGCTATTTATTCTTAGAATAAGATTAAGAAAATTAAAATGATAATTTAAATGCGAAAGCATATTAACTTTGTTTTGCAAATTTTGAGCGAATGTTGTGAGTTTGGACTAATTATGGATGAGGGATTTAATTTAGCCATACAAATTACGGTCTATAATTTATGCCCTAATTGACAAATTTCAGGAAACATATAATATGTAATTTATTTTATTCTTAAGAAAAATGACATAAAATATAAAAAATACAGATTGAACTCAAAAGAAGATACAGATGCCAGTACATAATTTTATGAAAAACAAAACCATATTAAAATAATAAAAAACGGATAAAAAAAATAACTAGTGCTTAACTACACTAAATAATGCATTTTTATTTGAAAGCACTACTAATGTACAAGTCTAAATTTTTTTCGCCTTTTAAGTATACACGAAAAGTTTAAATTTCCATTAATATGGTTATTCTAGAAACATTAACTTTGTAAAGTTGTAATAACTTTTAAAATGGTGATTCAGATTTTGTTATTTCAGTTCCTTTATCATGTGCCCTTTAAAGAAGGGTAGAATTTCTAATAACTGGATCATAGATAAAAAAAAAAAAAAAAGCATATTGATGATTTATTTATTGAAAAAGAAATATGAAGTACGTAAAAAAACAGAATTTGAAAATAAAACAATAAGACCAAATGCTACAAAAGATGTATGAATGTTCGCCATCTGTTTCAAAATAGAGATACTTCACTAAACTAAATAGATAAATCTTATCCAACACTTTTTATATCATATTTTGAAACGCTTAGTCGTAATAGTCTACTTCGTTCTTGTCTCTTCATTTTTATATAGAAAAAGCGTGATATACTAGTTTCTCATCGAACACACTGTTAAAAAAAAGTGATCCACGTTGAATGATAGTACAGATTTCTTTCGGATAGTGTCTTTGAACAATTCTTTTATTCGTTCATATTTTCTTAAAATTTAGTAAAGTGTCTGGTTTAAACTGTAATATCATGATAGATTCAGTAACATAATAATACATTCATGGAAATGGTGGAACAATTACCGTTGTTTATCGAATTCTGATTTTTTTTTCATGCTTTTCTGAAATGTTAGAACTATGATTTTGTGAAAAAAAAACGCCCACAGTTCTGTGAATCTTAATAATTTGAATGCATGAAATATTATTTTTGTTATACTTTATAATTGAAAATTTTCTTTCAAACGTTGTCTTCAGAATGCAATATTATTTACTATTTTGCGTAAAGATAATGTAATTTATATTTTTTTGAAAAAGCAAAAATAAGGTATTCCAAATTATTTTATTAATTTATAAATTAATTTTTGAGATGCATTTGAAGAATCATTTATAGATCAAAATTACTGAAAATTCAGAAATAAATTTTTCCTTTCATATTTACGCTTCCGAAGAGCGAAAACATTAGTAAAAATTCAATTAAACATCGGAGATTGTTCTCTTTTACAAAAACATCATTTAACTTATTACAATAATTTAATTTTGATGAGAACTTAATTTATCTTGAAAACTTAATAAGATACAACTCCATCGATTTTAAAATATTTTACGTTTCAATAAATGGTATTAAAGATTCAAAGTGGACCGCTTTTTTTAAACAACAGTACATAATGTGAAGCTCCTTGCAAAGTCAAACAAACTTAATTTATGCATCGCTCAGCATTTTCTTCTGGACATCAGGAGTAGAGGGTAAGTGCTCCTCGCTGGCACGGACATTGTACTTATGCGTTTTCTTCATACGACGCCTGTTCTCCATGGTTGCTGAACAGAGGGTGAGACCGAAGAATATGCAACCACCGAATATGCAGAGCAGGCCAAAGGCCAGCATGATTGGACCAATCACTCTCTTCAAATCTGATCTGATGTATCTCTCATAATTCTCGTCTGCTACGTTGGGTCTGACTTCCGTAAAAGCGATACCAGAAATGATGGCTCCGGCCAATAACATGGCGAATCCTAGGAGGATGATACAAAATGTGCAGTAGCCAACAGTTCTTACGTTACCCATCCGCCATCTGTTCGTTGGATCAACGGCCATCCTTGACGATGATGATCTGCAAGAAAAAAAAACAAGAGAGAAGAAATTAGTCAAATTTAAACTGAACCCGTTTATTGCATGCTACATTCAAGGAAATATCTGCTCAACGTTGAAACATAATAACAGTATCTTGAACCATAATAATATCTTGATACATAATATCATAATTGATATTATAATATCCTGAACCAGCCTAATCTTAAGGAATTCAAATTTGAATAATATAGTCAGACGAAGAATATTGTTCGAAAAGCTAGACTATAATTCTAAAATTTGTTAGTTTGTTTAAAAAAAAATTACGCTTTTTTAAATTAGTGGAATAATTGAAATTTAAAAAATGGCATTCCTTATTTTTGAAAATTCCTTAAGCTAAAGAACATTATTCGCAATTTTTGAAAATAATAACGTTCCTTTTCATATCTGCAGAAAAAATCTGCATATCTTCAAATATAATCTATCCGCAGATTGCCGAAACTTTTTTCTGTTAAGAACTGTGTAAGTATAGAAGTTCAAAGAGATTTTTCTGTTTCTGTTGTCAGTAATATTTTAAGCTTGTTTTTTAAGTCTGATTTGAAAAGTAATCTGCAGAGCCAGTCACTTTGGTGGTTTACGAAGCAGTTGAATATAGTAACATTTTTATTGAATCCTAAATATTATTTAAGTAATTTTTCCTCCCTCTGGTAACAGAAATAATTTCTCATTTACACACTTATTAAAAAAAACTTTTACAATAATTACTAACCTCTATTTATTAGAAATTATATTTTATAATGATTTAAGTAAGAAAATGTAAAATATCCATAGCTTTAGACTTGACTCATACGGATGTTTCACAATTATTTAAGATTGATTTTCAAGACATATCAATAAAGCATTAATTTATGCCCTAAAATAAGCATTTCCTAAAAACTGAAGCAAAAATAATTCAAAATAATAATTCCTTCTCTTGATAATAATAATAATAATTTAAAAACAGTTATCACTTTTTTAAACTTACAATATTAAAATTAGTTTCAGAATTTTTATATTGAATGATAAAGTTACTATTGTGGCGTAACTACCACTACGAAAATTAAACATCGATTCACTGGTATATAAGACATGCTAACTTAAATCTATCATGAGGTACCTTTTGATAGATGACGGTTGGCATGGTCGATAACTCCGCCCCCACACTACTTAAAAATAATTTATGTTAGTTAAATATCATGTTTACAGGAGAAAAAAGCAGGAAAAAAATCAAGCAGAAACACATAAATGTATTCAAATTATATTTACGCAGCCATCATAATTAAAAAAAAAAAAAAAAAAAAAAAAAAAAAAAAAGCTTTTTCTGTTAAACGCGTTTTACACATTTTTTCAAATAATTGCATAAGGATATAGGGAGGAGTGGAGTAAGTTTCTCAAATTTGCCGAAATTAGTTCTGTTTTTTAAGCTGACAAACTATAATACGTCAGAAAGACCATATTGGCATGTTGATGTTAAATAATTGACGGCGTCTGCGTAGATAAGTTTGTTTTACTATGTTAAATCTCTAATGTTCTCTTACTTTTGAACTGGCCTTATTTATTGATCATTATAGTTACAAAAATTGTGTTTAGACCAATATATAATACGTTTACTGAAGACTGCTCAACAAACAATAAAGATTTCGTCCAATAATAGCACTGTTTTGTTACATTTCGATAACCTCAGTCCTCGGGGTCCAGTTTTGCTCCCTCCCACCTCCTTGATGTGAGTCTTTGCTAGCCCACGAAGACTACAGCACAACGGAAAAAGAAGATAACTACTAAAAGTTTGTCTAAAATAGGTACTCTGCCAGACATTCGTCTGGAGCTGCGGCGGTGACTATGGTAACGAGGTATGATTATTTCAAGTAGGGGTGCGGGGTTCCTCTTTAGGACTGATTTCGGCGAGAGAAAAGGAGACCTTTTCATCGAAGCTACCCTTCCTAAAATGCCCTCTTCTTGTTTCCATAGCACCAGACTGCCGCAGAATTAGTGGCGGTCAGAGTACCTATCTTTGACATACATCCAAGGCAGAACAAAAGTTTAGCTTGCCCCAGCACAACATTTACGGCGAACAAGCACAAAAAAGTCTTATTTTCACATTTTGTAGAACAGTTTAGCTCTAACTAAAAATATTAGCTAATCCTAGCTACTCGGCTAACTTGAAAAGATTGTCAAATTATTCACATTTTTATGGATTTATTTCAAAATGTGTCAACATTATTTTATTTCTGTTATACTATATTTGAGACTCTGTAGTTTTTATAAAAACAATAATTTAAAAACAAAGTAATAAAGAGAATACTAGCTGCATAAATATTTTTTATCCACAATACATGTATTTAAGCTTTGTCATAGCTTTATATCCCCTTTTTTTTCTATATTTATATTAAAAAATAAAAGAGATAAAGAAAAATATTTTTTCGTCCCTTTTTGAAAAATATCTAAAATATTAAACAAAACGAAAACTAGGAATAATTTAAAGATTTTTTTAAAGTAAATTTGTTTAATTTAGCTTTGTATGTTTATTATTTTTATTTCATAATGAATTAAATTATTTTCAAAATAATCATTTGTAAATAAATCCTAAACCATCAGCGTTTTGTTAATGATTGAAACTCAAGTGGTAGCTAAATCGAAAAAATACTAACTTCTCTTACAAGAATTTTTTTCTCATTAATGATAAACAAAAATCGTAGTAGTCTTGTAGGTGTAAACAATATTCAGTAGTCTATAACAATGAGAGAACAAGAAGAGGCACTTTCAGTTTTTGACATATTTTTAATTTCTCAAGAAAAACTTTAAAGATTATTTTGTAACTTTAGAGGTGTTTATTTCATGCGACTTTTCATACTTAGGAATAAGATTTAAAGCCTTCAAACGTTTTGAAAAAGTACACTACATTACGAAAGGAAATAAATATTTTTGAACACCCTATGCCAGAAAACTAATCAAAAAACTTGTATCGATTATTTTAGTTTGTGTTTTTAATAGCTACATAAAGTTAGTTTCCGAAACCTCGAGTAAATATTTATGGATATATGGACTTATTTATATAAAATTAATTTTTTTGCTATAACTTCATAAATATTTAATAGAGTTAAACAAAAGTTTTGGAGAAATTTAAGATTAATTACTAAATTGTCTATTAAAAATTTTAAAAAAAATTCGTTAAAAACTGCGTAAGATATGAGCATTTAAGTTAGTTCTTTTATACTGCGCATGCGAGATAAAGTTGAAAAATTTTAAAAAGTTTCAAGCAATTTTCTAAGTAGTTTTTGTATTTTTTAAAAGAAAGCTCAGTATGATAAGGGGATATCCACAAATTTCATGCTGTACGATTAAACAAGATTTATTATAAAGAAGACGGGTTGGAGATCACCCAAAGTTGGAGATCCCCCCCTCCCCATGTGAGTATGTTTTCGTTTGCATGTTTTCTTTACCATCAAAGTTTAGTTTTCGGACGATTGTTGTAAAGTATCATCATTTGTTATTAAATTTTGTCTTGTGACACAAAATAAAATTTGTGAAAAACCCCTGATCGTTTTTAGTTTTCTTTTGAAAAGCACAAAAACTACTTAGAAAATTGCTTCAAACTTTTAAAAATTTTTAGATATTCAAATAAAAAATTTTAATTAGTTGCCAAATACAATTCCGTACAAAATTATATATATAAAAAAACTTTTTTAGATTTTTCAGTGCATGGACAGTATAAAAGAACTAACTTAAATACCTATAACTTGCACAGTTTTTAACAAATTTTTTTAAAATTTCAAATCGACAATTTTGTAATTAATCTTAAATTGCTCCGAAAATTTTGTTTATTTCCATTGAATATCTATAAAATTATAATAAAAAAATGAAATTAATGAAATTTTTATAAAAAGGTCCATATCTCCATAAATATTAAGTCTAGGTTTACGAAACTTTATGCAGTTATTGAAAATAACAATTAAAGTAATCGATACAAGCTACAAATGTTTTTCTTGATTTTCTGGCAAAGGGTGTTCCAAAATATTTCTTTTCTTTCGTATTTTATTGTAGGTCTTCCAAATCTCTGAAAGCTTCAAATCTTATTACTAAGTATTAAAAACGGCATGAACTAAACATCTTTAAAGTTACAAAATATTCCTTTTGGTGTTTCTTGAGAAATTTTAAAAAATGTTAAAAACTGAAAATATCTCTTCCATTATTGTAAGGTAGTGTATCTTGCAATAATCAATATATTCTTAATTTTAACTAAACGAAGTCCGTCCTACATTAAATTTACTACTCAAGAGCTGGAGTGCGTTTCTTAAAAACGCTTGTTACTGCATGTAATATGCAATCAATAAAAGTGCTTAATTACTTCTAATTTTTTTAAGTATTGATATTCTGTTTTTTGAACCAATCTTTTTGATAAATATTATTACATTTTAGGATAGCACAACTGATATATCAAACCTTATTTTCTAGAGATAAATTTAATATCAAACAAGTTTTATCTTAATTTTTTTCAAACACATGATTGAAGTAAAATCTAGTTACATTTCAATCTAAACATGAACATTTAAAACATATAAATAGCCTTTATATTTTTAATCAACTATAAAATTGAACTAAGCTACAAAACTTAGTTGGCTAAAATTATTTTTTGAAAAAAAGGAAAAAAAAAAAGAATGATCTCAAAGTAAACCATTATTTATATGTTATAATTTGAAATTAGTAATAATAATTAAATTAATCTACTATTCATTATCAGGAAACATATTTTACTATTATACTTTGCATATATTTGATGGAACAATTGAGTTTAACATTAACTAAGACAAGGAAAAATATTTAAAATATATTTCTTAGCAACTTGGAGCTATGCTACATTTCCAAACGGTTTGAAGGTTGTTTTTTTTTCTTCCAATAACTAGGGAATCTTCATTCATATGAATGAAACAAGATACCAGACCATCAAGCTGATCTGGTGTTATTTCATATACAATGTATGTACAGTGCACAAAAACATAAACGAACTACCCTGAAAAACTTTTGATCGAATGATCGGATCTTCACGTTCTAGGACTCATTGTTCGAGGAGGTGACCTCAAATATGCTAAATAATTAGTGCAAATGATATTTTAAGAAACGAAATCAGACACAAAAACGTACTTTTTCTGAATAAACATACCTTTTTTGTGACGGATTCGGATTTCTGACCCCCCAAAATATAGCGGGTAGTTGCAATCTCGGAAATATGGTATCAATAGTTTGGTTAGGAGTGCGGTCCAAAGTTTGGACCACCTCTATCTTAATTTTGCTTTTTGCGTATTTCGGAATATCTCGAGATATTTGTAAGTGAATTAAAAAGTTTTTGCACGCAATTATAAAATTCATTTAACCACAGATAATTTCGTGCATAAAATAAATTTTGGTGAGCATTTATCATTTTTTATTATTTTATTTAATAATATTAGAAAAACTTCTGAATTGTAGAGTATACAATTTTTTTTATATCATTTTAAAGAGTGTAATTTTTAATTACAAAATGCAAAATTTGAGTGAAAATAGTCAAATAGTTTTTGAGAAGATATATTTTGAAAAGGTAGTATTTTTAAAATTCGATTTCTCTCGAACTATTCAACCGATTTTGCTCAAATTTCGACTTTTGCCTTACCAAATACATTCATTAAAATGATGTTAAAATTGTATACTTTATAATTCAACGTTTTTTGACTATTACTAAATAAAAATATAACAATCAATAAACTCTCACTAAAATTTCTCGAGATATGGCGAAATACGCAAGAAGTAAAATTGACATAAAGGGATCCAAACTTTGGATCGCTTGGATTTTGACTATATTACCCAGATTGCGATTACCCCCTATATTATGGGGTTCAAAAATCCGAAACCGTCGGGGGAAAAAAAAGGTATGTTTATTCAAAGAAAGTACGTTTTTTAGTCTGATTTCATAACTTAAAGTATCGTCTGCACTTATTAATTAGCATATTTGAGGCCACCCTTTGATTTATTAAGATTGAGTCAAAGAACATGAAGACCTATAAAAATAAGGCATTATTCCAGTTTATTTATTTATTTATTTTTACTCTCATTGAAAGAGATGAATCTCAAGCCAATGAAACTTATACGTCAAATCCATTTTTACCGTAAAATTTTATACCGTAATTTTCAGTAATATTTATTTAATTGGAGAGATTCAGTGATTTTACATTTATTTAATTAGAGAGATTGAGTGATTTTATTGTAAATATTACAGTAAAATTTACTGTACATCAGTTATTTTGTTCCGTAACACCTTACTGTGAAAATGAATTTTACGGTACTCAGAGTGCCAGTACTTTTTATCGTAATTTGATCCGAAATTGTTTGCAGTGTACTTACGCATCTGATTGTGTTCTCGTTGCCAGTAAAATACTGTTTCCTGTAATTTATTTATTTATTTTTGCGGTGAATAGAATGAAATTAAGCAAAGTCAAAGAGCCAATAGTGTAAAAGTTATAAAAGCTACTACGAATAAAAATTCCAGCTACGTATTTACACCCATTTACTTGTCTGACATTAATATATAGACAAAAGATTTATTGAACCGTATGTGTTTTTTGCGCTAAATCAAATGATATCAAAATCAAGTTGATCGAACCAAAAGTTTAGAAAATAACAGATTATAAAGACTTCCTGAGCTGAGCAAGAGTACAATTTTCGATTTACACCCATTTACGCGTCTGACAATAAGGCACTGACAAGCGAGGTTTTGTTTCTGATGTAATTTTTTACGCTAAATTCAATGAGGTTAAAACTAAGTCAGTAGAACTAATAGCTTAGAAGCGATGAGGATTTTATGCATGTCGATATAATATTGTAAATTACATAACTAGGCTTAGAGTCAAAACTAATCTTTTTTTACATGGACACTTTATAAACTTTTGAACTTATAATTTTATTAAATTTGTTTTGGTTTCATTCAATTTCATGTTAAAAAATTGCATAGGAAACAATACTTCACATGCCTAGATAGCAATCCACTTTTATAAACTTACCACATTTAAAAAAATTTTTTGGATAACTTCTAGGATATTAGTCCTATTGATTTGGAATTAGTTCATTAGATTGAGTATAAAAATAAAAAGCACAATTGAACAATACCTCATTTGTCTAGATAGAAAAATTTCCTCAACCCTCTCTTTCATTTACTCGGTCACGGGTTCTTAACGCTCACTAATTTTTGTCTAATTCAGCAATTTTGTGCAATTTATGAAGAAAAAATGAGACCATTCCCAATTTTTTATCGTAAAAACTCACATGGTATGCAATTGCAAAACTTACTATTTACTCATTAAATCTTTTTTGCTTAATGATAAACTGAATAGAGTTGATCATTAACTGAATAAGTTACACTAGTTTATCGGCATAATGGTTAACTGGACTCACAGTTAACCATTAATAGCTTAATAGTTAATTGTTATTTGCTTAATGGTTAACTGAATAAATTATACTCGCTTAATAGGAGGGGATTTTTTCACCAGTTTTGGAGCTATCTGTTGCGAAAACGTATCATTTTGTACTGATATTAAAAGTACTTTTATAAGAAAAAGTGGTAGGGCATTTATGTTCAGACTAATTTGATATTTCCTTGTTTATGCTACCACTTGAGTAGTTAAATATCTTTTTGGATTTAATTTAGCTCAAAATATAGATGCTTATTATTAATATATTATGTTGGTTTTGAATTGTTTTTCTTCTTATAAGGTAAATATCAAGAATGAAATAATTGTATTACCAGTTTTTATTTTTTGATTCGGCTAGTGTTACATTATTGCATTTTGTATCATTTTATTTTGTATTCTTGTTTATAATTGTATTACCAGTTCTTATATTTTGGCTAAAATGTTCATTTGAACGTTAACCTTCAATGCGCGAACAATAGTTATGAAAACAAAAATATTTTAAGTCAAGGAAATAAGTGGGAAATTTTTTTCAAATTTAAGAAAAAAACAGTTTAAAAAGCGTCATCGCGTCTACAGTAACATTCCCAAAAACAATTATGAGTAGAAAAATATAAATTCAAGTTATAATTGAACTCCTGAAAAAAAATTAGTTGCAGAATATATTTTTAAAAAATAAAAAAAAACATTCATGCATACAGTGAAAATTACCGTTTGTAAAATAAATATTAACAAAAATAGCAAAGACGTAAAAAAAGACAAGATTGAAATGAGTTAATTAATGAAAGAAAAAACATTAGGGGAAAGGGAGTTGTATTGAACATCCGGTGGTGTTTAAACTATAAATATGGGAGTTGCATAAACTGAAAGGAAAAAAAAAACCTTTACAAACACTAAAATGAGTTAATTAACGAAAAAAATATTAGAGGGAAAGGGGAAAATTGCTGTCATTAGCAGAACATCCGATGGTGTTTAAACTATAATTAAGGGAGTTGTCATAAAATTAAAGAAAAAAAATCAATCCTGAAAAGAGGAGAAAATATATAGAAATCGTTTTCAGACCAAGCATCTCCTCATAGTTGAAGCATTTTGCAATTGTTTAATCTCATTGCTGATGGAATATTACATCTTGCGAGCTACACCTCAAAACCGTTACATTGTAAACAAACGCTTGAATTCGAATATTTTTGTTAAAATGATCCTCTTGCTTATGGCCAAAATGGCTAGCTATCATACAACAGATGTGTAATTAGAAATAGACACTGATTAACAAGGTCACTTACCTTTAATAATAAATAATCGAATTAATAATCCAAATGTGAAAACTAAATATCAAAAATGGCGTGGTTCTTTTTCTTGTTACTTGATTGCGGCAACATAATTCTTATCACGAAGAATTTGTCATAAGTGGCTCTTGCCCCGCTATTCTTATCTACATCGCTCACCTTTTTCCAACTCGCATATATGTAGATAAGGTTACCTGAGATACAGCATACCTTACACTCATCTGGACTTTGTTTTCGTATCTAAAAAATCTATGCAGGTTTCAAAAAGAATTGTGGTTAAAAGCTGATTTCCAGAACAAAGATAGAGTTCTTTGGTAGAGGTATTTTTTTCTTGGTATTACTCGTGTTTGTGCATATTTTAGGTTTAATTCATCTAAATAAACAACCGAATGGCTTACTTTTTTGTGACAGAAATGACACATCCGCTAAATGAGGCATTTTCCTTAAGGATGTCACAGCTTACCAATTAGCAGTTTAAATAAAAATAAATTAAGATTTGTAACAGATGGTTTGTTACAAATCACAGCGTGTTATTATTTATCCCCTTTTTATTATCCTGTTTTGTGTTCGATTGCAAGACTCCGGCTTGAGCACTCACATCTCAGATGGAACTAGTTTAAAACGTTTATGATAGATATGACTAAAGTTTGAAACGTTTATGATAGCTGCAAGAAGAATTTATAGCAAAAGACAATTTATTTATACTTGACTGCATTGAGAGCACTAAACTTCACTGGAGCTTTGTGTTGGACAACATCATGGCAGTTACATCATCGCAATACATGTTTTATTCGTTTTCTGATCTCTTCAATCAGAATTCCTTGCCAAGAATTTATCGTCGATCAAAATTTCGTTTATTTTTTGGCTAGCTAGGGAACACAAAGCTTAACTGAAGCTGTTTGCTTGGTGACAATATATATTTCAATTATTTTCTGATCGCTGCAAGAAGAAATTATTGCTTAAGACTTCGAAAATTAAATTAAAATTTTTTGTATTTTTGGGATAGCTAAAGAATGCAAAATTTAACTGGAGCTTTTTGCTGGAGGACAATGCAAGTTTAATTCATTTTCAGATCGCTGCAAGTAGAATTTGTCTGGAAGAATTTATCATGAATCAAAATTTCGTGCATAAAATTCGATTAGCTAGAGAGCATAAATCTTAATTAGAGCACTGTCCTGAATGATATTATAAGTTTCAAACATTTTACGAACCGCTGCAAGTAGAATTTATTGCCAAAAATTATTTACCATCAATCAAAATTTCAACCTCTTTCTGACTAGTTAAAGCGACCAAAATTTAACCAAACCAAGTTACAATTGGATACTTGCAAGTGACGCTACGCATGGGTCAGCCAATTAGGTGCGACACACACGCATGACATCGTTGTAGATATCCAATTAAATCTGATCCAAAAATTAATTCAACATAGTATTAAACTTCAAGCCTTAACACTATAACGTTAACACGCCGTGCACTACCATGTGATTAATTGCAAGCACCCAATTGTTTCTTGAACGCTATTAGCCAAATTTATTGACAAGCGAAATTTCGGAAATATTTCAACATAATAGTAAACAAAGACAAAGCTAAAATAACAATAATAATTATAATAATAATAGTGCATAATTCGAAATAAAAATTTAAGTAGACTTAAAGGAGAAAAATAGTTTCATTTTTAAGCAATCTAAAGCGGAAAAAAAGCGTTGACATCACATCAATTTTCAACACCACCCAAATCAGAAGCTATCGCTTTTAAAAAATTTTTCCTTCTATTAATATAACGCAGCTAAATAAGATACTAAATCAGCTATAGACATCTTAACGTATCCAACTAAGAAAAAAATGACTTTATTTATTGGTTTTTCAAAGAAAATGTTTTAATCATTCTAAATCATTCAGAAATAGCTTTTATATTAAGAAAGTTTTATACTAATTAGTTTTAAAAAAAAGGTTAATAGGTTGTTGTCCGGAGAACTAAAATTTAAGAAAATTTGAAATTTTTAATATTTTTTTAAATAATTAAAATCAGTTTTAAATCTTTGCATCACCTCTAAGAGTTTTTTACTAAAGAAGAATTAATTTCTAAAAAAGGTTCTGTAATTCTTGTTTTATGTAAAACATAAGTTAATTTTAAGTTGGAAAAAAATTCCTAAATTACGCCATTTTTTTCTGGTTTAACTATTCAAGAATGCAACATCGTTAATCTTTTTTTCCTTTTTGATAAAGTAACGAATAATTTATGGACACTTTTTGATGAAAAAAAATTATATATGCATCTTTTGCTTGTAGTTTATAGAAAACTTAGATTATTTACAGCAGAAATATTTACAGCATTATTATTAGAGCTATTTACAGCAGAAATTATTAATATTGAATTAGACATTAAACAATTCTTTTCTCGAAAATATTTTACATTTTTCACACGCTGATTTTTTTTTTTTTTCCTTGAATTACTACCTATATTTTTAAAAAAATTCATTAAAAGAAACCATAAGCAGACGGGAACAAGTCTCAATTTTTTGTTCGTTAACTTTTTACCACCGAAACATATTTTAACATCAGCAGTATTTTATATTTAGTGATGTAATATAAAAGAATTAAAATTTTTCGAAACGATTAAAAACGATACAGAATACAAATCAATATTTTAAAATATATAAATTATTTTTAATATTGTTTTGAAAACTTCAAATTTTCGAAATACAAGTAAGCAAAATAAGAATAGATAAATAATAATATCTGTTTAATTCGCGATCGCAACGAACTATAGGGGGCGTTGTTGTATGTGCCGAATCCCTGCGATTTCCATATGAACAGTTATTCAGTTACACTGGAGACGTCTTTAAAAGAGCATTGTAACGTTCCATCTTTATTGTGGCTGATTAAATTTAAAAAAGAAAAATGTTTGTTTTCTTTCTTATGCAAACGAAAACAAAATGGTATCTCTTTTTTTTTTAGAGAAGGAACATCCAAAACACATCGGAAAAATATTTGTAAATAAAGAGAAAAAAATAGGTATATTCTTATAAGAGTTCAAACCCAATGCCTGAGAAATAGTTTTAATAAATTTAATGGTATAACATGAAAGGCCCATTAAAATTTTAACGTAAAATAAAGAATGCTTACGAAGCAAAACAAAAAAACAAAAAAAGAACCGTTCTTTTTTTTGTCGCCATTTTTTAGTGTTACGAAAATGCGTCTTTGGGACTTGCCAAAAACAAAACAAGATGCAATTTTATTTTTTTAGGAGCGAAATATTTTATGGAGTGAAATATAACGAAAATGTACCAATGTCCATAACATGAAACTTTATCTTAGTAAACGTCCGTTTTGGAAATGTTATTTCTTTTTTAATCTTATTTATTAGAGTTCATAATGGCTATAGAATCAGGTGAGAGAAAAGTTTGTTTTGAACCTATGCCAAGCTCTATATCGGCCCATTTTCCACCGAAATCCGATTGACTACTTTGATTTTAAACAAAGTGTTTCATTTTAAGATTTTTTCCAAAAATTTTAAGTGTAGATTGGCGGCACTTAAAAATCTGCCAAATCTGTAGCTGTGGTTAATACGTAAGTACCGAATTTTTCTTCCATACTTTTCTGAATCATATTACTTCAAATATTAGAATATGTAAGAAGTATACATAAACACATAATTTAATACCATTTAATTTTTCAAAAAAAGTATTTTGACAACATTTTTATCAAAAAATTATAAACTTAAAAACGTAAAATAAAGAATTCTTAGGATAAAAACGATTTTAAAAATTCCTCATTTTTCAATAAAAACTTTTGTACTGTTTCTTTTTTTTATTCTTATAGTATTTAATCAGACGTAAAAAAACCATTTTGTAGAGAACGATCATCAAGTAAGAAAAAAAATTATTTACAAGCAAATTTTTTATTATAAAAATCATAACACTTACTTGATTTATAAGTCCGGAGAATTCCAAAATGATATGTTCTTTGTTTGAAAACTTTATTCTCAAATAATATATACATAGTTTATCCCTTCATTACTTTTAAGTAATATACCACACATCAAAATTTCATAATTGTAAGATCTCGATATGAATTTTAATATGTAGCTTAAAAACAGAATAGCTGAATTCTAGTTGAAATTCTTTCAAAACTAAAAAACACTTACCAAGAAAACGATAAAAAATTTATTTATAATCAGCGCAAAAGATACTTTTTCAAGTAATTCGGATTATTCTTTATTGTTGTTTTCTGAATTATTTAGATACAGAAATATATACTATTCTATGAAGAAGAAGAATATTCTATAACTATTACAGTTCTGTATGGAATTCATTGGAACACATTTATTCATTGGAATGACGAAAGCAATGTTGACTTCATTTTAACTTGCAATGAATTGAAGACAGAAAAATTATTTTACCGCAATACACAGATCTGTAACAGCAAGTGATTATGGAATCATGTTATGTTGTTGGTAATAGAAAGGTAAAAATTATTGAGAAGTTGTTCTTCAAATGCTTGGCGTGTTCTGCTTCAATGTTTGGCATGTTCTGATTAGTTTTTTCAAGAAGTTTTACCTTTTCTTTAGGGAAATTTTGGTTCTTTTTCGATGCTAAGAAAATGGCGTCCGTCATTGCCAATGGTTATGTGGGAACTAATGCCCGATATTTACAGTCTCCCGCTAGATGGCGTATCGAGTGTTGCGATCGCGAATAAAAACTTTCGTATTGTTTCTTTTTTTTTAATTCTTATAGTATTTAATCAGACGTAAAAAAACCATTCTGTAGAGAACTATCATCAAGTAAGAAAAAAAATTATTTACAAGCAAATTTTTTATTATAAAAATCATAACACTTACCTGATTTATAAGTCCGGAGAATTCCAAAATGATATGTTCTTTGTTTGAAAACTTTATTCACAAATAATATACACATAGTTTATCCCTTCATTACTTTTAGGTAACATACCACACATCAAAATTTTATAATTGTAAGATCTCGATATGAATTTTAATATGTAGCTTAAAAACAGAATAGCTGAATTCTAGTTGAAATTCTTTCAAAACTAAAAAACACTTACCAAGAAAACGATAAAAAATTTATTTATAATTAGCACAAAAGATACTTTTTCAAGTAATTCGGATTATTCTTTATTGTTGTTTTCTGAATTATGTAGATACAGAAATATATACTATTCTATGAAGAAGAAGAATATTCTATAACTATTACAGTTCTGTATGGAATTCATTGGAACACATTTATTCATTGGAATGACGAAAGCAATGTTGACTTCATTTTAACTTGTAATGAATTGAAGACAGAAAAATTATTTTACCGCAATACACACATCTGTAACAGCAAGTGATCATGAAATCATTTTATGTTGTTGGTAATAGAAAGGTAAAAATTATTGAGAAGTTGTTCTTCAAATGCTTGGCATGTTTTGCTTCAATGTTTGGCATGTTCTGGTTAGTTTTTTCCAAGTTCTTCTACCTTTTCCTCAGGGAAATTTTGCTTCTAAGAAAATGGCGTCCGTCATTGCCAAAGGTTATGAGGGAACTAATGGTTACAGGCTCTCGCTAGAGGGCGTACTCGCCGTTGCGATCGCGAATCATGAAACAAAAGATAAATAATAATATCTGTTTAATCGTCTGCCACAAGAGAGTTAAGCAATCGTTTGACCCAAGAGTAATTTTATTTCAAATGGCAACATTTTTTTAGAATGGAATGTTTTATCCGTTTGCATATTTATATCGCATAAGTACAATTATTTAATTCTTAAACTTAGTCAATTATTCGTTTTTGCATTTGTAATAGAAATGTAATGCTTTGTAGCAATAACTCTGTAATTTGCTTTATAAGTTATTAGCTCAAGAGTTGAATCGGAATTGGAATAATTGGAAAAGAGGAAAGTAAGATTTTTAGATAATTTCATTTATATTTTTCTATTAAGAATCAAAAATATGCAATAGCTAGGAATTCTTTAGTATTTATTATAATGTATCTAAAATGTTATTCTAATATGCATAAATCAGACATGTCATTGTAAATTGAGATGAAAGAAAACTATATGTTAATGATTGGGATAAATATGTAGAAAACGATACAAAAATATATAGAAATAAAAAAATAAGGAAATATTATATTTGATACTTAAGAAAATTAATTACAAACTTTTTAAAAATTTCATGAGTTAAAGTCGGATCTAAATATCTAGATTTATATATTTTTTTTCTTCTACAGCAAACTTAGTCGAACCAAATGGTTTGATGACGAGGAACATTTTAGATAGCCGCAATTTAAGTAAATATGCTTTAAAAAATATAATACAAACAAAAAATTAATAATGACAGCAAACCTAGTCGAACCAAATGGTTTGATGACGAGGAACATTTTAGATAGCCGCAATTTAAGTAAATATGCTTTAAAAAATATAATACAAACACAAAATTAATAAATCTATTTAAAATAAATAACAAGAGTAAGCGTTTGAGAAAAAAATTTAAACTGACTGAACTTTTTAAATCACAAATAATAAAATTTCGTATTAAAAAAAATGCTTTTGGGTGTCACAAAAGTGCCACTCCATCATCAGTAGGACAAATGGCGTGGGAGGTAAAACAGAGTTGATATAATTCGACATATGTTACGTTGCACTAATGGGATACCTGCAAGTGAAGTAGTGTGGGTATCTAAAACCTGATTAGTTGTTGAAACGTGGCATTTGTTTACGTTAGCAACTGTTCTTTCTATTCTATTTCAAGTAAGCCAAGCCCGTCAAGTATCAATTCTCTTAAGTCTTAAATGACACAAGATTCTTTAACAAAGATTTCAATTCTTTCACTATATAATTCTTACTTAACACAAAACAGTTTATAAATGATCAGCTGGAACTGACGTTATAGGTCACATGAGTGGGTATCTGTGATCTTCTTCCTTTTGAAATTCAAGTACCCAATTGAAATAAATATGCAGTTAAGTATAACAATGTTAAATTGTCAATAAAAATTTAAAAATTAATGATTTCCAACTACTTGAGAAATATGATGCAGTAAAATTATTGAAAATAAAATTTTTATTCTTCATGATGTGGAGACTTTACCAGAAATCCAAGTCAATGCATGAAATACATTAATGTATGTATACATTTATGTTATACATACATTTATATAGTTGTATTATACATTTATGTAAATATCTATTTACAACTTATTGTAAAAAATAACTTATGTTGGAATATCTCTCAGATTGAATTTTTTTTTTTTTTTTAAATAATAGAATGAAAACATTCCCTACCGTATAGTAATCATATTCAAAATTAAGTCAAGGTTATTAATACTTATAATGGGAAATAAAGAAAAAAATGTATAAACAATTTTTTTTTTTTTTTTTTTTTTTCTGGGAGGAAGAAATTTTTGTATAATGTTCTCCAGTTACTGATTTTCTGAATTACTTCAATAAGAAACATTACAGTAAAATAAATAATGTCGATATATAGAACTTGAAGGCAGTTTTTTTACAGCTCAATACTATACAATTTCTTTAAGGATTTATAAAATTTACGCACGCAAGCATTTTTTAAAGTAAATGGAACGATAAATTTTCAGAAATAAATACTACGTTAACATTTGATCAACCATTAAATTTCTCATTCATCAAAACATGTTTGATTGACTGATGAAACTCTCTCTGTTTCCCCCTGCATTAAAAGAGATTTTGGTGTTTTTTCTCGTTCATATTCGGATACGTTTTTTCTTCTTCTTTTTTTCTGGTTTAAATAACAATCCGCCACCACTAAGGCGAATTTTTTTCCCGACAAATATTGCAAAACTATACATTACGGGCAGTCATTACGCAACATCTTGATTGTTGTCCAATTCCAAATTTTGAAATGATTCTCGATACTACTGAAAATACCGCTACCTTTGAAAAGAATAATAACATTTAATTATACTTTAAAAAATAATTCTAAATATTAAAAAGAAAAGAAAAAACGCATTGCATTTGAAATTCATCACGTATCACATTATTAAAACGTTTATCTTCGATTATTAATTTTTTTCTCTTTTTTTTATAAAACTATTTGGCGTTATCAAATTTATTCGCTTGATAATTAGACTATATTATTTGAATAACTAATCCTAAATCTTGCATCATTTGAATAAATACTAAATCTTGTTCAGATGGAAATTAATTAAAATAATTAACAAATTTTTTGATAATAACGTTTTCATCCATAACCAGATCATCACATGAGAAGGTCAAAAATTAATTCTTGATTTGTTTTAAAATTTAGAAACTTATTATTTTATAACCATCTTTGTAACAACAAAATTTTTCTGAAAAAAATACCAGCTATAGTTTTTAAAAACAAACTACCACTCAAAGTGCTATTTTAAATGTGTTTTTTGTTTGAGTACTCATCATGAAATTTAAATCAGTTTCATTTTCTTCTCACCAGAGAACCCCTTTACTAAAATAATACATAAAGAATAAAAAATAAAATAAAAAAATAATAAAAAAAATTAAAACCTTTTTTCTTTTTTACGGAGAGATAATGTCCTTCAATCTGAATTGATTTCTAGAAAATTAAATAGATTTTTGTCTTGTTATATTTGTAATCAACAAGTTGAAGCCAGGGTTACATTTAAAATTTGTATAAAATATAAACTATTCAACTTTGAAAAAAAATTATGAGTCCATAAACATCCTAGAATGTCCGCTAATACTTGATAAATCTAGGCCTCTTTGAAAATAACTTTTGTTCCAATCAAAATCAAAGAATAAAACTAAATCTTAAAACTTTATTAAATTCATAAGCATTTAAACAAATATTAATAAATAAAGAAAGAACCTTAATAAATAATTTTTATGCAATTTTAACAAATAAATATATTGAAACCTGAAGAAATAAGTTTAATTTCGTAAATAAAATTTAAATAAAACTAAAATGTTCTTAAAATGAACATCGTGTATCATGCTTGCTCAAAAGATATCTGGGAAAATGCATTCTTTCTAATAAAAAAAAGAAAAGAAAATTATCGAAGAAATAATAGAAGAAAAATTCAAAGGCAGCTTTAAACTTTGTTTCCTCCTCGACAGATGACAACACTTTTATGTCTGTGTTTGTGTGTCTTTTTTAATTAAATCATTTAACCAACCATTTTTTCTATTTTTTTAAATCAATTACTAGTTTTATTAATGTGAGTAAAACTAATAAGTTTTAAAAATTGACATTAAGTGTAGTCTCAAGCTTGCTCCAATATATATATATATATATATATATATATATATATATTCTTTTTTAAAGCTACAAAAGGCAGTTTAAACTTTATTTCTTGTTTGATAGATGGCAGCACTATTTTAAACATAAATTGCACTATTTTAACAGAGCTTTTTCAAATAACTCCTATTTTTTCCTGAAGTTTACAGAAAAATAGAAATAAATTTTTAAAAAATCGAAAAACAGACAAATGTACAGTATTAAATTAATAATCCATAATGAATAACCGCATGATATTATTGCCTTACATTTTTGTGAAAAAGTCCATAAAAGTTGCATAGCACTGCTTCTACTAAACTAATAAAACGAGGCTTTTATTTTCGATTATGTATTATTACTATTGGAAGGTCTAGTGTTGTCAAATAATACTTGATTACCAAATGTTTGTTTAAAAAAAAAAATCAAGAAATTGAAAATTTAACCTAAAATTCTAGATAGTAAGGGCAATTCTTTAGCCTATTTTCTTGAATATAACTGTCCCGCCATTATTTGACACGATAAATCCTTTATTCTGAGAAAAGTACCAATTCGTGATTTAAAAACAATTCTAAAAAATGTGGCGATTATATTGATATAAGGAGGGTGTTATTTTTGCCTGTAGTGTTGTCATAGTTTCATACTAAAAAACAATTCAAACTATTAAAAACAATACATAAACAAAATTTTATTTTTCTAACTGTACAGCTTTATACATACATCGATAGACAGACAGGACATTGTTTCCCCTCAAAATGCTCTGCTCAAATTGTCGAATGACGACACACTAGATAGATAGATATCACATTTTTTTACATATACTTCATAATCACTACATATCTACAACAATAAACGTTAAAGAGCGTTTCTAACCAAGCTGTCTCCTCACTTGCAATTACTTCTTAAAAACAAAACCATAGAAAGTAACAAACACGCCAGGTTTTCCTTTTTTTTTCTCAACAAGGCTTTGAAACCACAGCTATTTCACGCGGGATCATTAAACATATAGATATTAAAAAATTATGTACAAAAAAAAAAAAAAAAAAAAAAAAAAAAAAAAAAAAAACAGTTCAAAGCAGAAAGAAAATTAAATCAAACTATTGAATTCCCGTTAAATCAATATCAAAAATATTTCATGGAATCTCTAATTTCCTACTTGTCAACTCAACCAAATAAAATCCCGCCATATATATATATATATATATATATATATATATATATATATATATATATATATATATATATATATATATATATATATATATATATATATATATATATATATATATATATATATATATATATATATATAAATTTTTAAATGCATTCTGAACCTTTATTCTCACTATTTCATATAAAAATACTCTTAAAAAGTTATAGGCGACTGCATTTTTACTGAAAAAAATAGCAAGACTGAACAAAAAACAAACTACGTATATCAGTTGCGATCGAATTCACTTGACTAAAATTTCATTCAAATATATAACAATTATTAAACAAAGTCTTGTCAGCAATAATACTTCGTACAACAAAGAAATTCCTAAAATATAAAATTTTAATAACAATAATTTAGAAGTTTTCTCTTCAGTAATAAGAAGTGTTCTCTTTAATAATAATAATAGAATATATTTCATTTCCATTTTAGAATTTAAAATTATTCTCAAAATCACGCTAGCAATTCACTAAAAATTACTCGATTTCCTAAAAATTAAAAGGCAGAGCTACTTTTATGAGAAAGCATGATTGGGAAGAGAAAAAAAAAATGATGCCTTTCTCATACGGGTTCAACTCCAATATTTCTCAATCATTATCGTCATCGTACCGTAATAAATCTTCCTCTATTTCGTCTAACATATCTAAAGTCACCATATTATTCACTTCTAAAACTTTCGTTGAATCTTCAGATATATCATCACGTTCTAAGGCTCCTGAAACAACACAAAAACTTATAATGAAGATAAGTACAATTTGGAATTCATGTAAATCATGGAATATAAGATAATGTTAATTCATATTCACGTTGTTACCATCAAAAAAATTAGTTGTGAAACTTTTATGAGTTAAAAGCGTTCAAGAGCCAAAATAATTATAATAAATAGTTTTTTTATTAAACGAAAGTTTTTTGTAAACCAAAAAAATTAATTGCTTCTTTATGCTAAGAGTAATGAAATTCAACAATTAAAATCAACAGAAATTTTGCAAACTGTTTAGAAAACTTCAGATAAAAAAAAATACTTCTCTGCTAAGACTATCAAAATAAGCGATTCTAATGTTCGCTACACCGTGATTCAATACGCGGAAGATTTGCAAATTTATCATGAAAATAATTATACTTAGCAAAACCTCGAAAAATTATTTTATTTTCCTTGCTTTGTAGCATCAGTTGAAGAATTATGCATCCGTAAAGATAAAAAAAATAATAATAAGATAAAAAACATTTATAAAATGTATACAGGAAGTACGAAATATATAAGAAAAACAATTCACAGAACCAAAATCAAACAATGCGACACAACATAGTAATAACACTAAGTATACAGAAAAAAAAGAAAAGCAGACTTCCAACTGTCTCCTAAAATTTTAAAGCCGTCAGAAACGTTCGATCTCAATACTATAGGTTGTTTGAAGCCACGTTAAAAATTTTGCAAATTCTACCGTAGTTGTATCCATGCACAACACGTTTTTTTTTTTATTTATTTATTTTTTTTTTTATTTATTTTTTTTTTTTATAATTTTTAATTTATTTATAAAGTAATGACTTTAAAAAAATCTCATAGAAACGAGACAAAATCTCTAAATATTTATTTGAATTACTGTAAATTTCTTCATCGAAGGCTTTAGTAGTACAACATGAATAAAATTAATTTTTGTAAATTTCAGGAAATTTGTTTTAGAATGCATTGACAGATCAGAATTTGCATGTAGCTGGCATCTGATGTAACTATACAAAGTATCCTATAAGCTCTCATAGCGTCATAAGTTCACCGCTTCAGATCGATCTTGTCCCGCAGTGGACTGATTATTAAGACACGGTTCCCAGCAGGTCACCGAAGTCAAGCATCACTGGCTGCGGTCAGTGTGCGGGTGGGTGACCACTTGGATCAGTCTGCGTAGGGACCGAGGGTGTGCGGCATTGGTCCTCGTTAAACTGTTCTACCGTAAAGTGCACAACTTCGCGTGCAGGTTGTTGGGCTACCGAAGCGGGGGTGCCATTCCCTCTGCAGAGGATCAAAATTGTGATGGCATGTCTTCAGATCATCCTCAGGGTTGTTTCCCAGACCGTCGTCAATAGCCCATTGTGCAGCTCTAGTGCGACGTAAATAAACTGCAACAACAACAACAAATCATTTCATTTACTGTGGTGTATTTCTAACAGGTTTACGAGACTTTTTATGGACGAGATGTTTAACTGGGAGCTGAGATACTGTATTACTATTTGAGTAACTGTATTTCGTTTTGAAGGCATGTTTAAACGACCGTCGCCAATAGCCCATAGTGCAGCTCTAGTGCGACGTAAATGAACTACAACTACAACAATCAGATCGATCTTGGAAAGCACGAGCGGTCGTAACGCATTGCCAGCAGCATGCCGTAGGTTACGAAATTCAAGAGCTTTAGCATCCATGACCATTTAATCTACAACGAGCAGTTGCAGGAATGCTTTTACATAATTCAGTTTCGTCTTTTCTTTGAAGAAGATAAGTTTATCTCCAGCATGCCTTGCATGAATTCATACACAGGGCCTAACTTTTCCCAATCTCTTATTTTTGTTTGGCAACCGATATGACGTACATTCTTGTAATTTTAAAAGATTTGCATACATTTGAATATTTTTCTAAAAATTCATAAAACTCAATGTTATAAATTTGTAGGCAAAGGAATTTGTTGATCTGTGAATATTTCATTATATAAATATTGTTTGAGAGCTTACTGGACACCCTGTAAACTATAACATGCTCTTAAATACGTAAATTTGAGTGTTTAAAAACTCTCAATATGCTAGGATAAATAGACATTTACGCGAAGCTCTACTGGTATGATGCCAGTAAATAACATTTTATGGAACAAACTAATGATTTTTTTTTTTAAATTTACAGTATTTTTTATTTATTTATTTATTTTTTTTAATTATTTTTTTTACAACAGAACTCAGTTGATGACGAACAGTAAGTAGCTACATTAAATATTATGTATAATTCTATTTTCTTTCAAAAGAGTTCTATTTTTAAAAAAATATGCTTATGCATTTATTTTCCCGTTGATACACGTATAAAAAAAACATATAAGCTATATTTTAGTAAAAATAAAGTTTCGGCTTTTTAGGGGACATCTGGAAGTATTATTAGTATTATTTAAATTACATAATCTGCCAAAATAAGAAGTTGAATATCTTAGAAAATAGCAATCTAATTTTTTTTACAAGCTTTGCGATTTGTAAGCACTTTATTTTTACAAAAAGCTAAAATAGAACCAAATAAGCAAATCACATCATTGCGAATGAACACTTTAAGCAAATAAAAATTTTTACAAATGAATATATTAAACATATTTGCATAGTTTTCAAGAGAAAAACTAAGGTTTTTTTTCTTCCTAAATTTCATAATGGTTTTTCTTATTTTACATATGTTGTTTCCTTCGGAAAAATAAAATCATTCACTGTTTAATTTGTACATTTACATTACCACAATTACTATGTTAAATTAAAATATCTCATAAAAATGAGCTGCTATAAAGTTTATTCAAGCAAAACTAATCCAATATGTTAAAAAACAAAATAAATGCAGGCGTGCGTTAAGCTCAATTAGCTTCAACGTTCGTACGAAAGATGCAAAACATAAAATAAACCATGGAATACGAATGCTGCGTCACTAGACGCATTTCGTATTGTGTTTGAGGCCCACGAAGCATATTGTTTCCTCTTAACAAGTGTTCTCTATAGACGACATGATTTTAAAAGCTCAAAAATGATTTTCTAGCTTATTATGGTTTACAGTCATATTATTTTCAAACTTTAAATGGTAATTTTTTGCGGTTTTTTGTGACTATTTTCATAACGTAGTCACCAAAAATGAGATACAGCCGCTAATTTTACCATTTATTTGATAAGCATATTAGGTGAGGCTTTTAGATAACGCCGAACTCATCTTCATCATACTCCTTTATTAATCGGAAACAAATCTCTATCGAAAACGTTCATTCACTTGGTTATTTACTTAATTTCGCAATTTACGTAAATATTTTTTAAGGATTGGATTACAACTTCAAAAACCTTTTTTTAAGCTTAATATCAATTTGTATAATAATTAATATTTTCTATATTTGTACTAATATATAGTATAACCGGTATATCATAAAAAATTCAAGTACTTTTGTAGTTCAGAAGCATTTATACATTTAAAAAACATAAAAATTCTAATCTTCGCACTTGATGAAAGCAATCGTTTTCTTCATTAGTGCAAAATTATAAAAATATATAACAATATTTATAAATTTTAAAAATATTTGTACAAATAAAATAACTAACTTTAGAATTTTTTTTAAATGGCCAAAGAGAATTTCTTTTTAATGGCTTTAAAATAGCCGTTTCGTTAACTACCTTAATTCTACATTTTTCTATTCTAGAAAACAAATTTTTAACATATTTTCATTTTCTTTCACCATTTTCTAATTTTAAATCACCTTTTAAAAACTTTAAACTAAAACACGTACTAACAAGAAAAGAATATTTCACAACACCATACCAGACTAGGGCAAAAGTTATCAAATTATCACTGTTAACATTTTGCACAAGAATAATTCACATAAATGTAATCGTGAACAAGGACAACATATCAACATCTTTTCGGATTGTATCAAAAATAGATCATGTTCAAAATGACGAAGAGAGTTTGGAACTTGATGAATTTGGCACGATACATGTATAGGCAATTCATCCTAAACATCAACTGTAAACAGCTTCACTAGTTGTAAGGAAAAATCAACATAGATAAAGCGATATGTAATTAAAAAATTATCCAAACGCATGGCAACAGGAATAACAGTAGGAACCACAAATCATTGGTAAAGTTTCCGTTGTCGCCTCCTTTTCGGCTTTCCTACAAAAACATACACACATTTATATGCTATGAGCTTTTACACAAGTCGTTGGATAGACGGACAAAACACAAAGCATGATTTTATTGAAATCAATGCATGCATTATAACCAGCACCCATGCATCTTATAGCAGAAGTACTATAGATTCTAAGAGCAATCAATACCTAGTTCTTAAAATATTCTCCTGTTATTTATAATCTTTAATAGGTTTTTTTAACTTTTTAAATTTCTTTGAAATGCAGTACAGGAAGGAGGTGATAATTAAATTGGGTAATTGATGAAATTATAAAAGATCTGCATGCATAGTTTTATTTTAATCAATATTCTGTAATTAATGATTAATTTATTAATATATCTTCGCTGGTAGGGAACTATTGAAAGCTGGCAAATGGCGATTTGACAGTGTTTGTTGAAACATATTGTTCACCACATTTTGCAGAAGACTTAAGGCGATGGTGATCATCTTACTAAAGAGATTCTGACTACAAAGGAGATCATACCAAAAAAAAAAAAAAAAAAAAAAATTCAAATAATGATGATCATCATCATTAATTTACCAGATTCAAAGATTCAGTTCATAATGTTCAAACAAAGCCAGTTTTTTTTCTAACATTCTGATTTTGATACTGCGTTGCTTTTAATCAAAAAATTAATAATTTAAGGATAAGTTTAAGTAATTGAGTCAAAATAGAATCATAGCAAACAGCTCATTCATTTCTATTTACTTTTATTATTATTATTTAGTTTTGATATTTGAGAATGCTAATCATCAATCTGGGAGTTATTTCTTTGATATTGTGTTGGTAGCTCTCTTGAATAAATGATGAAACCAATGAATATAACAAATCGTCATAAAGTTCACACTGCGCCAGTCTTTGAGTTTTGAACTTAAGATGCTTGTTAATAATTCACAGTTGAAAACATTTCCACTTTAATTAGATCTGATAAGAATAATTAAAGCACAGATTGGAAGAGACAAATTAAAACTGTAATTTTGAGCTAATAGCAAAAACTTTTTAATTTTTTACTTGGAAATTGACGCTTTGCCAGGTGTTCAGTTTTATAAGTCTCTCCATTTTTCTCCATCTAAGCTATCAACTCAAAAAACTTTCTTATGAAACGCTGTGTGTTTTCAGTACAGTTATTTCAATTGAAGATCGAACAAAATTTTAAAATAGTAACTTTGCTATGTTAAGGTAAAGGAAAACTATAGTTTCATTCAAATTCGTAATATTGAAAATTTATTCCTCTAAAACAATTGTAGAAAGTCATGCATTAATACATTATACAGACAAAGCTTAAGCACCCAAAGCATAGTTAAGAGCAAGCCAAGAAAAGAAGCTTAAAGAATGCGAACAATTAATCTACTTACGCTTATTGCACCTGTTGCCAATCCAACCTTTATCACAGACGCACTTGTGGTTTTCGCAAACACCATTCACACATCTTCTACACCCTTCTAAGAAAATAAACAGAAATAAAAAACATAAATGATAATTTTTTTTAAAAAAAAATATCATTTTACGTATAGAATATTTGATATAAATTGCTCAGATTTCAACTATCCCCATCCGTCTGTTTAAAAGAAAAGCCATGACATATAATCAAAATTAAAAAAATATCGTGATCTTGATATCACAAATAACTAAGATATTTTATGAGTTTATTTATATTATCTTGATATCAGGGTCGTGCTTAGGGTTTTAGCGGCCCTGGGCGAAACTTTGCGTCATTTTAACCATGGTTAATAAAGTCATGTTTTGTTTAACAAAGTTTATACTAGACATTGATTTTTTATTTTTTTTTTTCAGTCAGACTTTTTTTAAAAATTACTTTTGCGTTTGACTATCAAATTTCTTACAAAATGTATAAATAATACTTAATAATTATAATAATACTGTAACAAAAATTCTTAATACCACTAATAATAAAAAGGTTAGTATTATTATTTTATCAAACTAAAAATATTGATGAATTGCAAAGACAGAGAAGCAACTTATCAAATGAAAAGTGAATTTTGATTGAGAACAGAAACTTCTTTAAAGTAAATTATTTTTAGCAAAACAAGTCTTTATTCGTTATTTTTAAGTAGATACCCTAACTTTAATAAATTTAAATGGGTATTGATAATTCCAAAATAATGCGACCAATTTCATTTTAAGAGTTAAATCTAAAAAAATATAATTTAAATAACGATTTAAAGCATGAAAAAGTTTTAATATTTTAGTTAAATTTTATTTTTAAATTTAAAATCATCTAGAAAAACTAACTTTCAGTTGTACCCATATAGTATCTTTAACCAAAATTTGAAATTGTTAAATTTGATTTAAAGTGAACTGTATTTTTAAATTTAAAATCTTCTAGAATAATTAACTTTGTTGTACTCAGATAGTATCTTTAACCAAAATTTCTTTCAAATTTATTGCCCCACTATAATATAAATGATGTAGTAATTACTAATCTAAATGTGCAACGTGCATCCTGAAACTAAGTATGAGATGCTTGCATGTTAAAAGGGTTTGACCTCTGCGATTTTAGCAAAATTTTAAAAGGTTCTTTATGCATAAATATTTTAAGATTATAGTATTGTACTAAAATACTGCAATATAATTTGAAACTAAAATGAAGTAAGGAGAATCTCCGTTTCTTAGTATGAAAATTCAATAGAATTTTTTTTTCGCTGGTTTTGTTGCCATTATAAATTTTGTGTATGAAGGTTGCTATCTTTGCACATATTTAAATATTAGCATTTTTATTTTCTTAAGAGTCATTTTTCTCATGATCTTTTTGTAATCATTTTGCCCAACTCTAATTTTCAAAAGATTTCTCTAGTTCCTCTTGTAGATTCACAGTTTCTCATTGGGTTTCTTGAGCTTTTCGTCATTAATTTTTTATTTATATTTAAAATATAATTTTTGACAAAACTAAATTCTTTAATTGTAAATTTCATCTTCAAAAGATGAATTTCTTCAATTTCAAAAAATTCAGCTTAAAATTATTTTAGGAGAGTTAAAGAATCTAACAAAAACAAAACTTCTTGAAAATCAATTCAGTAGTATCTGAGAAAATAGCTCTCTAAGTTGGCCATTTCAACATGGTCCAGATAATAACGAACACCCCTTAATACTAGATACATAATTTTTCCTGAAAAAGCCATGCAAAAGAAGAGAGAAACAGTAATAAAAATTACCATGTCTGGCAAGTTCAGCTGGCCTTTCCACTTGTTTTTCACACTGATTACCTGTGAAACCTCTCTTACAGCGACATCTGTTGACTCCCACGCAACGGCCACCATTTAAGCAAGGAAGATTTTCACATTTACCTAAAATTAAATCAAATTTTTATGTTAAATTGTATATTCAATATTCTACGAATATATATATATATATATATAAATTACTCTACATAAAAAAAATTACTTCTTAGATACATTCCTTGTTTAGAAAACATTGAAAAAGATCTAGTATTGACGGGGGAAAGGAAAAATTTTGGTGACTTAATCTCTCGTCTAGTAACGATGGAAGTTTGATAAAAATTTCTCCTAAATAACGCTGAGCGTTCCCTTATGAGTGAATCAAGAACACCAGCAGATATTTTTTTTTTTTTTCTGAACTATGATAGTTGGAAATCAGGCAAATACTAATTTTATTAGTTTCGAAAAAAATTTTGCTAACTTGATAAAACTTTTGCTAACTTTTGCTAACTTAAATTTATAGAATTGCATAAGTATGTTAAGACGAAGAAGCTAATGTTTATAAAGATAATAATACCTGTAGTGCTTATTTAATCATATAAAAAATAGCAAATATTTTGTTTATAAAACTTACTTTGTGTTCATGATCATTAATAAGTTAAATATAATAATTATTCATCATGTTTTTATTTGTGTTTTATTTTTACTTTATTTTCCTTTTGTTGTTAGTTTTTTATAACCGTCGTTATACAGCCAACCCAATATTTAGTTTACGACTACCAATGATGCATTTTCCGCACTCTTGTAATTTTGAACACAGTCCACTGGAGAAGAGAACTCCTGTATCAAGCATAGGAGGAAATTTGCCTTCATGGAGGACTTTTTGAGAGAACTAACCTTCGTTAAATGGAGAGGAAAACTACGAATACCTATCACGGTTAGCCTGGTGGTAAGATGACTCTAACCCATGATCAGTCTACCACTGAGGATATTTTATGTCAACACTGTGGCCCATGCGGAATTTCGTATCAAACAGCCCTAGCTGGAATTCGAACCCGATCCACCTTATGGGAGGCAAGTGTTCTATCCCCTGACCCACCACGGCTTCATTTATCATGTTTTATTTTATAACCGTCGTTGAACAGCCGACCCAATTTCATGGGTTTACGACTTAATGTTCAACTCCGTAGCCTTGTAATTTTTGAACCAATCCAGAAGACAAGGAAACTCCTGGATTAGTACCCCCAGAGGTATTGATTTGTTATGGGAACATGGAGGACTTTGAGACTCGACAGATTTTACGTGCATCAGTCACCATTTACTACACGGGGAGTCTTCGGCCGGCGAGGATCGAACCCACGACCTCTTGGACATGGGCCCAGCGCCCTACCGACCAGGCTGTCCCGGCCTTCATTTATCATGTTTTTTTTTTTATTTTTTTTTTTATAACCGTCGTTGAACAGCCGACCCAACTTAATAGGTTTACGGCTACTAATGTTCAACTCCGTAGCCTTGTAATTTTGAACCCAATCCAGAAGACAAGGGAACTCCTGGATCGAGTATTGGGAGAAATTTGCCTTCGTGGAGGACTTTTTGATGGAGCTAACCCGCATTTGCGTTACATGGAGAGGAAGACCACGAGAACCTCCCACGGTTAGCCTGACGGCAAGGGGACTCTAACCCATGATCCGTCTACCACTGAGGATATTTCACGTCAGCACTGTGGTCAGTGCAAGCCGGATGCGGAATTCGTATCGACTGGGATTCGAACCCGGTTCGCCTCATTGGAAGGCGAACGCTCTATCCCCTGAGCCATCGCGGCTCATTTATCATGTTGTGTATATTTCGTGATTGTTTAATATACTTATACATAAACCAAATATTTCTCATTTGAAAAATCGGTGTAACATTTGTCATACCCGCCGATAAAATATTTTCGCATGAGATATAAGTTCATAAACTATAACAGTTCATTCAGTGGATCAATTTCTTTTTAATTAATATAACAATATAAAATGAAGCAACATAAAAAAAATGTATTGTAAGAAAGTTAAAACAAGGGCTTAAATCTTTTAAAACATTCTACATTTGAGTATTTTTTAAGTAATTTCGATCGATCGCTGTTTCATATGAAAACACTCGCAAGTAAAAGTATCTTAAATATTTATCGGTTCTATACCTGTTGTAGTTTATTTTAGCAAATAAATAAATACATAAATTAATAAATACATAAATAAATCTATACATAAATAAATCTATGCATAAATAAATCTATACATAAATAAATACATGAATAAATAAATAAATACATAAATAAATAAATAAATACATAAATAAATAAAGACGTAAATAAATAATAAGTGAATAAAATAATTTTAAACACATCTGTTAAACTGCAGAAAAGCAATTACATTTAAGATGCTCCAGTGTTTATTCCTTTAATTTTTGAATGAATTAATGCTTTCGAGGCGATTTGAAATTTTGTTCCAGTATGTTTAGGGCAAAAATTTTACAATTAACTATTGCCAAATTCGATTTTTATTTAAACGTTTCTTTTTTCTTTTTTTTTTCTCCACAAGTAAGGCCAATATATATATCGACAAAAATATTCTAAAATAATTTGCATTTGGTTTTGAAACCTTACATGCTATGGACAGGTCACAATAATAAAATTATGTCGCATTTCAGACCCTAGCTTTCCTTTATATGAGTTATTACTTAATTTGGAAAACATATTTTGAATTTGTTAAACATAACAAATAAGCTCAGTTGTTTTGTTCTCTTCTTGTAGTAGTTTTACTTTTTTGTAACATGAGCTATTCCCATATTTCAAAAACATTTTGCTACAAAACGATTATGATTAAGGATTTGCAAAATGCAATAAGTGCACTATGTTAAGCACTGTAATGTTTAAATATATAGCAAAATTTTAGAAACCAAATCTGAACAACTGGGAGGAAAGTGCAGAAGCTCTTTACCTATGACAAAACGATAAATTTGTAAAATGTCAGGAAACATGGTATTATTTAGCTGTTGTGGTGCTAAAAATAGGTTGATTTTGAAACATGCATTGACCAAAATGATGATTGATGGTTTAAGTTTCCAAGAAAGAAATAGTTTTCCTGAAACAGGGGTGTCTGTTAACAATCATTTGAATGAAATTTCAAACACTCTATTCAAAAGAGCAGCTGAAAGCTATTGTAAAGAATAACCCTTCCTCAGCAGAACTTCTTTGTTAAGAAAAACAGTAACTGCTTAAAATGATTTCATTATGTTGTCTTTTGAAAAGGTTCTTAGACAGTATCCATGACACTCTCAGCCCTGAAATATGATAAAACTTTAATTGTGAATGGTTTAAAAAAAAAAAAAAATAGTGTAGCATATTTATTACAAACTGACATATGGGGTGCCTTGAGAAATCCCTCCTTTTAAAAAGAAAAGCACGAATTTCGGAAGAACATGAAGATTAAAGCTTAAAGAAAGAAATAACGAAAAACCCTAATGAAATCAAACGAATGATTAAATTAAAGCACGTTAAAAAAAAGTACCAAAACTTATTTAATTGTCAGTGTATGGGTCGATTGGACCGATAAAATAATTACCTAAGAATTGAGACCTATCATCTAATAAGACGTAAAATATCCTCAGCGGTAGACGATTCATGGGTTAGGGTCCCCTTGCAGTAAGGCTAACCGTGGGAGGTTTTCGTGGTTTTCCTCTCCATGTAACAAAAATACCGGTTAGTTCCATCAAAAAGTCTTCCACGAAAGCAAATTTCTCCCAATACTTGATTCAGAAGTTTCCTTGTCTTCTGGATTGGGATCAAAATTACAAGGCTACGGATTTGAACATTTGTAGTCATAAACCCAAACAAATTTGGATCGACTGTTCAACTGCGGTTATAAAGTAAACCAATTTAGAAAGGTTACCGACAGTTAAAAAAAAAAATTGGAAAAAAATCGGGATAATGCATTTATGAAGCTATTTCAACATTAATTACTCCGTAGAAATACAGAATCTTGAAATCTATTTATTTCGAATTAATTTAAGTTTTGACTAGACCTGAGTATTTGTATTGAGCAAAAGGCAGGCGTTAAAATATAAAGAAATAATATATATAAAGAAAATAAAGAAATAAATTATAAAGAAATTAATCAAATGTCTAAACAATTCCATGTATACATTTTTACATAAGTCAGGCGTCATTCGAGTAAATTTGAATTGCACACAGTAGATCAAATATGCAAACAAAGAAAAATAATACTTACTAAAATCGCATCTGGCTCCATAGTAGCCATTTCTACATGCACAAGTATCTTTCTGAATACATTTTCCACCATTCAAACACTTCTCACGGCACATTCCTAAAATTGAACAAATATATGAGTTTTAAAACAGAAATATATTAAATAATTATGTGCTTAAAATTTAGTTTAAAAAATACATATTGTTTTCTAACGATAAATATACAACATACCCCCTTCACAGTGAGGTCCTTGATAGCCGTCAGCGCATAAACATTGTCCTGGAGAAACACATGTTCCACCATTCATGCATTGAGGATAACAAAGAGCTAAAAAAAAAAAAAAATATGAAAATAAATTCGATAAACACTGAAAACATGACTACTATACAATAAAGAAAAAATTTTTATTTTAATTTATTGTTTCCAAAAATAAAATTATGCTATACTCTAAAAAGTACTATACCACATAAATTAATCTTATTCCAAACATTTATAGTATATCTATATCAGCATTGATTATTCTTACTAATTATAGAAAACTACATTCCATAATACATATAAAAGGATGCTTCAGGTTTACACTTTAAAGGATTACATTAGCTTATTTATAAATCATAAATTAATACTGTTAATTAGCAAATTGACAAATTAATATTTATTTAATAGTATACTCGCAATGAACTCAAATTGTGATTTTGTAGCCTCAATAACATGTTGTAAGAAAATAAAGATATTTGTGTACGCTTCCTGTATAATACAAATTTTAAATGTTGCAGGTTAAACATGATGTTTGCAGAGGGAAAAAAATGCTACACTGAACGAATAGGTGCAAGTAGTACTCAGAGTAACCATCAAAAAAATCAACGATTTTCAATAAATAGGCGTTTTATTTGCTTATTCCTATCACTGTCTGAGTTTGTTTAGAAGATAATAATAATAATAATAATAAATTTAAAAAGCGAGCATTTGTTATATGTTTAAAATGTTTTAAAGAAATACTTTATGAATAATTATTTTATGCGTGATAGTCATAGTTCAAAGAAAAGAGTGCCTGGCGTTACTGTGGAATTCTGAAAGAAATATAATTAATAATAACTGAATTAATTAAAAAAGCATTAAAAAATATAAAAAAAGTTAAATAATAGAATTATAAAATAAATAATTTAATAAACAAAACACTATGCTACAGGTGGAACACAGTAACCTGATATAAATTTTTTTTGTTTTGTTATGACATTAAATTAAGAACAACTATCAAACAAAATAAATTTAATGAACAGCTGGTGAAAATTTGGCGAGAAATAAGAGTCTGGAAAAGAGCCAAACACACTCTGCCCTGTTTTTAACACAAGAAAATTTTGCCCTAATAATAGTCACAATGTTGTTGTTTTTTTTTTGTCTAATTATACTGTCAAATACTCCCAACACTTTTTAAGTGTCATAAATAAATAATCTCAAACATATCTTTTTTAAAAAAATTACACGTTTCAAAAAGAATAATAACAGTAAATGCACCTAAACATAAAAAGAGACATAAATCATCTTTCAGTTTTCATTTCGTTGAACTTTCCATCACCACAGCTGATGTACTGGGTCAACGTGACCCTTTCTTTTGTGTATTATCTCCACGTGCTTTCCGACCCCTAGAAGGTGAAATAAAGATTTCCCCCCCCCCCAACACGCACTCTCTGCCGAATAGAAATGTCAGCACTCTCCCCATGTCTTACAAGTGGCTTAACAGCAATGTTAGAAATCTGCGGGATGTCATCTACTACAAAGTGTTCTTTCATAAAGCAGCTTACCAGGTATTACCTGACAGAATAAAGGGTGAGAAAACCCTTCTCCTGACAAACTGGATGTAAAAACCTATTCTTAACGCCCCTTAACAATACCCCCTTTTTCTAAATTTTACAAGAATTAAATGCAATATTTCCTTCCCTAAGCGTGTCTGGAAGAGTTTTGGAAAGAGCGTGAAATCGAACTTCTTCTGTGTACATGCATCACACCTAAGTAAGCTTCCTAAATAAGACTTTAAAAGTCGTCTTTCTTAGTTCTGGATTTCGAGATAATCAAAACCGTTTGTTTGACTGGGGAATGCATAAGTGCGTGTCTAAAAAGGCGAGTCCAGAAAATTCTTGGAAAGAGTGTGAAATCGAATGTCTTCTGTGTATATCCATCTCACCTTAGCTGAGCTTCTAAATAAGGCTTTCCTATAAGTTCTGGATCTCTTTTTTAGTTCTGGATTTCGAGACAAACAAAACAGTAACAAATGGTCAGTCTACCGCTAAGAATATTTTACGTCCTCACTGTTGTTATACGTCCTCACTCGTTCGAAATTCCTATCGAACCTGAGTCAAATCATTGGGAGGCGAGCGTTCCATCCTTTGAGCCAGTATGACTTTAACTAGCAAAGAAATAGGTATCCCTAGGTATTTGGTGGTAGATCAGCAGTAATAATTCTTTAAATTTAAAAAAAAAAAATAATAATGGTAGAACCATCATAGCCGAGGTAAAGCAGTTACTCGCCGCAGTTACAAAAGGTTGCAATCTCATTGCTTTACCAGCCAACACTAGTCAGCAGGATAGGTACGAGCTATTTACGGCGAAATCGACCAAAGAGGTGACTTGGTTTGGGAAGTTGCACCTTATCGTCATTTTTTTCGATATAGGACGATTACCAGTTTTTGGAGCAACAAGCAACTTATATAAATGTAATCACAGTTTCAAAATTCCTGTAGATTTCTTTAAAGAAATTATTCAGAGCGATTTATGTAGATTTGAACCATGTACGGTTCACAGAAGCAATAGTTTCGTTGTTGCTGATCCATCTACTAGAAAAAGAGTTACAGGTTCTAGGGACAAGGGTTGTAAAAAAGTTCATGCTTGTTTCTTGTGGAGAACATGTAATTAAAGCTAAAACATGTGATTCCGATGCATAAACCCATGGTCAGTTTTTGGACAGGGATAACCATTTGCGTAAGCAACTGTGCCGATGATATTCCGTAGGTCTCAGGAAAAGGCTGCAAGTTCAAGAGAAGACTATTTTACACAAAGCGTTTTTCTAGTAGAGCACATACAGTCGAAGCTAGGTGAAATTATTTTACTGAATAATATGCATTTGTCTAAAATTGCGGAGTAATTATTTATCATTGAAAAGTAGTAAATGAACTTTTTGGGGGAAGCCTGATTCAATACAGTAGTTGAAAACTAAAAAAGACTTTAAAACTCCCTTCAGCCCTTAAGCAAGGGAGGAAATAAACTTTTATAATAAAGTTTTATATCGTAATTAATCAAATTGTTAATACCTAATTTATTGATTTTAATAAAGTAATGAGAAAATTACTTTTAATTTGACGAGCGACATTTCAATAGCATAAATTTACAGTTAATTAATATAAAAGAAATAATTAGTAAGAACGTTGACATGTTTGTTTGGGGAAAAAAAAGGAAATATTATTGAAATTTGTTAAGTTTTAATATTTAATTATTTTTATGGATCATCAAATAAATTTCCTTCTCACCTGTTCGACAGTATTGCCCATTGTAACCTTTCTTGCATTCGCACCTTCCGCTTTGATTACATCGTCCACCATTTGCACATTTCTTGTCGCACTCTGGATCTGGTCCTATAGCGAACAAAAACTAAGTTTCACACTTCGACACGGTTTGATATTTAATCTGGTGAAAATCTTCTTTTTCACTCTCAAAAATAAATTAATAAATAAGTAAAATAAAAGTAAAAAAAAAACAGAATCAAACTATAAAATTAATACCTTTTATACCATTTACTGAAACTATTATGATGGTTTAGATTAAACCATAATATTGCGTTATAATTTATACACAACGAAATAATTTGCAAGATAATATGGTTCTATCAAATTCTCAAGATATCATGCAACGATGCTTTTAACAGTGAAAAAAAATTCAGATCAATCGAGATTGAAGTTATCTTTACATCGATTATTTATACTACTATTAAATTTCAGCAAACTACAGCTGAAATCCTGCACTTTGTAAGGGGTAGGGAAAAAAAGTAACTAAACAATAAATCATGCACCAAACACAATTAATAAAGCGTAAATAATTCTATTTGTTTATAATTTATTATAATGATTAGATTGAGCAAAAAAAAATTTTTAGTAATTCATCTCATCGAAATAAAGATTAACTGCATCATTTGCCATCTGTTTGCCACAGGTTCTAGACCAACTTGTGATAATCAAAATGTACCATAATCGAGCGAATTTTTTTCCCGATACTTATTACTCTTTAATCGGTACAAAATATAGTAACATGGGTCTCTTTGGACCTGCATTAGTATATTCGCTATCTACTAAAATTACACCAATTACCGCAACACCAGTAGTGCTAATTACCAAAATTAATAAAGCATCATTTGCGTCAATAATAGTATGATGATTTTTGACGTTTCTCCTAATCGAACTAATATCATTTTTCCATTATTTCTGATTGTAGTTCATAGTTTCTTATTTTAACTCGTTCAGTACCTATTACCAAAATTAATCAAGTATCATTGGTGTCAATTATGGTATGGCAATTTCTTTTGTTTCTTTCAAACGAATCAGTATTATTGCTTCATTTTTTTTTGTACATTACTTATATTTTTTATTTATTTCTAATACCGTTGATTTAAAATTATTTAGTTTTAAAGAAACGCATTTTAAAAGCAAAATTATACATAAAATAAACGAGGGAAAACTTTAGAAATACTAATTTCCACGCATGCTACCCCCTTCACATTGTCCATTTAGTTTATCTGACATAACGACTAATTATTAGTTAATTATTAACGAACGTGCACCAAACTCTTTTTTTAAATAACGAGTGCTATAAGCTAGCAAATACCAATATTATCGTTGAAATATTTGAAATAACAATAGAACCGTCTATAGTTTAATTTAAAATAATAACCAATGCTAAACCAATCAGAAAATTTCACATTTATAACGTCTTCTCCAAACCATCTTTTTCAAATTTTTAAACGAATTTCGGGATCGAGGGCTAAAATCTTCCTTTTCATCTACTGTCGAAATTTTAGGACACTAGAGCAAACTGTTCTGGAGTTATAAGAAAGAGACACAGGTAGGCGCACAAACTCTTCATTTCATTATCATAGGATTACAACCTTTCAACTCTTATTAAATCATCTTAGAGCTCCCTAGAATATCAAAAACTCCTTCCTTTGTGGACGATAGGACAATGGGTTCCATTATAAAAGGAACCTGTATTGTCCAAATGTCATATTTCTAGCTTGAGTAGTTTGGGCTCTGTGATGATGAATTATTTAACCACTCAGGGCATATCTTTTTTCATATGTATAGATTATTTATAAAAAACTCTCATCATTCACGTATTTTCATCAATAATAATTTATGTTAAGTACAAAGCTTAGAGATAGTATTATTATTACAATCCCCTTCGGAAAGAAAAGTGATACAACTTAACCAACGTTAACCCGTGAATACAAATATTGACACAATGCTTTTATTTAATCAGCAACTAACCAATATTTTTGAGTAATTATTGTGTCATTTTACTGAATAAAATGTATTCTGTTAAATTTAGTTAAAGAGTTTTAAAATGAAAGTTCGTAATTATTTTTTAAATTCAAAATCGTTCACTGTAAGAAGTCATATAAACTTATACTTTATGATGTTTAATTTTAAGAATGTATGCATGTTCAAAACATTTGAAAATTGTTAAGTTTCAAAAATACTTACAATCTTAAAAAAAAATTTTTTAACAAGGGTTTAAAAATATTTGAACGCATTACAGTAAATAAAATGTGAATCAATCAATAATTAAAAAATATGAATTAGTTACTGAATAAATAATAAAGAAATTGTATTTAAATAACTATACCCGCAGTTAAAATAGAAAAAAGCTCTGAATCAAAAACAGACCCGCAACATACACTATCTCATCATGATTGATTATATATCAATCATGATTGAAGGAAATAATGCTATAATTATTTACCATGATTTGCACATTGTTTTTGCAGTCTGAATCTGAGCGGCGTCCCAGGTAAGAAAGTCCCTTGTTCATTCTGTATAGTTAGGCCAATTCCAAAATAAACGATTCCGCTCAAGTTGCCACGGCATGGTAGAAAAACCTGAAACACTGTTACATATTACTTTTTAGTGAAAAAAAAAATTCAAACAAATGAAGCAGTATTATTCATTAACTAAACCAATGAACATCAATCATTGATGAAAAGATGGATCAGTTTATCTATTGAAAGATCAGCCCATAAATTAGAGTTCAATATTTGTTATATTATTAATCATAGCTTAAGAAATTCTGGCGCCGAAAGCCCCCAGCCAAAAATAATATAAAAAACAGCCTTTTTGTGAATATAGAAGGGGGAGGGGTATCATCTACTAGATGAGAACCAGTTTATCCGTCTGGCTAAAATTTTGACTTATTGCAAAGTCAATTTTTTTTTTTTTTTTTTAAATATGTAGACGTGTTTGACGATATATTTCTTACCTTTGGGTCTTTTTGGTACTTTTCCTTTCGTTTTGATAGAGATCACTGGATCGCCAAGGATGCTTTCATTATACGATTTAAGCTGATCAAAATCATAAAAATACTGCAAAAGAAAGAAGAAAAGAAAAAATTTATATCCCTGAGTTAAGAGAAAAATGCACTATTAATTGCTCATTTTTTACGAGATAAAATTGAACAGTTCTGAATTAACGACTGAAATCAATAGGTTTAGTACATTGGATGTTGTGAATGCTTCAAAGTATTATAATGATAAATGTCATGAAATGCTCCTGTAAATAAATAAAAAACCTATTAATTTTTTGTTAATTTAATTAATTTTACGTTTTAAAGAGAAATTAATAGAAAAAATTTCAATTTATGCTTACATTTTTCACGCTAGGAGCCGTTTAAATATGTCGCAAGCACCACGGCTCAAAGCCAACCAATTTTATTTTTAATATTTTATAACCGTCGTTGAACAGCCATCCAATTTCGGGTTTATGACTACCAGTGTTCAACTTCGTAGCCTTGTAATTTTGAACCCAATCCAGAAGACAAGGGAACTACTGGATCAAGTATTAAGAGAAATTTGCCTTCGTGGAGGACTTTTTGATTAAACTAACCCTCATTTGCGTTACATGGAGAGGAAAACCACGAAATCCTCCTACAGTTAGTCTGACAGCAAGGGGACTCTAACCCATGATCCGTCTACTATTGAGGATATTTTACGTCAGCACTGTGTTCGGTGCAAGCCGGATACGGAATTCGTATCGACCAGCCATCGCTGGGATTCGAACCCGGTTCACCTATTGGAAGGCGAACGCTCTATTCCCTGAGCCATCATGGCTCTAAGTCAACCTATTATGAGGTCTATAATATGCTTCATGCAAAATTTATTAAATTTTACGTTGCAATACGAAGCTATAGTCCCACCCATGATTCGTGCGGCCCTCTGATAACAACCTCTAATAACAAAATTATGTGAAGGACTTTTTTTTCTTCTTCTTTTTTTTTTTGCGTGTTATTAATCCGTCCGTTTAATAATTTCACACCTTTTTTTTTTCAGTTATAAACACTGATTTCATTAATTCTAATATTTATAATAATATAAACTCACGTTTACAGTCGAGGTAAGAAGGCCATGAAGGTAAAATTTTTAAAATCCGACCCAAACCCCATAAAAAAAAAAAAATTTAAAATTAAAAAAAAACAGTCTTAGAAATTAAATTAATTTTAGGTAATAAGATAAGTGAATTTCTTTTTATAAATCAATCTCGAAAATATTTTAAATTAACTTAGCTTCAAAAATATGTCCTATGAAAGCAAAAAATAAGTGGTTTTCTTACGAAAGCATACAAGTGCGGAGGGTGTTAGTAATTTGCTTATATTTGCTGACAGGGGGGAATTCAAAAAATGTCAAAAATATACTTGCGTTATATTTAAACGGCGCCTTACCATTATTGTATCATTATGCACATAAAAGTTTCAAAATAATCATATTTAAAAACACTAAAATAATAATAAAAGAATGTTTTTTTTTCTTCATTTCTTTTGTTCTTGTTTAGAAGAATCTCATATACCTTGTGATCGCCAGACTTCCATGTGAAATTAACGGAAGACACTTCGGAAGGGATGATGGGCAGATATTTTTCGAAGTTGGGATCCAAAAGGTACTGTAGCACAACTCCATTCGCTATAGCAAATATATCGTACGGATAACCTAAGACATAAATAACATACCTGTTAGAGAACACAACCAATAAATACAATTCTTTCTCTTCCCAAATACATCAATCAAATCAGAATAAAACACACAACTTACTGCTACCTGAAAAGAGAAGAAAAATGACAGCATGTCAGAAAGATTATAAAGACAATCGGAATTTATTTTATTAGATCTCAAAAGAATTAAAAATTAACTAGTTAAGAAGTAATTATTATGTGTTAGGATGTAATTGAGTTGATGATTTCAAAAGCACTCTTGCAGTGTTTCTTCTTTCTCGAACTGAGGGTTGCGCAGCGGATTGCAAACTAAAACGTAACTTACATGTATATATATATATATATATATATATATATATATATATATATATATATATATATATATATATATATATATATATATATATATATATATATATATATATATATACAATAATTCTCTTATTTAAATTTGCTTGTCATACATTCGATGTTTTTGTTCCCGTATGGGTGATGCTGCATGTAATGCGACAAAAAGATAAATTGAATCATTGAAATCTAATTCGTCGTTTCTTACACGTTACTTTACTTAAAATTCCGCGATTAATTTTGTATTTCTGAATATTGCTAAGAAATGGCGCAACTAGTCCCACTTTATTCACAATTTTCGCAGTGTAATTTCCCACCTTGAATTGAAATCTAAATCACTTTCCACTTTCTGTAATTTCGCTTTTATTTGTGTTAAAATTAATCATTAGTATTAAAATTATTTCCTTACATTAGAATTAAAATTATTTCCTTACATTAGTATTAAAATTAATTATCATTAATTATTTCACTAGTGCTAGAATTATTTTTCAAAATATTTTTTTGCCTTATTTTAATAATTATTTTATGCAGATATTGATCTTAAGCACGTTAAAACAATAGAACTATTAAATATGATATCACAGTGTTTTAATTAATTAATTTTTTAAAGATAAACCTTGGGTGCATTGCAGGGATACTGGAAATTAGAGGACGGAACATCACATATTTCACCACCAATAGGTCAAGCCAAAAACTGATTGCTGGCAAAAATATTTAGCTTTTTTGAATTTATTATAGTACACATATTAATTTTCAGTAATAAATAAAATATACTTTTTTAGGTTCGGAAATTCGAGAGAAAAAAATCAGTCAGCGAAGGTGTTAAAAAATATATTTTACAGAAATTTCAAGCAAAGTTATTATATTACAGTTTATAGTTTATCTTGTTATCTGTATAATTAATAGAAGGGTTTCGTTGTTTTTTCACTAAATTTTGTCCACACGTGACACCACTGTTAGAAACAAACTTTCTTTTTCTAAACTATTTCGGGCACTGAGATCATGAATTATTTATTTCGTTTATTTTAATTTATGCAGGACCGAATAGATTCCCTAAGAGTATACAGATAGTACAAACGGTACGTATCCAACACAGAAAATATTTTTAGTTAGTTTCAACTTTTTAAATCTTTACACGACAATTTGACTTAAAATTAAATAACTTTTTATCACAGTATAAATTAAGTAAATTAAATTTAAAATAAAAAATAAAATAAAAAAATCTTAAAATTTTCCAAGACACAATACTTAAATTTGAAATTTTTTAACTTGTTTCTTAAAATTAAATGCGAATACAAAAAGTACGTGCTTATATTATCAAACGAAAGGAATCTGCATCATACCTTGAAAAAAATTGTTAAATCTATCACGTTTAAAGTTAAAATAAAAAACAAGCGTTAATAAAAACAAATAGTTTTTTTTTCGGCTGTCAAAACACTTATCGATATCCAAAGAACATTTTCATAAAGCTTTAACAAGCAGAACGAAATTATTTCCTCAAATGTTTCACGCGTGTCTGAACTGCTTACTCTCCTAGTAAATCGAAACAAATTAGAAGGTAAACAAGGCGATAAAGAAGAAAAAAAAAAGACAGAGATCGAGAAATAAAACAAAGAAAAGAAAGAGACGGTTCAAACGCAAAATAAAAAGAAACAAAAACTAATGAGGAACACGTTTTCTTTTCCGATCTTCGCGAAGATAAAGTGGGAGCATTTTTCATCACTTGGGATGAAAATGGTTTCCTACTTTATCTCCATGTTTCATCGGAAAAGCCAAGGTGCGAGCTTATCTCGCCTTAAAGCTATATTTATCTCGACACCACAACTTTTCAACACAGGTTGCCGCAGGTAAGTTTCAAAAGAAAAATAATAATAATTTCGCCAAATTACGTCGCCAAGCTGTTTTCACATGATTTATCAGTCTCTCAGATAATACTTTCTTTCACAAATTGTAAAAGGTGGAGAGAAAAAACGTAAAATAACGTTTGACGTGCGTAATATTTTGAGAGTATTGGTTTTAATTTTTGTCAAATTTAATCTTATTTAATTTGGATAAAATATATTTGAATCTGATTTTTTTTTTTTTTTTTTAAGTTGCAAGTTCATATCATTAATGACGAAAAAAATTATTCATATTTTAGGAATTGTTTTCGGTTTGACACTGATTAAGATCAGACAACTGAACACTGAAGAAGATTCAGACAACTAATAAACTGTCAAAATTAATATTTTTAAAACTCATATTTAATTGCATTTTTGATTAAAAAATTAATTTTACAAAAAAAAAGGACAACTGTACAACTTTTTTTTTTCTAAAGAATTATTTTTCGATTCAAATGAATAAAGAGGTAGCTGTCATTTTACTTTGCTCTGTAAACCATTAATGCAAAAAATGATATCATTAACCACTCAAAATTGTGTAATTTAAAGCACTTTGAGAAATCTTAGCTTAAACCGATTCTCAAACAAAATTATACATACATTGTAGACCTGGTGCAAACCGTGCTAAAGTATGCTTTTTTTTCCAAATATTTTTATTTTTTACTTTGTGCTGTTAAACTGGGGCAATTTATAAACCCAAAAGATTTTTAATAGAAGACACAGGGGTAAATAAAAGAATTAATTTTTTTTATTAATAAGAACCATTTAAAGCCGCTCATAAGCTGATAGAGACAGCCATAACTGGAAGCCGGCTGTAGTGCTGATTAAAGAAAAGAAAAATGTTTAGAGCTATTTAATGAAAGAAATATAGCATTGAATCTCATAAGAACGTTGTTGTGCAGTTTAGTTGAAATATATGCCCATAACTTATATTTCGAATGCTGGTTGCTATGCTAAGTTCACCTCTTTATCAATTTTTAAATTTAAGGGACACAGAGCCAATAAAACGAAAATATTCGATACTATTTTATTTGAACTCATATAAAATTTCTTGATAAATTTCATAAATTGTTTTGTTTGATTTTGAAATCAAACAAATACAAATTAGCATAAAAACATGCTGTAATTTAAAAAAATCATTCGTTGTAGTGTTTCGAATTATATTTCTATTAATAAACGTCATTCATTAGATTAATAAAGGCCGAAAAAAAGCGTAAAAACTGCTTGTAATTGTAAAAATGTGACTCTTGAGCAAATTAACGCTAAATAATCAGTATAATTGTCTACATTATAGTACTATAATGTAGTACTATAATGTAGTATAATATAAAACAAAAATATTGTAGTTCATTAATTGGATTTCGAATAGTCTCTTAATAATCTCTTAAAAATATTCAAGTCGAATAAATCGTGCTGAGAAATTAAAACTTGCATACAGTTAAATGCCATATTTGTGAGTAATATTTAGATCCAATTTCTTTCTTTTTCATTTTTTCCCTTTTCTTGGCGAGGGACACCTTTTGGGAATTTTGTATAGAAATACTTCTCTGTTTACTTTTGCATGTAAAAGGAGCACAAACAACCCCTTAAATCAAAAATTCAGTTTCACTTGTACACAGATTCAAAACCACGAGTGAGCAATAAGCTTGCAAAATAGAGAGAAGGGGGAATCAAGTTGTAATTGTTAGTTTTAGAAGCAGAAAATTTCCATAGATCGCCCCCCCCCCCATTTTGTTCCTCTTGTTTCGAAACTAGCGTCCCCGCACCCCTATGAATTGAGCCTTCAACAGACTTGAGACTCCTCTCTTGAAGACTCAATCTGGTTAGCTCACTCCATCATTGGAGGAGTAGGGGGGAGGGTGTAGCCCGTCATGGTTTTGGATCTGGTATTTAGCGATTGACAAGATGAATAGAATTGTGGTAGTCTCGTGCCTTCAGCTTTTTTATTCCATTTTTCACTTGCCCTCGTCTGTAACCTTTTCCCGCCTTACCCACCCCTGTTCTAAGTAAAATTGCAGCTTCTCTACTTCATAAAAATTTTAAAAGATCTTCTTTTGCCTTGAATGCATGCAAATGAAATGGTAGTCCTGGGAAAATATGCAAACAGAAAGATAAAATGAGCGGGAAAAATCTTTTTTAAGCACCATTAAAAAAAACTGGTTCTATTCTATCAAAATAGTTAAAAGGATTTACCTTTACTATGTTAGGATCTTTAAAGTAGCATCGAGCAAATTTATTGCAAATTTAAAACGGTGCATAGTTTAGTAGGAAGACTATCCTATTACACCGTTTATAAACTTCAAATTTATGCGTCGTTAGTTTGCAGTTTCAGTTTAATTTATGCAATGTTACAAAAGTGCAGTCATACGGCGTAAAAGAATATAAATTACCGGTTAACCTCTGCTTTTTTTAGATATTTATTTATTTATGTTTCGTTTTTGTACATAGATCAATACTTGGCTTGAATTCGAAAAAGGGGTGGTAATTTCAGGGGCACTGGACAGCTACGACAAGGGAAGTGCTAATAAGACACTTTTTGCATTTTTTCTTTAAAAGAACTAAACTCTTGAGTTCTCTCGCCTCTGAGCACAATGCTAAGTGATATTCTTAAAAATCGAATATATCATGACACGTCAAGGCATTTTCATTGAAAGATAAAATAAAAATTTCAAAAATAGTTTGGCAAATGTGCTTGACTGACAAGAGTGATATTAGCAATAAGATAGAAGTTTCAACTTTAAAAACGATCATCCATGAACAAATATAACATATCAACAATGCTGTTACGTTATCAAAATTAATATTTTTACGATTAATTAATTGGCGTTGAATTGAAACACGGATCAATATAACGCCTTTATAGGATTTTAGTAAATTTGTGATGGATCAATGTAGAACAAATTTCTCTTTGAGTTATACTTCGTACTTTGAAATTTTTTAAAAACTTAATGCATTCTTCATAACATGTGAAGATGGATCACATTACCGTTTTGGTTATGTTTTGTATAATAAAATGGTTTCACCACCATTTTTAACAAGATATATATATTTTAATAATTTGATGTATTATGTCAAATGTATAAAAATGCCAAAAAATCTGTTAAGTAAAATTGAGATAACATTTATAACAACTAATTTCTATATTCAAATCTCCTTGAAAAAACTTCAATGTAATTAACATTTAACTAAACTTAAATGTAATTAACATTAACTAAAAGTTTTGTTTAACATTTAATGATTGTAGATTCTAATAATTATTTTTTATAAAACATCTGAGGCACTTACGACGTAGCTTAAGTGTGTGTTTAATCCAAAATCTATAATCCGATACCAAATATTAAAAAAAATGAGTATTCATCAAATAAAATGTTGGGTATCAAAACTACATCTCTAATACAAAAGATGAATTAGACATTCAAAACAAATTCAAAACCTTAAAAAAAAAATATTTATTTATTTTATTTAATTTCTCCGTAAAGAACGGATGTAACAGTTACAGAACGGTTTAAACAACATCGCTTAGAAAGATATCCAAATCCTTTTTGATAAAGCCTTATCTTATCTAAGTCTAATAATTGAATTTTCCAAATGGAAAAAATATGGGTTTTAACATATATAGAAAAATATAGATTCTTTTTAACAGCTGATTTCTACATTAATCTTAGACTATTAGTAGAAGAAAAAAAGCATAATTAAAATAACGAAACGTGCAACGCTACGAAATGCAAATTTATTCACAATGAAGTTTTTTAAAAAAAAATATTGTTATGGTTTTAATTTTTCTTTAATGAATATCATGAGATATTAAAAGTCGTTTCGCTCGTTGTTTTAAATTTAACAAATTTTACATTTTGACACATTAACACTTCTTTAAATAAAATTGCAACTGATTCAACAGAGATTAGGAATAATTCTAAAATGTATGTATATATAATTTTTCTAAGCTTTGTCACTTAATGCTTTTACTCAAAGAGCTATCTGAAAAATAGCGGGAATACAAAAATAAGTATACATTTATGTTATATATATATATATATATATATTGTAGCCAAATTTGGCGGCCAGCTTGGTCACCTTTTAAAATAATCTTGAACAACATATGAACTTTAATAATAACCAAGCCCGAACCACGACACAACTGCATATAAATAGTCTAATTCTTCAACTCCACCTGCAATCCCTTCACTTTAATTAGTTTTAAACAATGTATAAACCAGATTTTTTTTCACCATCTAGTTGTTGCCCACCGATTGGCTTAAGCGGAAGCATTTTGATTTTAATTTTAAAAATTTCCAAGAGATGGCCTACGATATTTTCAAAGTTCTTCGTGTATTGAATTTTAGTAATAATTTAATATCTGTCCGTCAGCCATTAAATCATGCAAACCACCGTAAGTATGAGTTCGGGAGATTTCAGCATCGTAGGCAGCAGAAATATTAAAATTATGATTATCGTACTCTGCCGAGAGATAAGATAAAAAACTCATCCCAAATCCCAATTACGCTACTGTGCTACTTTTCCACAAATCTCTCGAGCCATAACTTGAGTATCGTGAAACGTGGATATAATATTATATTTTATAACCGCCGTTGAACATCAGACCCAATTTTCGGATTTACGACTACTAATGTTCAACTCCGCAGCCTTGTAATTTTGAACCCAATCCAGAAGACAGGGGAACTCCTGAATCAAGTATTGGGAGAAATCTGCCTTCGTGGAGAACTTTTTGATGGAACTAACCCCCATTTTCGTTACATGGAATGGAGGACCACGAGAACCTCCCACGGTTAGTTTGACGCCAAAGGGACTCTAACCCATGATCCGTCTACCACTGAAGATATTTCACGTCAGCACTGTGGTTAGTGCAAGTCGGGTGCGGATTCGTATCGACCAGCCATTGCTGAGATTGCTTCACTTCATCGGAAGGTGAACACTCTATCCCCTGTCTGTATATAATATCGCTCGAAAAAGGCAAGCTCCGTCACTGATAATTGGTGTGGCAACATAGCACCGTTCATTGTTTACAACCTCTCCAGCAACTTTAAAAAGGATCGAAAATAAATCTAATTAATTACTTCGTACTATTTCTATAAAAATACAAAATTATTTTTAAAAAAATATTTAACGCATAACAAACTATTCAACACTACTTAAATTTCATCAGACAACCTAACAAAACGAATAATAAGTATAATGTTGCTAATAGATAAATAAATACCCGAGTTAATGGTGCCGCATAAGAGAAATATATAGAGACAGATAATATACATTTGGATAAAACAGGAACAAGTAAAATAAATTCAATTCACAAAAGAAATTCTGACCAGTGCTGACCCAAATCTTTTTCCAGACCCCAAATAATTTTCTTACTAGAAAAATAGAATATTTTAAGGCGTTTTCCTGATAAAAACACGCTATTAAGTAGACTAATATTCTTCGAAAACGAGTTCAAGTCATAACGGTAACAACCATTCTTACTAAGCAAGGGCCAAGATGAAATAGAAATCGATTAAAAATCAAAAATAGCATTTCACTCGTATGTTAAGATAGAGTTTAAAGGTGATTATAATGAAGTGGAGATAAGTGAAGGAAAAAAAGAGAAAAAAGATTTAAAGTGCATTAACTATCCGACCACAAATAGTTATACTTAGTTTCCCCCCCCCCCCCTCCCCTTCTTTGGGACTCATTATAAAGACTTCAGAAAAGAATGGAGCCAGAGATTTTTTCTTCGAGACATGGTGGGTAGTTGTTTAACTTTTTCTTTTTCAATAATTGCACAATCTGTGGAAGCCCATACTTTATCAAGGGTCTTTACTATTACCTTATTAACGTTCACAAGTCAGAAGCTGTCGGCATAATTTTTCGACAAGGCCACTCGGTCAAGAACCAGCCTCTTGATAAATCTCAGCGTAGACGGAAGGTGTGTCTGTTGCAGGGAATCTACCAAGGAGTTTTTTTTTTTTTTTTTCTTCCTTTCTTTTTTTTCCTGAAATTTGTCTGCTTCGATTCTGAGTTACATTTCAAATGCTCTTCATAAAATATTTCAAGTTTTTTTTAATAACTTAAAATTTTATTTAATTTTAAATTCGTTTCGGATGCAGTTAATTTGAACTACTTTAACTAGATAAAAAAAAAAAATTCCTTTCTTAAGAATGAAAACTGTCACAAAACTTATATCATTTTTATTATAATGTTGTTCGGAAAGTAATTTCGTTTTTTCCCAACAGAGGATTTAGTTCTATTTTTTCACAACCAACTTCTCACTTACGCAGCATAATCATTATATATTTTGACAGCTGATATTGCGAGGCTTGCTTGTGAAAAAGTTTGATTGATTCTATTCTGTAGTTTTCGGTGGATGCCCTTTCAAATATGGGAAGAGGAGAACAGAATTCTCAGCATATTTAATCAGCATTTTTGCGATAGAAAAAGTAAATTCCCTGTTCAACCTAAAAAAAAAATTTATTGGATGTGTATTGAGAAAATGTATTGGCAGTGCACCAGTGCCAAAACTAATTTGCAAAATTTGTCCACGTCAGTTGAAGCTGAAGACACAAAGGCATAATTGATGCAACCGGCGAATAACAAACCGTGAGATCGCTGAGACATTAAATTAATCGTATTTGAACGTTTATGATTATTTGAAAAGCCTGCGGTTTAACATCAAAGCTAGACATATGGGTTACCCGTGTTCTTATGGAAAGAAATTTTTTTGTGGCGTTGTCGTCTGTGATTTCCTTCTCAAACGTCAAGAACGCATGGAATTATGCTACTACCAGAAAGATTGCAAAAGGTATTTGACCGGAATGTGCAATATATGATTTATTAAAATGTTTACTTGCTGCAAGAAAATCGCATTTCATTTTAATATAAAAAAATAATAAAATATATAAATAAATGAAATAAAGTAAACTTTCCGAACAAGGCTTACTTACGAACTGGGAAAACTTGAAAAGATTTTGTTAGGCTCCTCGGAGGACATCCGAAAACACGTTATTGAAAAGCCATTCAATTTTAGATAATAATAATAATAATAACTGATAGAGAATCTCATTTGAGAATTCTGGTTTAGTAAAGAATTTTAAATTTGAAAGATTTCGTGAACCTTTTGAAACTTTACTATCAGTATTATAGTTTTTCTTCCCTTGATGCTGGCAAGTCTAATAATAGCAGATAGTTAGAGAAGAAAATGATTAAAAAATAAAATAACCCAATGATGTGAGATTTCGATTTCAAACAAGACTAAATAAAATTTTGCAATAAGTATATTTACAGTGTAAAAATAGTAAAAATTCCATTGATAAGTTTGTCATAATCTTCTTGTTCGCGAGTGGAAACAAGCTTTAAATTATGTTAATCCCTGAGGTATGAGTTTACTTTGAAATATCGGATTAAAGAGATTCCAGTGAGTTGTATATCTTTAACAAAACAAACGCTTATACGCAACAATGTTTGTTACACACCGGAAACGAACTTTGTCTTTAAATATCATAGTAAAAAAAAAAAAAAAAAAAAATTTCTTCCCTTTCAATTGATACACAAAACAGTGTATACTTTTGCATGGAACACATATCTCATAAGCATGCTTAACAAAATGTATTTTCAAAAAATAAAAACTTTTGGATAAAGGTTTGCTGGAAAAAAACGTCTTATTGGCTCTAAGACAAGACGCAGGAAATTGTTCTTACATGAAACGTAGCTTGATTTTATAGCGAAATAAAACCACTTGCTTTAAAAAAAGAAAGTTGCTGGTTTTAACCAAAAAAAAAATAAATAAATAAATGCGCTTGATTTAACAGTTTTTATATTTCCATTGTTTATAAAACAAATCGTGGAGACAATACTGTAGATCGAATACATTGCAGCAAAAGCACATTTCTAAAATTGATCAATGTTAATCTTTTAAAATAAAATCAATTTCTTCACAGCGACGAGATTCTTCACACCTTCAATTTCTTCACACCTTACCATTGAAAATATAGGGAAAATCGTAAATGGGAAAATAAATGAGAAACGACTCTTTCATTGACCCATAATGCTTGACTTTGGGAACCCCTTGACCCCCTGGCACTAAATAATAATAATTTTTTTTAATACCCGTATGAGAATAAAACTGTTAATACATTTCATTTTCTTCTTTATGCATTTATTTATTTTTAGTAAACTGTCACTAGGATTTTTATTGCTACTTTTATTCGGAAGGAGTAAGCTATTCGTGACAACCACTACATGTAAGCAGTTACAATTTATAAATATTTGTACACTTTTAGCAGCAAACATTGTTTGTTACCATGGTGGATGTAGACATACCCTCCTATTACTATGGAATTTCAAAAAGTTTTTTTTTTTATGTTTTATATGGTAATGTATTACAATTTTAATGAGTAACAATTAAAAGAAATTTTTCTACCACGATAAGTGATTATGTACTTATGTTTTCATGACAGTTCAATCCTTTGCACTCCGTGCTCCTGCAACAGTGTAAAAAACGGATGCAATCACTAAGTGAACTAGAAAAAACTTACATTTTTACACTCCTCCTGTCATATAGTAACTGAAAACCACTAAATGTAGTGGTAGAGTTGCCACGGTTGATTAAAAGTGCTGACTTATAAAATTTTAAGCTCAATTAAAAGAAATTAAAATTAGCAAACTTTTTATAGCATATATTTTCAATTCACTATTGAAAGTGAATGCAAAAAAATGTGTCTATTTTAAATATGAATTATTTGAAACGCAAGCCATAGTAGCAGTTACGATTGGATGATAAATAAATAAAAGTGAACTCAATTCCTACCACTTTTTACATTCATAGCCGCATGTGGCATCTCTTTAGTGTTCACTAAACATTGAGATATAAAGATTTCAACATTTAGAATGATAAGTTATTGAAAGGTTACACAGGGCTGCCAACTACTATGCTTTTAGCAAAAAATGAAGCTTTCATAATTTGTGGTAACTTTGCGAACATCTTAAAAGCTTTACAATTAACATAGCTGCCAACTTGTACAATCGTTTAGAAATAATTTTCTTAGTGGTTGCAGCGTTTTGGTGTATTAAATCTTGAAGTTTAAAGTTTTTTTAAAAAAAAATAATAAATAAATAAAAAATTAAACGACCTCGACAAATTAAAAATTTAGAAAAATTACATAGATAAAATCTATTTGTTGGATAATTATGCTTATTAGATATCTTAATAATTTTGCTTTTCGATAATTCTCCCGAACTTAATTGTTGTCTTACTGCCATTTTGTAAAATCTTTCTCAGCAACAGCACAAGATGGCAGGCATGTATGAAAGAACTGGAACAGAGTGGCGATTCGTATAAACTTTTAAATCAAATACTTGTAGTGATAATGAAAATAAATTCAACTCAAATTTATAAAACAAATAATATTGCATTAAAACATAACCCTAGCTACCACTATAAGAAATTTTTCCAAAAAAGCGTAGAAAGTTGGCAGCTCTAGTCACAGTGGTGCCTGAAAGAACTTTCGAATGGTAAGGTCTCATAAATATTTTATTTGCTTTCTAAAAAAAATTCTGCTTTAGCTCTCTACCACTGAAAAAAAGAATTTTTTATGCTCAAATATCAGCTCTGACTAAAGTTGCAGCAGAGATACTAACTTGCTCCGTTTAGTAAAAAATATTTTTCTAGTGGTAACAAAATTTAAGTTAATTTTAGTTTAGCGTTTTTCATTTTAAGTAATTTTTTGCACAACTACATATCAAATAATCAAAGTCTCATATCAAATACAATCTCGTGGTAACACTTTTAAAGACAGGGTGTAACGATCTTCATTCTACAAGTTTTACAATTTTATTCTCTACTTATTTGTTAAAACTTATGCAGAAAACGGAACAGTTGACATTCCTGTAGTAGAAGCATTCATTAATGTATTCCTGTAGTAGAAGCATGCAAATTCCTCTAAATTAATAACTGCTTATTGAGGAAATGATTTCCTACCAATTCCACGAAAAAAGAGATTGAAGTAACAATTATTTCAAAAATTCGTCTTCAAATATTGAATAGATTGAGAGTTAATGTCGTATCCACATTATGTCGGTAACTCAGATTACAATGATGGTACGTATACGTAAAACTGTAAAAAATGGTACAAGCCTAATTCTATTTTATTTATTTCCTCTATTTAATTCTTCGTAAATACCACCATGCAGTACATATATTAAAAACAAAAATCATTCAGCTTTCACTATTCTTAATAAACTGAAAGAAATATGCTTGAAAGTGCTGCTGTTTTTTTTTTTTTTTTTCCGTTACCGCTTTTTACATTTTTAGGTGTACGTTAATCATCACTGCCTAGAAGTTTTAGCTCGTACTATGTATAAAATAATTCTAAAATAAATAAGTTATAAATGCTTATTAAAATTTATAGTGAAAAGTCATGTTTTTAATAAAGAAAAGAGAGTTACGTAAAAATTAATATTATTTTTTTTACAAAAAAAAGGCAAATTTATCCCTTTCCATCTTTTTAGTGCTCAACATAAATTTATTTGTGGCTTCTTTCACTCAGTAAAATCACGTATTGCATGTACAATAATGCTTAAGATCTAAATCTATTTTAAGATCTATCTCTAAAAAAATAAGAACTCGACAAAAAATATGAAATAAACTATTAAATAAAGCTCATAGTACCAAAATAAGTGAGCTTTTTATATTGTCAGTATAGCACAAACTTTAAGAAACCGGGGGCGTTTTTTAGTATTATGCAAACACTTAATTGGGGTATTCTCATTTCGAGGGCCCATCAAATATTACATAAGCATGTGTTTGTTAATTTTGCATCCCCCCCCCCCGCTGCCATTGTCAGTAAAAATAAGAAATCACAAACCCCTTTCACGCTAACGAAAGAAAGTCCCAACAACTCTTCCCCTGATTCCTGCTTCAACTTTGATCTCTAATTTTAGGACAGAATTTACCAAAACGACTTAACTTTGCATAAAGCCAAATTTACGCTTAAATTTATTTTGTTACGCATTGAACTCTATATTACTTTGAAAACTTTTGTGTTTTAACCTTCTGTGTTCTAAATTCTAGACCTTTAAAACACTTCAATAGCAGAAACTAAGAACAATACTTACATAAATAAATACAATAAATTTCTTTAAAAAAAAAATATCCCTTGTGAAAGTAATTAAAATTTGACGGAGTATCACACTTTGAAAAAATAATTTTTTTGGCTTTAGAGGGATTTAGCAGTTAGCTGAAACAGAGTACTGGCAAACAAAAAGCAAGGCTGCTTTTTGGAACATTTTAGCATTTTCATTCTGATGTCGCCTCTTTGGCGCCTTTTATTTTAATAATTTTATATCTTAATGATTAGTAATCACATTATTTTAAGAATTTAAAAATTAGATAAAAATACTGTATTATGTATTTGAAATGATTTAGTGTTTATATTATTTTAAACAACATTTCAAGATACTCGGAGTGCAAATAATTAATTTTGACCCTTTTGTAAATTAATAGTAACTACCGCAATTAATCAACGTTTTAATATATACTGGGATACCAAGCACTATTCAAAAGATTTTATAAAGTGTTAGGAAATTAAGCACTAGTTTATGCAGAATTTGTTTAGTACAAAGCAGTATATTTTGCTCAGGATGGTGACTATCAGGCAAAGCCGGATTTGTGTATAAGTAAAGTAGACTGTACGAACTGTATGGGCCCTAAACACCAATCTAATACATCTATCAAAATCTAAATACATCTATCAATATACTTCTTAACTATATTGATGTTTTTGTGCGAAAAAAAGTTTAAATAAAGTGTTCCAATTTATTCATATTAACGAAATAAATTTTGCGATTTGATTACGGAATCAGTTTTAATGACATTTTAAACTATGATGCGGCAAATATACTAATTGTATTATTATTCAAAACGTGTACAGAATGAAAAAGATTTCTCTATTCAACCCACGTTTAAATTAGATACAAAAATGGCAATAAAAGATAAATATATCATTAGCAAAAATTATGTCATTATGTCAGGTGTGAGTAAACGTTTATACAAAGACTGGATTGTTACAAATTATGTCATTCCTTTCTTCACTATCATCTCTAGCAAAAACCGGTATCTATCTCTTTTTTCTGAAATAAACAATTTCTTTTGATTCCTTATGCCAATTATTGTTTAATCTTATTTAAATCATAGCAGTGTTGGAAAAAAATATGTTCACATGATTTGTGTTTGATGTAAATTAATGATGTTATTCTGTTTTATAATATTTTTTCCTCTTTTTTTTCCAACACCAGTAGTATCGCAAAGTTTTTTGGAAAATATTTATTGTTTTTAAAATAAATTCTAAATGAAAACTACTAAAACTTAATGGGTTCATAACTGAAAATCAATGTTAATTCTATTTTAATAAAAAATAACAAATATTTCCATCAACTTTCGAAGTTTTCAGAAACAGACAAGTAATTTAATTTTTTTTTAAATAAAGCAGTTTATGATTAATAAACATTTATGATTAATAAAGCAATTAATAAACAATCAACAATTAATGTACTGTGAATGGCCGAAATGGGTGGTTGTTGACTTCCACCAGTGAATGTTGACAATCACATAGTCGCTTTGGTAAATGTCCGTAATATATACTAAGTCTAGTTAAGTGACACTGAACGGTATACATTTGCCAGGTAATTGTATACCGTTGCTTACACTGATGCTTTTTTAAAGTTAAGTGCCACTGCCCGGCATGCATTTAACCGGTATTCCGAACACTGATGTTTCTCCGTCCTAATCTATCCTCAGCATATATTAAAATATGTAATAAATATAATAATATCAACGCATAAATTAATATAAATCGGCTATAACAAATATTTCGAACATTCACCAAAGCGACTAAGTGATTGCTAACATTCACCGGTGAAAGTCGGCATTCTCTTGATGTTGGTCATTCACAGTAACATATATATATATTTATATATATATATAGGTTTGTGATACTAAAAAAATAAACGTGTGGTAAAAATCAAAAAATAAATATTATTCAGTATTGTAATCGTATTTCGGCCCTCCCAAATCATATGTTAATAAGCAAGAGGCGTAAATTTTAAGTTCACTGCAACTGCTGTTTGAGCATCAGGAAAAAAAAACAAAAGAGCAGCAGAAAAGTTCGAACCCATAGAGTTAGCAATTTTTGTAGTGTCGTTATTGATATTTTGGAAACTTTATGACGTCGGTATATTGTTGACTTTGTTATAATTATTTTGCAAGAGTCAATCAAGGATTTCTTTTTTATTTTTTTTGGCCAAGATCTTGTATTTACAATTTTGAGAAGAAAAAAAAAATGTGGAATTTTCGTAAAATTATCTTATTTAAAAACTAAGGCCCTATTTTTTCGAAATATATATTTTTAAAAAAAACATTTATTTAAGATGATAAAAAATTATGATTACTGAAAAATTAAGGCCAACTAATTTGTCTATTGTATATTTTTAAGAAATTGTTTATTGTTGCTGTTTCACATTTTCCTGTATCATTTAGATATGTTTTTTGTTAAATTTACACAAAAATGACTATCAATATTTGTTTTTGAGTTATAGTAATACAAACAAAATGGAATATTAATGATGCATTATAATAGAATGGGCTTTGCTTAAAAAGCAGAAGAAGAAAAAACTCTTTTGAAGTAAAGAATTTGAGAAGATTTCTTTTTTTAAACTCACAATTTTGCAAAAGTTATCTGAATATGTATTGCCTTGCATATAAAATTAGATATTTATGTAGGTAAATCATTGAACAAAAAATTTTAATGCAATTTTTTTCAATATCTCTTTTGTTACTCCCAGGAAAATGAGATAAAAAAAATAAAAAAAAATTTGTAACAATTTAGTATACGAAAATGCATTTCTAAAGTTTACTAGACATTTTTAAACATCGAAATAATTGGAGAATAGTAACAAACGAGGTAATATAAAAGTCATAAAAAGATAAATATAATTATAAAGAGACATTGTACATAAACTTGAATAATTGATTTGATCGATGAAAAATGGATGCTTAAACATGCTAAGCGAAGTAGTTTTATATAAAGTAAATAATAGCAAAATTCAGTAAATAGATTCGTAAATGCAGTAAATAGATTCGCTATTAAAAAAAAATGAAGCATTATAATCTTGTTGTTGTTCAAACTAAATTTTAACATCATTGATTGGATTGATCTAAAATGAATGGGATATTCACATTGAAATAGTTTTACTGTTGCAAACAACTCACCCCAAATTTATGTACAGTACATTAATTAATTATAAAAAAAAAATTCAAAATTTCAGCATTGCATTCTGGTATCTGCTTGCAACCGAATTTTAAAATATCATTGAGTTTGATCAATTAGAAACGGATGCAATAATGTGTTTGCACATCGGAATAGTTTTATTACATTGAACAATAGTTAATTCCAAATTTATATGCAGCAAATATATTAATTATTGAAAAAAAAATAATTTTTTTTTTTTTTTTTGCAAACTATCACCATTGTATTGCAGCAGTTTCTTTTTTAAAAAAAATAATAATTATACAGAATTACTTACCGCTGTATTCTTTGACTTGATTTTTATCTATCCATAGAGTAATGTCATCTCCATTGCGATTGTCTCGATGTTCTCTGGATGCACCGACAAAACATTCCATCAAAATAATCCCACTCAAGAAGCATAATCTAAACATCCTTCTTTGCACATGCAAAAACAGACCCCATGAATACCGTCAAGAGATCACCTGCCTCTCCGACTCAAAAGTTGCTGAGAATCCCACTTTGACGTCACTCTGTACTCACGGCCAATCCCTGGACAGGTACGCAACTTTCCCTCAGGCTACCCCGTTACAAACTTTTATGTTTGCTATCTTTGGCGAGACATCTTCCAAGACAGTTTTTGTTAGAAATACTCAACTAAAGTAAAACTTTTTAAAAGTTACGAGATTTTTACTTTTTTAAATTTTTTTTTATCATTTTTTTTAACGGAGACAAAATTGTCCAGAGTGGTCAGAGCCAGGAAAAATGTGTTTTTTTTTTCTTCTTTTTTTAATGGTTAAATTATTTTTTTTCAGAATCTGGAAAAAAAAAATTTTTTTCCTTTTTTTAATAGTGACAGAAATTTTTACGTCTTATTATCCAGAACGGTGAGTCTTGGAGTCTGGAAAATGTTTAAAAAGTCGTGACTACTATTTCATGAAATTGTTGTAAATTTAAGACTTTAATGTCACAATAATACATTTGGTCAGTGTTAACGAAGATATTTAATTTACAAACAGTTTTTGCCGATGCTAATTGGTTAAAGCATTTTGTATCTTCGATCTTTTTCTTCCAGTTTTTAAATTCTCTGTAATCAGAAATGCCATTGCTTTGGGCTCGATACAATATTTTAAAAAATAGTAGAGAACAGCAAGCAAAAATTCACAGATTTTCGGTTGGTTTTGCCAACTTTTTAAGAGGCTCAACAAGGCTAAGCTGAAACAAAGTGGCATATCACATAAGACTTTGAAATATTTAGAAGTAATGGTGAGTAAAATCAAATCAAAATTACTAAAACAAGACTCATGCATAAAAAGATTACGACTCGAAATCCTTGATCCGCTGTCCGGTGCAAGTTGGCATATCTGATTCAAATGCATGGTTTCTATTAAATTTAAAAGATTTTTAAAGTTCAAAATTTTTTAGTTATTCGTAGGCTTAAACAAACACCTCCCTATCAAACATACCAGTCTTGCGCTTATCAAAAAGGAAGAAGAAAAGAAAAATAGTTATATATATATATATATATATATATATATATATATATATATATATATATATATATATATATATATATATATATATATATATATATATATATATATATATATATATATATATATATATTCGATGGCAGTTAATCAATAAATAAAGTGGGCAATACTTAACTCACCTTTTGTGACTACTTAACTGCTGAAAAATATAACTAGCTGGTCTTCTTTATTGATATTTAAGTTATTTGAATAAATTGATTGTTGAAAGTATATAAAGTCTAATGAATTAGGAACCATTCGAGAATGAAAAAATTTTTCTACCACATTAAATACGAAATTACGAGTATGAAAATCCAGAAGAGTTGGCAGGTATGCTATATAAATATTAATAGGTGATGAATTATTTAAAATGTTTACACATTTAACCATGATTCTGCAACCTGAAGTTTTCACCATTCTATAAAATCTTTTGAAGAAATTAGAGCATTTGGCATTCCAGCAGTTATAGCATTTAAATATTGTAGAAGCAGCTTAAGTTTAGAAAGAATTTTCCTTTTTTAATGGTTATTTTACTACCGATCTCTGAAGTCTCTCTCAACCACACTACAAATGGGCGTATATGCGTATACAATATATCTGCAATAGAATATATCTACAATCCATCTACAATGTAGCTATCTACAATAGAAGTATTCTTCATAAATTTAAGAAGTATTGGATAAAATATTACTTTATCAGAGTTCTCTTTTATAATGATAATAAATTTGCGTTTCATGCTTGAACGAATTATTATCATCTTTTTTTTTTAAAAAAAAAAAAAATATCACTTTATCTTAATACTAATGCCCTACCCTCGCATTTTCAGATAATTTTATTTTTATATTTAATGTGGTAACATAATTTCTACATTAATACTCGCTTTTAATTTTAACAAATTTAATTTAAAATAATTTTAACTACCATTGCATTTATATAGTTAAAACTTTTTAATATTAGACTTACTAGTTACTTGACTGTGTTGTAAGCATTAGTTAAATGTCAAATTACTGCGCGGACTTTGGAGCATAACCTATTTGTAAGTTGTGGTGGGGAAAAAAAATCCCTTCATTCTAATTCGTTGAAATATTGATCTTTGCTACCACTGGAACAATTATTTTCTGAAATTACAGAAAACTCATCGTAGAATTTAATCAAAACTGCACCAATTACCATAGTACCAGTAGTTACTGTCAGTAATACATATTAATGAAGCTTCATTTGTGAATGGCAATTTTCTATGGTTTTCCTAAACTAATTTCCCATTAACCTTTTCTCCATTTACTTTACTTTTTTAGCAAGCAACTTATTTTATTTTATTTCCATTAATACATATTATCAATATTAATTAACCATTAGTATTATTAATAATATAGCGATATTTTGCAGTTCCCCAACACGAATTAGTAACTTTTCACCAATAAGTTTGCTTTTCAGTACATAGATTATTTTTTTTTTTTAAATTTCAATTAATGCATAGTACCAACATTCATTAAACATCGTTATCGTCAATAATAGTATGAAGATTTCTTACGGTTCTTCTAGATGAATAAATATCTTTACTCCATTAATTTTGCTTTCTAATGCATAGCTAATTTCTTTTATTTCAATGTGCATATATATTACCCAAATTAATTAAGTACCATTGGCGTCGATAATAATATGGCGATTCTGCACGTTTCTCTTAAACGAATTAGTACCACCTCGTCATTAATTTTGCCTCTGAATACATAAATAACATAAATAATTTTTTTTTCTATTAAGTTATCCTTGATTTAAATAATTAATTTTTTAAAAACTAGTTTTAGAAGAATTAATATAAATAGAAAAATACGTGGTATCGGATAACTTTAAAAGTAGAACTGTGACATAGTACACGTTTGCTACTACGTAATGTTGTTCATTGAATTTATCTGACATAGCGAATATAAAATAATTAAATATTTAAATACGTGAAATAAATTTTTTTTTTATCAAATAGAGCTATAAGTTAACAAATATCACTGATGTTATCTTTAAAATATATGAAGAGTTGAATCGGCTCTAGTTTAATTTAAAACAATGGCTAATGCTTAACCAGTCAAGAAATTCGATTTCGTTCTTAGATCATCCCGTTCGAACGGTTCATTGTAGAATGTTCTATTGTCAACAGTGACCTTCCTCGCACTCCATACTATCTGTATGCTAAATCTCATCGATTTCGGTTGGATGATTTAGGAGTCTAAAGGACGCACGCACGCACACACGCTGACAGACATTCATTTTTATAGATTTAAAAATTCAATTTAAAATGGGTTTTTTTTTTCTCACTACTATTTGCAAGTAACGTAAACATATATATAAAACCTATTAATTGCGTAAAGAAATTTTTAAGTATGGCTCAAATTTAAACAAATTATATTTAACTTAAATTGTTATGTGGCTACCGCTTTCAATATTCTGAGAACTAGACTTCCGGGAGGGCAGCTCTGCGATCCTGTTTCTTCGTTTCGTCAACTGAGCACCTGGGGTCGTTTGCGGCAGTTTATCTTCTTACTATAGAATTCACCTACAGACATATTTTATCAGAAAAAAAAGTGGTTTCAAAAGTCGAATAAAATATCGGAGTTTGTCTCTTGAAGAAAACATAGTCCTTAGGAAAATAACTTGAATTTAAAATTTAAAAAAGCCGAAAATTTCTTTGTACAGATAAATACTAAAAATTCAAATTCGTAGACTTCATATACTTTTCTACCACTAGAAAAACTGTTTATGCAAAGTGGAGCAAGGTGGCATCTCTGAGTCACTGGGATACGTCTTTGAGGCATTTATACAAGTACTTGATCTGATTTAATTCGGCTGTGGGCATTTCATATCTGAAATTAGTTTTCTTCTGAAAGATACAGATTTTTTTTAAAAAATTGATATTTGTAACGTGTAGGTAAATATACATATATATACTTGCCAGCTCTTTTTAGAATAACATGACCAAAAATCACATGATCTTAACGTACCGCATCATAAATTTAAATGTTTTTATAAAGCTTTCTTTCTATCACTCCCAACGTAGCAGAGAAGTGGGGAGACTCAGTATTCACTAGAATCAATTATGAACAATCCTGGTAAGGTACATATTACTAAATTACGTAAAAACTGTAGAGAAAATTCGATTGCGATGTTAGCGACGCGAAAATATCTGAATTACGTTTAGAAACCTCATGCAATAAAAAAGAAATTCCCAAGTATAATTTTAGATTAAAATATCGTTACTTTTATTATTTAACAATTTTTGAGACGTGATTTTCGTTTCATTCAGAAAAATTTTAAAAGAAAATACTGAGAAAATAATAACCAATTTTTATCTTTTTGTTTGAATGAGAGTTTTGGCAGATAATTGTTTTTTTTACGTTGACGTTTAAATGGTAATATAATAATGAATGAAAAAACAAATATAAGCAGATTTTCATCTGTATACAAGGTTCTTAAAAATTTAAGAAGAGGTGTCACTACCATAATGAAAGCGTTGTATATTTGTATTTATCATCCTTCATTTTAAAATTAAAAGCACAGAATTTGTTAATTTGCAACTAGATACATTTATTTGGAACTATTAAGCGTGGTAGTAATTATACATATTTAATAAAATGCAAGGCAGTCTAATTTAATCTGCCAATTCTTTCTTATAAATTCCGTTTTCGATAGGGCAAAACTAACAGTCACCATCCTTCAAAGAGCGACTAAATATAACAAATAACGATTAAAAATTGTCTGCCAATTGATATCCGGTCACCATTCACCGAGAACTCATTTCACGTGTATTTTATTATTATTTTTAAATATATTTGGAATTAATATGAATATTTTATAATGATGTGATAATTACTTTTTTTACGCTTGTTTCTAAAAATTTTCCTTCCTTTTAAAAATAAATGTTGTAATGTTTAACGTATTTTGAGAAATACTTCAAAAAATATCTTACATTTTATTTTACCGTCGTTGAACAGCAGACCCAATTTTTGGGTTTACGACTTCTAATGTTCAACTCCATAGCTTTGTAATTTTGAACCTAATCCAGAACACAAGGGAACTCCTGGATCTAGCATTAGGAGAAATGTGTCTTCGTGGAGGACTTTGACTAACCCGCATTTGCGTTACACGGAGAGGAAGATCACGAGAACCTCCTACGGTTAGCCTGACGGCAAAAGGACTCTAACCCATGATCCGTCTACCACTGAGGATATTTCACGTCAGCACTGTGGTCGGTGCAAGCCGGATGCGGATTCGTATCGACCAGCCATCACCGGGATCCGAACCCGGTTCACTGCATTGGAAGGTGAACGCTCTATCTCCTGAGCCATCACGGCTTAAATGTATTACATTATTAACATCAACAAAAAAAAATTGCGTCACTTAAGAGGATTGATACTTGACAAGCTCGGCTTACTCGAAATGGAATGGAAAGAACAGTTGATAACGTAAACAAGTATCACGTTTCAACAACCAATCAGGATCGAAATAGCCATACTGCGTCACTTGCAGGTATCCATTGCTGCCTATGCAAATACCCGATCGCCATTTCTTTCGTCGAAAATGCACATCATGTGAGTTCCCCCCCCCCCCATAAATATGGAATTATTGTGATTATTTTGTAATATTCCGATTCACGCTTGTTTCTTAAATTTTGTTTCGTTTTAGAAATGAGCCTTCTAGTGTTTACCATATTTTGAGAAATGCTTCTAATGAAATGCTTTACGAAATTAATAATAGGTTTATTTAATCGTGTAAAACTTTCAATTTTAGAAAAAGTGATCACTGTTTAAAATGCTACAACTGGTCACTGCAGGTTGTAAAATTTCCGAATTTCGCCCTATATTAACCTGGTGTTTATGTACATAACGTGAATTTACATTCTGAGTTTCCAGTTTAATAAAGAACCTGAAAATTTAAAAATCTGAAATTTGGTCATGCATTAATTATTTAAGATCATTTTTCCTTTTCATATACTCTCAATATTACTTTTAAACATTACATACTAATTTTCAATAGTAGACCGTCACAATTCTCCCCTTTCTTCTACTTCTGAGAATGCATTCAAAATAAACCAGTTAGTCTTATAAACAGAAATAAAGTGGGTCTTTCTATTATTCGTTCGACAAAAATATAGCAAAACGCTTAAAAAATTGCTAAATGCTGCAAAAGCTCGATGCAACGAGGGCGGCATATTACGAGAAAAAGTCAGCTATTGGGGACAGCTATTGGGAATTCAGGTATTGCGTAAGGTATTGCACTTCCACCCTCTTGTTTTTCTCTTTAACTTTGACTTGTACCGTAGTAATCCATTTTTAAGAATTTTAGCATTTACCCTCAACTGAATTTAAAGTTCAACTATAGGATTTTTTTTTTTCCAAATTCGATTTTGAAAGAACTATTCAATCGATTTAGTTCGAATTTTGTATTTTGATATGTAATATTACACTCTTTTAAATGATGTAAAAATTTATATATCTTACAATTCAAAAAATTTTTTTACCCTTATCAAATAAAATAATAAATATTTACTAAAAGTTATTTTTTGCATGGAATTATTTTTGGATAAACAAACTTTATAATTGTGTGCAAAAAATTTTCAAATCACTAAAAAAATTTGCGAGGTATGGCGAAATACGAAAAAAGCAAAATTATCTTTAGGAGGTTCAAACTTTAAAGCGCTCGTCTGACCAAATTATTGGAATCATATTTGGATCGCGGCTACCCTAGTTTGAGGGTCAAAAATATTTATCCGTCGAAAAAGTACTTTTTTGTGTCTGATTTTTCGCAATTTAAAATATCGTTTGCACTTATTGATTAGCATATTTGGGGTCACCCCCTTCAAACCAGTAAGAATGAGTCCTAAAACGTGAAGAATCGATACCATATTTTTCAACATTAGAGCAATAGTTATTCAGGGTGGTCCATTTATTTATTTTTTGCTCACTGTATATTTACTTGTTAAACAGGAGGAATTTTGGAATGGAGATAAAATGTTCTTCAGCTAGCCATTTGCTACAAATGGAATACTGTTCCGGTAGCTGCTTATATTTTCCTCTTTTACTCTCTATTTATGTTCTGCAGGATTCAGAAAACTTATTATGTTTTAAAATCAATGACGATAAAAAATATCTTTGATAGTTTACTCCTTTTATGTGGCACTCTAAGGCATAATTAGATGGTAGAGCAATATAAATTTTAAATTTCAGTTTGAACAATATGTATCTCACTTCATTTACTGAAATAGATTGCCCATAAAGTTCACACATAAATATTTCAAGATTTTGCATAAGTGTATTTGATAAAGTCCAGGATGTTTTTAGTTCTGTAAATGCATCAAAATATAAGGTTTTACTTTTCATTTTATTGAGCACTTTAGTTTTCCTCTTACCTTTAAAGGCATTCGTTGCATCCTGTTAAACTTATGCAGGCTTTAGTATGTAAGATATGAACTTAACGTGCTAACATGTGTTTCAGATTTCCAAAATCTTTACTATTACAAGAATCAGACTCTTAACTATTTATCAAGAAGAAGAACTACAAGGATATCCTTTAAATTTTTATATTCCTTTCCGATACAATATCTTTCAGCATTTATGCTATGAATATCGACAACTGTCACCTTATCGGAACATCTATTGGTATTTTATGTTATAACGCATTCAACATTTCGTCCAAAATTAAAAGCCACATGGGAATTTTTAATAAGTAACTGGTCTCGATTTTAACTTATCGTTCTTGAAGAATTATGTTACCGGATTAGCCTAAGGAGGCATATATCTTTAACGGGATATGGGCGGGTATTTTTTTTAACTGAACTATTGGAACCATATTTTCCAGATCCGGATTGCCCATCCATTGCCATATTTTGAGGGTCGAAAAATAAAAACCGTCGAGATAAATAAATAAAAAAAAGAACATGTTCATAGCAGGCAACAGTTGCACTTAGTGAAAAAGTTTTTTTTCTAATGACATAAGGACTTTTTTTAAATTTTTGTGAGGTACTGTAAAGTGAATATATATATAATTAGTTTTAAATCTATAATTTGGAATGATAGCACTTGGGAATAATTTTTTCTTTTTTTTTTTTTTCCTATTACATGAGATTTTTCAACGTATTTAGATATTTTCGCGAAACTGACTTTATATCTGCCATCGGTTTCTCTCTGCAAGCTATATTTTTTATGGAATTTAATAACTAGGATGTTGGTTTTTTTTTTTTTTTTTTTTTTTTTTTAAACCGAGAACCTGGTTAGGATAACCAAGTTCTAGCCAGGATTTTTTAAAATACACTCGAGTAAATACTATGACAGGTGAATAATATTCGGATTTCTGACCCCTAAAATATAAGGGCAGCCGCCGCAATCAGGGAAATAGGGTCCTAATAGTTTCGTCGGGAGAGCTATCCAAACTTTGGACGCCTCAATGTTAATTTTACTTTTTTGCTAGTTTCGCCATATCTCGTGCACTTCTTAAGCGAATTGAGAAACTTTTGTCCACGATTAAACTTCGTTTATCCTAAGACAATTCCATGCACAAAATACTTTACATACTTTAAAATGATATAAGAAATTGTGTACCTTAAAATTCAAATAATTTTAGACTATTATTAAATAAAATAATAAATATTTACTGAAATTTATAATATGCAAGGATTTATCTTTGGATAAACGAAATTTATAACTGTGGGTAAAGTTTTCTCAATTTGCTTAAGAAGGTCGCGAGATAAAAAGTAAAATTAACATTAAGGGGTATAAACTTTTAATCACTCACCAGTCCAAACTATTGGGACCATATTTCCCAGATTGCGGCTGCCCCTATATTTTGGTGGTCAGAATTCCGAATCCACCAAGGAAAAAAAATTTCATTTAGAGAAAATACGTTTTCGTGTCTGATTTCGTAACTTAAAATATCTCCTGCAGTAATTAATTAGCATATTTGAGGTCCTCCCCTTGAACCATTAAGAATGAGTCTTAGTACGTGAAGATCCAATCATTAGATCAAAAGTTATTCAGGGTAGTCTATTTTTTTTTTTTTTTTTTGCGCCCTATAGAAGTCGGTTAATAACTGCTATATCTACAGCCCCTTGCCATATTATTAGACTCACTATAAAATTCTATGTAAGATTATAATTATAAGGTGATACTATACAGCTGTATTGTTTTTACTCGGATGAAACCGGTTTGCATTTGTTTACGCTCTTGTATTAATTGGTTAACATTGTAATGCAATACGTTAAAAATAAATACAAATTGGATGCATATAAGTATATGAAAAATCTCCTGTATAAAAACCCATAACATGTACGTTTGAATATAAGCTCGTGCAAAACATGCAATTATTAAAACACAAAATTGCGTCGAATAATTTGATCTAATTATTATAATATACTAATATAATGCTTGATATAATAAATATTCTATATATTATATCGTATAATTTATCCAACCGTTAAATTTATATTATATATCGTCTAATTTAACCAATTGATACACTAACGTAAACAAGTGCAAACCAGTTTCAGCAGCGTAAAAACAATAAAGCTGTATAGTATCACCTGATAATTAAGATTTTACATAAAATCTTATACTACGTCTAATAATTTGGCCAGGGACTGTGGTTGTAGTTACTGATAATTTATTTCTTTTGATTGAAAGGTAGTATTTTATATTTTCCAATTAGCTCATAACTAAAATGTCATGAGGGGAAAAAAAACTACATACAGGTGTTACAGTAAATCATCATTAATAAAAGATGCCTCTCACTTAAACATCATCAATGTTGTCAACTTTATAAAATTAATGACGTTAAGATATAAGAGACAATCTTCAAAATATTATTTAGCATAAAAATATTTTTGTTTTATCATCGAATCTTCCCCACATAGTATGGAATTTTTAAATTGCTCGTGCTTCTTAAAGTAATTATGATTTTGAATTTTCGAAGTCAGCGTAATTAAGAAGTATTTTAAATTAGATTGGCGAAAGCTGCTCTATAATTGAGGACAATTAAAGTAGGAATATAAACCATTATTGTCCACAATATTATTCATGGGAAGGTTGTAAATATGCATCAAAAGTTCATGGAAAATATCTTATTTTTTTTTTTTTTTTTTAACGTAAATGTTATTTTTTAATTCTTTTTCTTTTCTTTTTTTTTTAATTATCATAGATATCACGTAACAAGCATTTTGTTTGATAATATAGCCTATTTTACTTTCAAATCGCACTTGAAACTCTCAAGTCTCAAGAAGAGAAATAGTAATTTAAATCTATTAAAATAAAGATTTTTATAAATAAATTTATTGAAATAAATTAGGTTTATTTCGACTAATTAAGTTCTCATGGTTATTTTTGTGAAACTCAGATTTGAACTTTATAAAATTAATTAGGTATCTTGTTTGATAATGTAGTCTTTTTTACTTTCAAGACGGACTTGAAACTAGTTTTCGCGTAATGTCTAGAAGAGGAGTGGTAGCTCAAGTTTTTTATTGATTAAGTTATTATAGTTATTATTTGTAAAATTCAAATTTATTATTTTTATAAAAATAATTAAGCATTTTGTGTGATAATGTAGCATTTTCTATTTTCAAATCAGTCTTGAAACTAGTTTTTCGTAAAGGCAAGAAGAAAATTGGTAATTTAAATTTATTAAAATAAATTTAAGATTTCAATAAATAAGTTTATTTATATAAATTTAGGTTATTTAAATTGGTTAATTAAGTTATCATAGTCATTTTTGCGAAACTCAGATTTAAACTTTATAAAATTAATTAAGTATTTCGCTTGATAATGTAGTCTTTTTACTTTCAAGTCGGACTTGAAACTAGTGTTTGCGTAACGTCTAGAAGAGGAGTGGTAGCTTAGGTTATTTATTAATTAAGTTATTATAGTTATTATTTGTAAAATTCAAATGTATTCTTTTTATAAAATTAATAAAGTATTTTGATTAATAATGTAGTCTTTTCTATTTTCAAATCAGACTTGGAGAACTAGTTTTTCGTAAAATCAAGAAGGGAAGAGCAAATTTAAATTAAGATTATTATAAATAAATCTATTTAAATAAATTTAAGCTATTTATATTTGTTAATTAATTTACTTTTTGTGAAACTCTTATTTAATCTTTATAAAAGTAATTTAGTATCATGTTTGATAATGTACTTTTTTTACTTTGAACAAAAAGACTGACATGAAACTAGTTTTTCGTTAAGTCAAGAAGAGAAGTGGTAATTTAAATTCAGATTTTTATAAATAAATTTATTTAAATAAATGTAGGTAATTTAATTTTATTAATTAAGTTATTACGGTATTTTTTGCGAAACTCATATTTAATCTTTACAAAAGTAATTAAGTATTTTGTTTGATAATGTACTTTTTTTACTTTCAAAGTCAGGCTTGAAACAAGTTTTTCGTAAAGTCAAAAAGAGAAGTGATAGCTTGTATTATTTATTAAGTTATTATAGTTATTTTTTTGAAAAACTCAAATATATTCGTTTTATAAAAACAATTAAGCATTTTGTTTGATTATTGTTGACTTTTAAAACAATAAATAAATAAATAAAAATCTGTTTTGAAACTAATTGTTTGTAGTGCCCGAATGAGAAGTCTTACCTGAAATTACTTATTAAGTTATTCTAGTAATTTTTTGTAAAACTCAAATTTCTTCGTGTAATTAATTAAGCATTTTGTTTGATAATGCAGCCTTCTTTATTTTCAAATCGGACTTGAAACCAATTGTTCGTAGTGTTCAGAGGAGAAATGGTAGCTTAAATTATTTATTGAGTTATTTTGATTTTTTTTTTATTTACAAAATTCAAATTTTAACTTTATGAAAGTAGTTTTTAATACAATTCGAAATGAATTTGCTTTATTTATTTAAATTGGATTTTAATAGCTTCCGGTATTCAATATTCCACTTTTTTTTCTCCTTTAACCCATTGGCAAAATGGGTCTTGTGTTGGGTTTAATGGCGTGCGCAACTTATTTGGACGTCATCATACTTTTCAACTGTGTTCAAGAGTAATAATCAATAGTGCGCATGCGTCGTCATTGCATGCGTTGCTGTGGCGACCGCTGCTGTTTTTTTGTTTTTTTTTCTCAAGCAGGCGTTTTTAATACATTTACATAATAATAATTTAAAGTATTTTTATTATTAAATTATAATTACTGGTTTGACGGATGTTTCAATTTAAATATGAATACTGAAGAAGGAAAGTATTTTGTGACGTCTTGATACTCGTACATAGGCAGGATTTGAAAACCAATCCGACGACAAACATCAATTGAGACAGTTTTTGCAATCCATGATTTGAAAAGATGTGGGGTGTTTAACGGAGACGATCCAGATAGAAAAATCATTTGACCAATGAGTAACCAGTGATCGTAAATAAGGCGATCACAATTTTTTTTTTTTTTTTTTCCCTATTATTTTAGTTTCGTTTACGTGCTTCGGAAGAATTATAATCTTCAGCTAATGCCCTTAAACTTTTCACAGTTCTTCGATGGTAAAAGATTTAGGGTCGAGTGCATTTTCATAATTGAATCAAGATTGTTTGTATTTTATTTCCTCTTAAGCATTGTAGAATAAGAAAAACGATGAACATCCAGAAGCCGTGACTGGAGAAGATGTAAAAAAAGGAAATGGAACCGAACTTAATTAAAGTATTGTTTCCAATTTTATTTATTCATTTATTTTAAACTGAATTGAATCAAACCAAACGCAAATAGATGGGAATAATAATTCAGAAGTCTTAAAAGTTTTCATGCATTTTTCGAAGAGAGTACTTAAAGCTCATATTACTTATCTGGAAAATATAAATACAAGAATGAAAAACGTTTCATCTCTACCTTTTATACAACAGAAATAAATTATCCTTAACTACAACTACCAATAGCAGTTATAAGGTAATGTTCAAATTATAGATTTAAAATGTCTAATAAATTTAAATAACCTTTTATTCTTAGAAGACGCTATAACGCGAAAGACACTCTTCATGAAAAATTATCTTATACCTCCATTTAGACCAGAAAATTTAAATTTTCTGTTCGCCTGTAGACTTAAATTTTCTGTGTTTCCGGTAGACTCTAGTAACTTAGTAGTCACTCTTTCTTCAAACCTAATGAGTCATTGACCGATATCGATAGGTCCTTTTCATTTAATAGCATACTTTATTTATTTATTTATTATTATTTTTTTAAGTATATATATTTTTTTTTAATCTGCGGCTTTTAAAAGTTAACTCAACAATAAAAATAATATAAACGTATGACAAAATTTAGTTAAACACACTGACTTTAAAGATCTTTATTTAAAAAATGTTTATCAAAGTGCATTAAATGTATATGTTACCGAGAAAGACAGATATTAAGAGAATGTCGACTTTCACACAGTCGCTTTGGTGAATGTCCATAATATTTATTATATCCGAGTTGATATTATTTTATTCGTTGATGTTATTATAGTTATTCGATATTTTAATATCTGATGAGGATAGATTAGGAGAAACATCACTGTTCAGAGAACAGGTTAAATGCATACTGGGCAGTGGCATTTGACCTTAAAAAAACATTGATGTAGGGCATACTGGGCAAATGTATACCGAGCAGTGGCACTGAACCCTAATAAAACATCAGTGCAGGGTATACCGGGAAAATGTATATTTAGTTTCGCCACTTTCTTTTACCACTCGCCACGTGGTGGGTGGTTATTTTGAGATCCACCTCCATTGGTAAATTATAATTTCAAGCATAGAAAAAATAAGTTCTAATAAACTATGAAATTTCGAACATAGATTTTTTTTTTTTTTTTTTTTCAAACTATCAAACTGTAAACAAATTATTTAAAGATTGCTTCTCTCCACTGCATCATTTTAAGTAATTCTGCCATAATTTGTTTGCAATTTATTCATATGAAAAATCCATTCTGATCCATTATTTCTTAATTATTATTATTATTACGCTTCATTTAATAAAGTCAAAATTAAGTTGGTAGAGCTGATGGTTCAACTGCACACGATATTTAACACCTTCTAAAAAATTAAGGAAATCGTGAAGGTTAATCTCGTCACTAGAGCAAAAGTTATTAAGATGTTAAATTTTTTTCTTTTGTTCACTATACTGCAAATTTATTCAGCGAAAGCTAGCCAAACGCGTGGTTCTAAAAAAAGCAACTAAAAATTTCCCACGTTGCAACCCTACTCTTTAAATGCATTTTTAGTATGTTTTTGGAAGATGGTACTTTGCATTCAGTGATATCACCTAAATACCCCTCAACAAATATTGAGTACATCAAAATCTCTTTATCTGGTGCCGCGAGAAAGTTCTAATAAAGTCTATAATACCGCGGGGTGCAGGTTAAAGTGATGCCCCCTGTCAGTCGTAACCTTTTACAAAAGAAATAACGCAAAATTCTACAAAACTAATTCACCCTTTTTATTTATTATTCTTTTTCATCCATCGTTCAAAAACCAAAACAAAAAAAAAAATGATCATATCTATAATATCAAGCTTTTAGCTCGCAACATCAGAAAATGCGTGTTATTACATCACGTGACCCTGACACCTTCCCCCCAGAGTCATATTAGATCCAAAGATCGAATATGGCAAATAATTTAAGGGTCACACTTTACACATAAACAAACTATGTTTCACATTCACCCAAATATTCACTGAATCTTAGGTTTAACTTAACACTAGGTATTTACTTTAATCACCTAATAATAATAATAGGAAAAAATGTTCAGAGTCTTATTTTAGTTTATATTTACAGTCTGGACAATGCATCTGCATTACTAAGTTTCGATCCTTTGATGTGACTTGCCTCAATATCATGGCGTTGAATGGCTAACGCCCATCTCTGCAACCTCGGGCTTTGGGGTGTCGCACTCGTCAGAAATACTAGGGGATTATGATCAGTTAATAAAATAATCTTAGCACCACAGAGTAAGGTTTCAAATCTCTGCAAAGCCCAAATAATAGCATAAGCTTCCCTTTCAATTGTAGACCATTTCTGTTGAGTTGAATTCAGCTTCTGGCTACCGAAAGCTATGGGACGAATATTTCCTTCTTCATCTAACTGACCTAAACAACATCCGACCGCATTTTGAGATGCATCCGTATGCAAGTAGTATGGTTTCTCTATGTCTGGGACTTGTAACTCTGCGATCCTACATAGCGACGTCTTCAATTCCTTGAATGCCTTCTTAGCTTCTTCGCTCCAAGGAATCTCATTAGGAACTTTCTTTTTAGTAAGCTCTGTTAGTGGAAGAGCAATCTTTGCGAAGTTTGGAATATACTGCCTGTAAAAGTTGCATAATCCCAAAGCACTTCTCAGTTGTTTTTTGGTTTTGGGTGCCTCTAATTTCTGTATTACTCTTATTCGTTCTTTGTCAGGAGCATGTTTACCTGAACCAATAATATGTCCTAAGTATTTAACCTTTTGTCTAGCAAATTCGCACTTTCTCAAGTTCACGGAGAAATTAAAATATTCCAATCTCTTAAAAACTTCTTCAAGATGAATCAAATGTTCCTCCCACGTATCAGAAAATACTGCTAAATCATCGATATAAGCACAAGTGAAATCAGACATGGACTGAACCACTTTAGACATAGCTCTTTGGTAGGTTGCAGCAGCATTTCTTAATCCAAAGGGTAATACATTCCATTGGTACTGGCCTCGGTGAGTTCGGAATGCTGTGAGGTGTTTGCTGCCGTTCTCCATCGGTATAGCCCAATATCCCTTCAACATATCTAGCACAGTAATGAATTTCTTCTTTCCTACTAAGAAATTCAACTCCATCATATTTTGCATTGGATAAGCATCCGGAACGGTAAGAGCATTCAAACTTCTGAAATCAATGCATAACCTGATTGTTCCGTCTTTCTTATGAACACATACTACCGGGTGTGCTATCTCACTTACCACCGGTTCAATCAGTCCTAACGCTAGCAATTCATTGATCTGTGCATCCACTTTCCCCTTTAAGTTTTCTGGTATCTTATACGTTTTTGGTTTCATCGTATCCTCCTCAGCTTTCAACTTTATCGCATGTTTCCCAACTTTAGCTATCCTTATCTTCCCCGAAAACAACGTTTTGCGTCTATGTAAAAGATCTTTCAATTGATTTTGTTGCATTTTGGGTAAGTAATCCAAATTTAATCCTTTCAATGCTTCATAGCTTTCCACATCTGTAGGAAGAGTTGGTGTTTCGTATATTTCACCAAATTCATCATCAATATCATAGACAACTCCAACTGTTTGAATTCTCGCTTTGTATTCTCTCATTTTGTTAACATGCAATAATCTTAAATTTCCTTCAGGCATTTGCAGATAATACGAATTCGGTTTCACTCTTCTAATTACCTTTACTGGACCTATCCATCTGGCATATAATGAATTGGATGAATCATGCATTAGCACAAGTACTTGATCTCCTGGCGCAAATTCCCGGTATTTTTTCCTTCTATTGTAATATTTGGCATAGTTACTTTGTTGCACATCACTTGTTAACCTTGCCTTTTCGGTTGCTATTTCTAATTTTCCTTTTAACTCTTTTAAATATTCCTCCGCTGATCCTTTCATATTCAAAGGTAAAAACATATCTCCGGCCCAAATTGACTTCAATATAGATAACGGGCCTTTCGGTTCTCTCCCGTACATTAGCAGAAAAGGTGGTACTCCTGTAGTTGCATTTGGAACTTCTCGATAAGCCCATAGTACAAATGGTATATGTCGATGCCAATTTCTTCCTACTTCTCTAATAATGTGATGTAGCATATTTTTGAAGGTTTGGTTCCATCTTTCAATCAATCCGTTCCCTTCCGGATGGTATGGCGTTGAAAATCGCGGACAAGCTCCTAAAACCTTCAAAAACTCTTGCGTTAAACTTGCCGTAAAATTTGTCGCATTATCCACCACGATTACTTCTGGAATTCCTGTCCTACAGAATATTTCGAGCAGTGCTTCGCATGTATTCCTTGCCGTTAACGATTTGAGCGGGACTGCTTCAGGCCATCTTGAATGTTGGTCCATCAAACAAAGGATATATTTATGTCCTTGTGCTGATACTGGATCTAGAGGACCAATTAGATCTACGTTCACCACTTGGAATGGAAGTTCAGGACGTGACACAGGTGTTATCGGAATTTTGTCTACTGAACGAACAACTCTTCTACCTTGGCACCCATGACATGAGCTACAATAAGCTTTAATTTCCTTGACCATCCCTGGCCAATAAAAGGAAAATTTAATTCTTTGAATTGTTTTACGAGCTCCTAGATGTGCTCCGAATACTGACTCGTGGGCAATTTCTAGTATTTTACCTTTTCTAATTTCGGGAATTACTAATTGTTGTATTCTATTCCCGTCCAACAGCTCTTCATGGCATAGTATATTATTTTGTATCACATACCCTCCTTTATTTTGCTTCCCCAATTTCCATGCTTCTTGGAGAGTATCGCAACTTTGTTGTTGTATCTTGAATCGTTCGGTTTCATTTCCATTCTTTTTATCACCGCATTCACCTACTGTTGGCTCCTGCTGCTCTTCTCCGTCACTTGCACTCATATATAACTGCTCCTTTCGGGAATCTGATCTTAGCTTCATAGCAGCAGTAAAACTGGGATTGTATACTCTTTTTTGTTCTAATAATGCCTCATAAGTTTCAGCATCCAACAAAATGTCAGCATTTAACCCATTGACGGCTGCTATCATCGTTTTAATTATAGGCGTAATATATCCTTCCGTTACCAAAGCGATTTCCACTTCTTTTAATTCAGCTTTTAGACTTTCGCCAAACGCAGGTTGTAGTATTATATGTCCTTTGTAATCCACTTCCTTACCCACTATATCGTTTTTAAATACACTTATTTGTGCACCAGAATCTACTACAGCTTCGTATTCATTTCCATTATATGAAATTCTACCTTTCTTAAGGGCAGCTATTTTTGGTTGAACGCCTTTACCTTTTTTGTTTCCTATCATGACTTCACCGTTAAATCTTGCAGTGACTACTTTGCTTTCGATATTTCCATTTCTGAGTACCTTAACTTCGGATACTAGCCCTTCCGATACTTGAACCTCGGCCACTTTGCCTTCAATGTTTCTTCTCCTCTCTTTATTATCTCGACAAAATCGTGCCAAGTGTCCTACTCGTCCACAATTAAAACATGTGACTGGATTTTGGGAAGAACTCCGCTTATCAATTCTGCCATGGTTGTTATGCTCATGTTTATATCCTTCACCAAATGTATGATATCTTCTACTAGCCATGTTTGGTTTTTCCCGGTATAAGTTCCTATATGGTTGAGAAGCAATGAATTTAGTAGTTTGGTTATATTTCCTTGCATTCTCGTACTCATCTAGCTTCTCAGCAAGTGTGTCAACTGAGCAAATTCTACTCCACTCATCAATAAAATGATTTTGTATGTCTCCAGGTACTCGTTCTTTTATCTGTTCGACAATGACAAGTTGTTTCAGGCTGTCGAAATCATTAATTTTTAGTCCCGAAACCCATTCGTTAAAATAGTTCGCCAATTCAAATCCAAAATCTCGCCAAGTGCTCTCAGCCGCTTTACAATGTCTCTTAAACTTTATTTTAAATGCTTCTGGGCTCAATTTAAACCTTTTCAATAACATACATTTTACATGTTTATAATCATTTGCTTTTTCTTCAGGCTCCCTTGCAATTAAATTCGCCATTTCTAGAGGCAATAATCCAACAAGATGCGTTACCCAATCTTCTTCTTTTATATGGACTCTTCGTGCTTGTCTTTCAAACAATATTAGATAAAAACTTATATCACCTTCTTTTGGATCAAAAGTACGCATTAATTTTTGCAATCCACCAGGTACATGTTCTCTTGTTTCTTCATTTCGAGAGCTGCTCGTCTCTCCTATAGTACCAGTATGTACCAATGAAGCTTCTATCTTCAACCTCTCCAATTCATATTCCTTTTCTTGCCGCTTTAATTCATCTTCCCTTTCCTGTTCTCGCCGCTTTAATTCACCTTCCCTTTCCTGTTCTCGCCTCTTTAATTCATCTTCCCTTTCCTGTTCTCGCCGCTTTAATTCGTCTTCCCTTTCCTGTTGCTTAATTTCATATTCTTGTCGCCTAATTTCATCTTCTTTTTGTTGGCGCTTTATTTCTTCTCTTCCACTAACTATTCTTTTTAATAATTCCTTCACAAACTCCTCTTCGTACTCCGTACTTGCCAATATAATCTTCTTTAATTCGGTAACTCTCATGTCTTCCGTTGCCGTTTCTCCTAACTCTTCCGCCAAACACTTCAAATCTACTTTTAAAGCTCTTCCTAAAAATGCCATTTTTCACCTACTACTTTCTAAACTGCACCTTCTTACAAAAAAAAATGCCACTTCCTAAACCAATTTCAAGACAATCTAAATAACTCACTATCTTCCATCAAACAACTTGAAATTCATAGAACAAACAACTACCAATCTTTTATTTTGAAATCCATTGGGGTTTCCCCGCACATTTGTCAGTCGTAACCTTTTACAAAAGAAATAACGCAAAATTCTACAAAACTAATTCACCCTTTTTATTTATTATTCTTTTTCATCCATCGTTCAAAAACCAAAACAAAAAAAAAAATGATCATATCTATAATATCAAGCTTTTAGCTCGCAACATCAGAAAATGCGTGTTATTACATCACGTGACCCTGACACCCCCCTTTCAACAAAGAGCGAGAACAACTGAGCGTGTAGAGTGGAAAAAAGAAGGGGAAAAAATCTGCTACAAAAAATAGAATGGAACACAATAAAGAAAATTTCTATTCTGTTCAAGGGAAAGTTCTATTTTTCTTTTGTAAGATTTTGTTGATCGTGATTTTTCGGACACCTTAAATTTTATGTTGATTGTTATTCCCGTAATTTAATTTTATGAGCTTTTCGATGGCCTGAGTAACTTGCGTCTGTAGTCGGTAGAACTGTCGCTTAATAATTTGTTTTTTTTTTGGGGGGGGGGGGCTTGGGCAACATATTTTGCAGAGCCGTTTAAATATTTAGTTTCTGTGGGGCCTCCTCTAGACACAGTGCCATCTAAATAATTAAAATAGATTCCAATTTCCTTTGAATTGAATATCCTTCGTAGAGTCATGGTGGCTCAGGGGATAGATTTCTCGCCTTCCAATGAGGTGAACCGGGTCCGAATCCCAGCGATAGCTAGTCGATATGAATTCCGCTCCCGCCTCGCACCGACCACAGTGCACAGTCCTCAGACGGATCATGGGTTAGAGTCCCCTCGCTGCCAGACGAACCATGGGAGGTTTTCCTATCCATGTAACGCAAATGCGGGTTAGTTCCCTCATAAAAGTCCTCCACGAAGGCAAATTTCTCACATTGCTTGATACAAGAGTTCCCTTGTTTTCTGGATTGGGTTAAAAAAATTACAAGGTTGCGCAGTTGAACACTAGGAGTCGCTAACCCAAAATTGGGTTGGCTGTTCACCTAAGGTTATAAAATACAATAAAATAAAATATCCTTCGTTAATCGAATAATCCTTCGAATCGAATCGAATAATATCATCCGAAATAATCGAATTTCCTTCGTAAGTACAGTCAATTTAACTTTTTATTGTTAATAATATTTTTCATTTGTTATTATTATTTTCAAATTTATACTAACTTGTAAATTTTATCAATCAATTATCGGGCGCGAGACACTAAAAAATAGAAGTATGAAATTTTGTGTTAAAGATTATCGCTTAAATAATAATCTAAAAGTGCTTGGATTTAAATTATTTTCTAATTCCAAGGTTTTGATTTTTTGAATAGTTTTCTTGCGTGCGGATACTGAAAAAAATGAGAACCAGTAAATTTAAGAGCCATGTCTAGGTCATAGATTATCATCTAAGAATCTAATAGAAACAAATGTTACGATTTCGAATAACAGAAAATAATACCAAGGGCATAAGGGAAAAGAAGGCAATGCAGAGGGTCACGGGTATGGTTAATAAAATAAAGAACATCTTTATAGAAATTTCATAAATCTTTATTTTTAGAAACAGAATACAAATTTCTGATTTTTAACTCGTATTTATTATTATTATTTTTTTTCTTTTTCGCTGCTATAAAACTCTTCTTTCTTCGATTATCGACCCCAACAGTGAAAAAAAAATTTTTTTTTTCAAAAATTATAATTCTATTTCCTCTCCTCAAAAGATTAGAAAGAAATTAAAGAAAAAGCTTAAATTGAAAGATTTAAATTTATAACGAAATGTATTCTTCAAAATGTACATAATTTTTGCAAATTTATTCTTTTTAAATAATTATTTCATTAAGTTTCTTTTATCAAATAATATTCATTTAACGATTATTTTAGCGTAAATGGTATACAAATAAATGTTTAACTACCATAAAGATATCTTTTGATTTGATATCAAACGAAAGTTACGCCGAAAAGTAAATTAAAAATGACCATTTTAAGACCCAAACATGTTAAATCCACCCATTAAGATTTACTCTACATTTATTTAAGTTTTGATTCCAATAAAGTATTCAACAAATTTTTCATTTGATAATAAAACACAATAGTGAAGAAAAAAAATAAGATTTTTTAAATTGTAAGCTTTAAATGGCAAATTTATTTTTTATTTAGCATTGTTCACAGTTTCATACAGAAATCAAGGGTGCTGCCATCTGTTGACGATTTAAAGAACTAGAACAGCACCCGAGATTTTGATTTTTTTTTTGAATAGCAGGTTTTTTTTTTTCATTTTCCAACTTTATTAATGACCCTGCCTAAAAACTTCTGTTATCAACCTATAAGAAAGTTAAACTATCCAAATATTTTTAGCAAACTCAAAAACTTCAAGCAATTACATTTTAAAAAATTTATATAAATTATTGAAGATTATGTATTAAATAACTGTATTTAAAAAAATATAATATTGGTTTAGAAATTTTTATTATTATTATTATTGTTATTATTACTAACAAAAATAAAGATCAATTTTAATTTATTCCAGTAAAGTTCAAATGTAGTTCAATAAATAGGGTCTAATAGATTTTGCCCCAATGGACATGGACAATTCAATACACATGCATGACAAAAAGCCCTGGTTCGATTATTATTATTATCCTGAATACAAATATGAACACTGTTTACCTCACCTCCACCACCTATAGTTTTCCGGGCCGTCCATCCCCACTTATCACTGTGTTTATCCCTTACGGATAATTTTCTGTTTATAGATTTGATTATCGTTTAATTTTGTATGAGGTGCTATTGAGATGAAAAGCTCTAAAACACGAAGAGTTGAAACAAATGTGATGAGAGAATTTCTTACAAATTTTAAAAAAAAAGCTACATAAAATGTCGGTGGTTTACATCATGACGCGACGGTGGTTTACATGTTATTGTCATTTTAAAACCTTTAACTAAGAATCAGTAAATAAACTCAGTTTTTAGGGAAGCAAATTTCAAAAATTACTAGTTGTTTTTTTTTTTTTTTTTTCAAATTAATTTTTTGTCATTGGCGTTGAAATCAATGTATTCACATTTTTCAAATATTGTGATTTAATAGGATGATTAACTTTTTTTTTACGCTTTTTGACACTTAGCTTAATTTTTGTTTGTATATTTTGAAAAATAACATTCTGTTTAGTGGAATTTTTTTTAAGAATTGCAAGAGCAATTTATAAATACATAAAATTCTTTTTTTTAATAATCATAAAATATATTTTAACTGATTTTTTCTTCAAAAAATTTTTACTTTAAAATCAAATATAAACTTTAATTTTTAGGAAAATTCATAAAGTTAAAAATATTAAATTTAAATTGTGCCGTCCAATAAAGTATTAAGTATTGTATGATTCTTTAAAAGTGAAATATTTAGGGTAAATAAACTGAAAACCCTTGCAATTCATTTAAAATATAGCAAGCTCCTCAAATGCTAGCTTTCTTTATTTTATTTTTTTAATATGCAACTAAGCCTCTCAATTCACTCTAGAAATACGCCGAATTTGTTTATTTCCAAAATTCAGAATATTTTAAAAAATCCCCTGAACACAAGAGTTTTTCCCATCATTGAAAAACTGTGGGTTTTTGCAACACTAATTAAATATATTAAATATCTGTATGCAGAATAAGAATGGGGAGGAGCCTTTTAACTGTTTCGTTTACAATAAAAATATTTGCCTTATATTAAGTTGATCTCTGAAGCTAGGAAAGATGTTCAACTGATTCTATTATGAAACGAGCTCTGATTTGCAATTGTTCTCGGTTAACAATTCACTTTATTACATCACAAAATAAAAAGTTGATTAGTAGTCCATTATGTATTAAGAATGTTTATTCAGAATTAGAAGGCTTTAACGTCTGTTTTGTAACTTAAAACATCGCCTTTTACATGATAAATAGTTTTTACGCCCTGAACAGCAAGAAAGGGAAACATTATATTTACGTTGCACTAGAACTGCACTGCAGACAATTGCCTACGATCTGAGAATGATCCGAAGATATGTCATCACAGTTATGATGAAACGCTTAGTTAATGCGTTCTTAATGTTGGTCAAGCATTAATGAAACACTCTCACTGCATGCGATTCACATATACCATTGCATACAAATGCGATTCCCTGATATCGCATATGCGATCATACCTCGATGCGATTTCTGCTTGTTCGAGCAGCTCGTCTTAAGGGCTCGTTTTAAATTTCCACTTTCTTTTGGTTTACGCATTTCCGATCGCAGTTAGAAAAAATGGAGAACCTGATTGGTGCCTTTTTTCACTTATCAGCTTCAGAACCGTGGTGGCTCATGTGGTAGAGTGTTCGCCTTCCAATGAGGTGAACAGGGTTCAAATCCCAGCAATAGCTGGTCGATACGAATTCCGCACCCGGATCGCATCGACTCAGTGCTGATGAAAAATATCCTTAGCGGATCATAGGTTGGAGTCCCCTTGCCGTCATGCAAATCATGGGAGGTTATCGTGATTTTCCTCTCCATCAAATGTGAATTAGTTCCAACAAAAAGTTCTCTACGAAGGCAACTTTCTCCCATTACTTGATCCAGAAGTTCCCTTGTCTTCTGGATTGGGTTCAAAATTACAAAGCTGTGGAGTTGAACATTAATAGTCGTAAAGCCAAATTGGATCGGCTGTTCAACAACGGTTATAAAATAAAAACTAAGCAGGTTCAAGCCATGGTGGCTCAGGGAATAGAGAGCTTTCCCTCCAATGAAGTGAACCGGGTTTGAATCCTTGTGATGGCTTGTTGATATGAATTCCGCACCCTGCTCGCTCGGACCACAGTGCTAACGTGAAAAATTATCTTCAGTGGAAGATGGATCATGGGTTAGAATCTCCTTGCCATCAAGCTAACCGTGTGAGGTTTTCATGATTTTCCACTCTATATAACGTAAACGCGGGTTAGTTCAATCAAAAAGTTCCTCTGGATTGGATGGCTTGTTGAATCTCCTTGCCATCAAGCTAACCGTGTGAGGTTTTCATGATTTTCCACTCTATATAACGTAAACGCGGGTTAGTTCAATCAAAAAGTTCCTCTGGATTGGGTTCAAAATTACAAGGCTAAGGAGTTGAACATTAGGAGTAGTAAACTCAAAAAATTTGAGTCGACCGTTCGTTCAACGACGGTTATAAAATAAAAAAACTAATCAGGTTCTTCAACGATGGCGACTGGAATAAAATCGCAGATGTAATGTTGGAGATGTGAACGAGGTTCTGATTGGCGGATTCGCGTATGCGAAATTTTCGTATCTTTGGAGAAAATAGGTAGGTAGAATCCCGAAATGAAACCAAAATTAGAGGTTAGCATTATCAATATCCATTTAGTAAATTTTAACTGTCACTGTCACACGTTAGAAGAACTGAGCGATCAAGCTTTTTTGTTGACGTTAATTTGAGTAGCCGAAAATTCGCGAAAACTATTTATTTCGAATTCATTTTGCAAACATTTTACCAATGGAGTTTCCGATATTAATATATCCTCTTTTGCGAAGCAGATTTTTTGAAATTTATAATAACGGCGCATTGCTTTTACTCCTAAAATCTATTTTATCTCATCTGACTTTAAAGGAGCAATTTTAAATATCCTCTTGATTAAAAAGTAGTATAAATATGTTTGGCTTATTTAAATTTTTTGTATTTTACACTTGACTCTTCTTAATTTGAACTCAGAAGTAAAATTGTCCAGCACTAAATCTAACTCAAATAATAAAGATTAAAGTATTCTAAAATTTTTCCTTTTCTTTTTTAGTATACTTCACGTTCCGATATTTTGTATTCTGTAGAAATAATAACTTATATTTTGAGTATGATGATGCAAAATATATCTGTTGACTTTCATTTTATAAATATTTAGTAGAAATAAAGTATTTAAATATGAGAATTGAAATGACTTGACAGAGTTGAGATTTTCTAGAAGAAAAAAAAAATTATGGATTGTACTTGTTATGAATAAAGAATTGTATTCTATACTCTCATAATTATCAGAACTGAACATGAATATTGACCAGAACAGCTAATTCTTTCGTTCACTGCTTCTCTTATTTGAATTGCCTGAAAATAAGGGGAAAATTCCAGAAGAAAAAAGTTATGAATTAAACATGATTAAGACAATATTGGGTCAGTGTAGTCACAACTGGGGAAAATTTAAAAGTTGCCTAAAACTTTTTTTTTTTTTGCTGATTCTTAACTATTAATATAGATTTGAAAATGAAATAAAATACATCTAGATATGTAATGATGATGCAGAATATTTCAGTTGACTGGCATTGTATAAATATTTTATAAAAATGAAGCATCTAAATATGAGAATTGAAACTGGAATGAAATGACAGGCATTGACATTCTCTAGAAAAAAATTGAATGGATTGTAGATGTAATGAATAGAGAATTGCATTTTATAATTTCCTAATTATTCAAACTGAACAAAAATATTGACTAGAACAATTTTTTTTCACTATGTCTCTGATTTGAACTGATTGAAAATATGGGAAAGAATTCCAGAAAAAAAGAAGCTAATATTAAAATATATTTAAAATAATGTTGGGCTAGTATGGTTACAACCACTGACTGATTTATAGAGAGGCCTAAGGCCCCCCTTATTTTCTTGTCCATTAGAATTATTAGTTAACAAAGAATGAAAGAGATATAAGCTCAAATTTACTAATATATCGTACTTATTATTGTTATAAGTAATTTAAAAATACTTCATTATTAAACAACAAGTAAATTTTGTAAAAGTTATGACCAGGGGGCCCTGGCAATTGTGGATAAGGCACTGGCCACAACTAGGAAGAATTTATGAAATGGTAGAGAAAAATTGATAAAAAAATTATTTTTGCTGATTTTTATCTATTTATATTTGTAAATAAAACAAAATTTATTTATATATATATTAGCTATCTGAATTTTTGTAGTGAAATTAACATTTTTGAAATTTCCAACAGCTTCATGAAACATTAATCCTCAATATTAAAAATTGTTGTGCCTACTATGTAGTTTCATAGGAATATAGAGAAAATGTATAAGTATATATTATAAAAATTAGTTGAATGATTTAAAAGTTTAAATTAACCATAATGTTTTATTTGCTATACAAAGCATCTTTATCTTAGCTATAATTATTTGAGCTTTTTTATTCTGTGAATGTTCTGATTTGCTGGTACAAAAGTACTTTTACTTTAGTTCTTGTTGATTCACCTTCATTTTGTCCAATCCTTGTGATTAAATACATTATATATTTAGAGTTCTCCCTAGGATTAAAAAAGGACAAACTGCTTCCTCACATAAAAGGGCGCTTAAAGTTTTGAAAAGATACTCACTTAACACTGCTAAAATTTATCAAATTGTGTAACATGATTTAATATCTGAATTTGATCGTCACCAATTTTTAAATTACCCTTTTATACTGTTATGAATATATTTCAGAAAAGTGATTCTCACACATTATCAAAACAAGAAAAAATCTGTAGTTATAAAAAAATTATTAAAGGCATGCTAAAAGACGATCTCTGAGCATATTTTTTTTAACTAAACTGGAAAAAAAATTTTAATTAATAAGCAACTAGAAAGCTCTTTCTATATTTTAATCTGAAAATTATGAAAAAGGATCATTTAAAATTGCATTTGCAAAAAAATAATTTTAAGATTTAAAGTCTCTTAAAAAATTAATTAATATATCCTCCCCTTCCTGAAAAAAAAGAGAAACTTATTACAATTTAACTAGTTTAGAATAATCCTAACAAAGTAAATATTTGTAATAGTAATCAGAATTAAACAGAGATAATTTTACCAGTGTGTAATTATTTAAACAGTGAGTTATTTAATTTTTTAAAAATATGAGTAAAAAAGGTAGTGTTTTTAAGGGATGATGACTTATTTTTACAAAGTGGGTGCACTGATAGGGCACAAAGTATGGGCCGCCCTTCAAAAAATACTTAAGGAGAATATTGTATATTAGATTATTTTTTAAGCTGTGTATGATATAAACATATAAATGTTTTTATTTTTTATAAGATGTTTGATCTTGCAAAAAGTGTTTTATTGATCAGGAAAAAACCCATGATTTATAAATAAGGTTGAACTTTATTCGGATTCATCAATTCGAGAAGATATCCATACCGATGCTTGTGCCAGTAATTACCACTAACAACCAGGCAGTGAAACTAAAAAAAGCATCGCAGGAAGGAACCACTTTGAAGGGTTTAACTCTTACTTACCTTCATGCAAATCTTTACACAATTGTCTTTTTAAAGCTTGATAAGTACATAAATTATTTTGCACAATGACTATAATAGATGGTGCAAACAGTTACCAATGCAGTAATATTTCATTCAAGTCAGATGCAATAACGTTTAGTTTGAAATATAATTCTATTAGGCTTTAGTCTAAATAGATGTATAATAATTATTGTTATCTTTTTATTCTAGTCAGCAGATCTGCACAAAGAGGAAATTTTTGTCCTGTTTGTGAGAAAAAGTTCTCTTCAAGGCAGCGATTGTCAAGTCACATGGATACTCATAAAGATGTGAGACAGTTGCACAGATGCTCCATCTGCTTGAAAACATTTACCTTGAAAGATAACCTTAAAAAACATTTTAGAATATTCCATCAACTAAATATGGATTATTCATCATCAAAGAATCTTTTAATTTGATGAGTCTTTTTTCTATATTAAACAGCTTATTTTACATAATAAAATTTGATCAAAAAGGTCATTTGACTATATATTTCTTATTAATATTTGTAATAGTTAATGTGATAAACTAACTCTGGTTTCCATTTTTCAAACTTTTTCCACGAACCTAGAATATTTTGAGATTTTCTTCTTGAAATAACTTCCAATAACTTTTCTATTGAAAGAACTTATATTTATTTTTAAAACCATTCAAACTTATTCTTTCTTTTAATTCCTTTTTTATGACTCACTAAAAGTGGAAAAATACAAGTCACTCTGCATTTTATCTGGAAAAACAACCTTTATGCTGTAAACAAGAAGCTTTTTTGATGATTAGATGTATAAAATAAATAGATGTTTACTTAAAAAGTAAAAGTGAAAATAAATATTTTTTAATTATATCCAGTGCTTATAAATTTGAAATATGTTTTGTGTTATTCGAAACATGGTTAAAAGCGAATTCCTCTTTAATGAATCCTCCTTAAAACAAATTATTTTTATTTTTTTGTTGGAATATAACAAATTTATTAAAGACTGATCTCGTTGTAACTTTTTTTTATAACTGTCATATTTCTTCCCCATTTTAAAGGTATTGTTTGTATTGATTATATATTACAATATAACTCTGACTATTGAGATTAATTGGGATCTCTTCTTATCTGGATTATTAAATATTCAAATAACCAATAAAAAAATAAGTTATCTTCTGAAAGAGAAGGGGGAAAAATAGTTTTATTTTTAAATTAATTTATTAAAAATACAAAGAACTGCCTTGCAAAAATTTAACAATGTTTTCTGCTATTTTTGGATTTATAAATAATTTATCATTTCTACTTTCATCATAAAATCTAAAAGCCACACTTTACTTACATAGTTCTTTTTGCTAAGTGTTCCTCATCGTTAGTGATATGAATGATTGAAGTATGGAAAATTGAAATTCTGTTGTATTAGAATATATATTTTTAATTTTATATGCTTTTATGCTTAGTATATATTTTTTTTTATGCCTTTTCAATTCTGATGTTGGAAATACCTTATTTTAATCTATTTTTATATTATTAGTGTTTATAATATTTCTATTTTTTTAATATTTTTTTTTTTTTTTCATATTTAATTGTTATGTCATTCTAATTTGATTTATAAATAGCCTAGAGTTTAGTTCCAGAAATTGTTCCTTGATTGTATTATTATTAACAATTAATGTGTAAAATGCAACAAATTCAAGGCATTTAATACTGCTCATTCTTAAGCTATTAATTTTAAAAGTTGGAAGTCCTAAAATTGATTACAACTCTAATGCTATTTTACCTAAAAATAATCCTAATCTTTGTTATTTGCATTAAATGTGTTAATGTCATCAAAATTATCTTTGCACTATAAATTAGTTCTAAATTTGCATTAAAAGTAGACGTGATTTTCTTTTATAATTCTTTAAAATAATATAAATTTTTGGTAATTAATATCCTGGTCTGTACTTTGGCCTTGAAATTTTCGTTTATGTTGTATTTCGGTTGCCATATATTTTATCAATACTTATTTTATTTTTGTAAAAGAATCCCACTAAAATAAAAAGTGTTTTAGGTTGATACATTGTATGCATTTTGTAGGTGCATTCTTTACCATATCTGCAATATATTTAAAATCACATTATGGTGAAATGGTAGAGTTTAAATTATTTCATAGGGTAGTTGTATGCATAACATTTTTGCTGTAAATTTTTTTTCTTTCTTGTTAGTTATGTTAAAATAAGTCTTAATCAAATATGTTTGATTATAAATTAGGTAGTTCTTTTTTGAAATTAAAGTGCCTTATTTATTTATTTATTATTTTTTTTAATTTGGGAAATTTACTCTGATTATGTTTTGTGGATTTTATTTAATTGTATTAAGCTTTTTTCTCTATATAAAAGAAGAAATTTAAGAGGGTATTCCACATTACCTACCAAAGTTCTACCTATAATTTTGAATTGTGACTTTTTTTGTGATTATTTGTTTTTCTTAAATGTGTTTTTTATAAACATGTTAAAGATGGGGCACGTTGATCACTATCTTAAAAGAATTAAAGACGAAAATAGCCTATTCGGTAGGGCACAGGGCCCATGTCCGAGAGTTTGCGGGTTCGAACCCCGATGGCCGAAGACTCCCTGTGTAGTAAAGTGACTGATGCACGTTAAATCTGTCGAGTCGCAAAAGTCCTCCATGTTCCCATAACAAATCAATACCTCTGGGGGTACTGGAATGGAGATCAATCGTTCTCTGATTCTGGTCAAAATTACAATCTGTGGATGGATGAATGGGTCAGCCATAGATGGCGCCACTGAAAAACAAGCACAATTGCACCCCCTCTGCTTAAACAAGCATACGTCAACAACAGACGAAAATTGAAAGCAGTACACGATAGATAGCAATAAACTAGTACACTCTACAACTTTAAAGGAACTTTATGTTTTATTATAAAATTATCTATAAATAATCAATTTTTGAATTAAAATTTTAATTTCTTTCCTCATGTAATAAGCAATCAAATTGACTAACAAAAAATGTATTTTTTAATTTTATAAATAAAGATTGAATTTTATGAATACCAATTTTTGATATATAAAAGGAAAATGAATCATTACCTTTAATTTGTCAATTATTTTCCCAAGTTTTTTGTTACTCAGCATTATTCATTTCCTCAGTTCCGTTTTTGTCTCCATTGTGTTCTGCGTAAAATTTCACAACATCAAATTATAAAAAAAATAGGAAATACTTAATTTTTACAAACTTGTACGTACTACAGGAACGATTATTATTTTTATTCTATGCAATATGTAGAAAATTTTTGTATTGCAACATTAGAAATTAGCAATTTTATTAAATCTGTAACATTCTTGATAGTTTATTTATAATACAGTTCAAATGATTTTTTTTATTTTAATTTTATTATTTCTCATTGAAAAGGTCATTTTTTTCTTCTAGTGATACTTGCTGCTAAAAATGTTATTCATTGCTATATATGTGGCAAGACTTTTTCTTCGAGACAGCGAATGTTAAGTCATGTGGATACACATAATGACATCAGAACATTGCACAAGTGCTGTCATTGTAATCGTACATTTACAAGAGATGACAACCTTCAAAGGCACATTAAATTGACTCATGTGTTTGGAAAACTAAAGTAGTTTTAAAGGAGTACTGAATTACTGCTTTCTTTTTATGTATACTACTTAAGTGAATATGTTATAAATGTTAGTCGATACATTAATTACTATTCATATTGACTAATATTTGTTTCTTGATATTTATTTGATTTTTCTTAATAAATATTTGCTTTTTATTTTTCTTATAGTGTTATGTGTTGACAAAAGAGCTATTGAATGTAGTGTATGTAGCAAAACTTTTACTTCCAAATGGCGAATGAAGACTCACATGGATACGCATAATGACATCAGGACATTACATAAATGCGTGCATTGTGATTCCACATTTACACGAGATGATAATCTCCAAAGGCATATTAAATATGCTCATTTCTTCAAACATTGTTAAAGTGTTCTAATTTAGAAACACATGTAAAAATTTATCTTTTGATATTTGTTGAAAGTAAGATAGCATTCTAAAATGAATGATAGAAAAAAGGCTACTTTTTAAAAAAGAAAAACCTAATACAACAGACGCTGTTTTTTAATTTGAAAATTTTTGAATAAAAGTGATTACGTTATAAATGTTAGTTGATACATTAATCACTATTCTACTTTAGTGATTAGTGTATTGACTAGCATTTGTTTCTTAATATTTATTTGATTTTTCTTAATAAAGATTTGTTTTCTTATAGTATTATGTGTTGACAAAAGATCTATTGAATGTAGTATATGTAGCAAAACTTTTACTTCCGAATGGGAAATGGAGACTCGCATGGATACGCATGAGGACATTACATAAATGTGTGCATTGTGATTCCACATTTGTACGAGATTATAATCTCCAAAGGCATATTACATGTGCTTTCACCAAACATTGTTAAAGTGTTCTAATTCTAAAAGTCATGTAAAAATTTCTCTTTTGATATTTGTCGAAAGAAAGACAACATTCTAAAATGAATGATTGAGAAAAAAGAGGCTACTTTATTAAAAAGGAAACCTTATATAACAGACATTGTTTTTCAATTAGAAATTTTTTTAAATAAACGCTATGGACCGAATATTCAAAATCATTATAAAAAAGATTTTTAATTTCAATCACTGGGAGACTGTTTTAAAATAATCAAATTCAGTGAATACAATGTGAATTTAAGAATTTCCAATTAAAATTGTTGCACTTTTAGATACAGAAAGGTCCCGATTCAGTCGGATGCAACAAGCTATTACCGTAACTGCCAATATTTCTGCATATATTCCTTCCTTTCTGCTTTAAGGCTCAAATATTCAGTATTTTGACAATAGACATTACAATTTTGTAGATTTTTCTAAATACTCATGTGTGATAGTCCCCCATTTCTTTGCTTAGCCAATGACAACTTGAATTTGCACCGTGCTTCATCCTGATTGATGTTAACAATTAATGAAAAAGATAAAATTTGAAGCTTCAAAAAAAAAAAAAAAAACTTTTTTTTTCTTTCTATTTCTCCTTTATTTGATCTGATTGTGTTAAAACAGTATGTCTCCTTCGAGGAACACTGTATTCCAATAACCTCTGCTGACTGTTTCACCAAATTTTTTATAAAAGCGTTCACATTTTTTAAGACTACTTCGAAACATTGTTGTCGATAAACCACAACTTCTTTGCTGCTAGTAAAGGGATAAATAATGATGACTTTTAACTAGGTGTATTATTTATCAGTTATATATCTTTAAACTATCAGTTATAAATTCAGTAAAAGTTTTTTTGTTGGTTATACTTTGAATAAGAAATGAAATGGAATTTTGCAGTGAATTTTATGCATTTTTACTAAATGAGAGCTATATGTATTTTACAATTCATTTGATAGACATTGTTTCCCACCAAATTGTCTGAACTTAGTTTATATTTTTATTGGTCTGGTGCATTTAATAGTTGCATATTGATTTCTTTTCCTAAATGCCAATGAATGTGTATATAACTCACAAAGTTAATAGAGTGTAAAGGATAATTTCACATGTTTGTTCACAAATATTGCTAATATCTTAATAAAAAAATCTATATGATTTGTTATCTCACAAGTGTGTGTTTAAAATGAGTAGACCTACTATTAGATAATTAGTCAGAAATTTTATATGGTTGATAAAAAAAGTTCATGCTTTTTTAAAGACTAACAACTATTGAACTTAAAAGTTTTGGATATTAATGCACTATAATAAAATTTATTTAAGTAAGATAAAAAATGCAATTTGCCTCTTCCCATTAAAATAAAATTATTAATAGCCTCTAAATATTGAAAATAACAATGGTTTTGGTCCATGGCCTAGGGATGTTAAAACATCTGTTATTCATAGTAATGTTTTATTCTATGAAATCTGTAGTTATCATTGTTATTCTTTCATTGTGGTTTTGGATATAAAATAAAATCAATAACTTTTTGTTAATTTGCTTTCTTGTTTAAAATAAAATCTAATATTTGTAATATTTTTGCTTTATTTAAATTATGTTAACTTACAAAATTTCCAATTAGGATTTAACTGATTGTATAAATTTTAAAAAACTTTATTTGTTGAACAATGCAACTTGTATCACAACAACATTATTCAGTTATTTGGCGATATTTTATGATGCATGGTTATTATTTATCAGCAGGTAGTGTTATCTTTTCCTTTTTCATTTATTTTTAGAAATCTACTCTGATGGAAAAAAAAGTTTTAACTGCAAAATTTGTGGCAAACGTATGACTTCAAAATTCCGATTGATGACACATATGGATATTCATAATGACGTCAGAAAATTATATCAGTGCCAACATTGTTCTCGAACTTTTACTTGGCCTGAAAATCTTCAAAGGCATATAAAATATACTCATGTCTCTTATAATAATCACAATTATCAATAGCTTGTTCAATTGTGGGATTGAAAACATGTGTTTTGAATTAAATAAAAATGGAAGTTCATGTTAATTTTAATTGTTTTTTTCACAGCATTTGACAATAAGTAAAGTATAACGCTTTTATAACAGTCAACTTAGATGCCCAGATAAAGAAAGAAATAGCATTGAAATAATTTTAATTGAATAATAATAATCTCCCCATTAATCCTATGAACAGAGATGATTGTTCTCCGGAAAAAATCTGAATTTCCGGATTTTTCTGTATACGCGATCCGGAAGTTTCCGGAAATCCAAAGTCCAAAATTTCAAGAAATTATTGATCACATTTTTGTTTTAAAAAAATTTTACTCTGAATTTATACTTGGCATCTCGCATAATAAATGTGATTAGAGATAAAAGTAAACTTATGCATAATTATTCATTTAAATTATGCTTCATATAATTTATTTAGAATTTCATGTTTTGAAAATATCAATGATTTAAATTTATAAAGACGTTAATTTTTTGAAATACGTAATTAATGATTTTATTGGTGAAATTTTCAGGATTTTTGAGTTGGGCTCACAATCACCACTGTATGATATAAAATAGCATAATAGAAATTTATTGAACAGAATTGAATTTTTTTTTTTTTTAAAGATCTCTATTTACATTGAGTTAATTGGTTGACATCAGATACAACTATTTTTCAGGCTGGTTGTTCTTAAAACAAGACAAATATTTTCACTTCCCTCTGATAGCTCTAATCTGTCTTTGCACCAGAGAATGCTCTTTAGTAAACACCTCTACACGGAAGATGGTCCATTAGGAAGGTGAAATATGATGTTATATCCAACACTATTTTACAGACAGTCTTTAAAACTGATCAGTATTCTAGCTTCTCTTCATTAGTTCCAACTTGTCTTCACAGAAAATGACTCATTACATTGGAAACTTCTTCCCATCTGAAATGTTTTTGTCGTTTTCCTCTTGTATAAGGCAATAAGTTTTACTTAAAAAATTTTCCTTGAAGACATTGTTTCTTGAATTGAGTTAAAAATTATTGCTGTGTTAAATGCTATATGGATCAGCTGTCCAGTTAAAATAATAAATAAGATTTGCAGAGTTCTGACGTACTATATTTACTTGCTGTTAATTTTTTTTTTACTCTAGACAAAATGTTGGATTCTTTTTATTTTTCATTTCTTTTTTAAATTTTCATTCCAAATTCAAATGAATACTTAAAAAATGTTTAACAATGCAGGTTAGTTAGACTCTCAGTTTAGTTAGATTCTTTTACAAAAGGGTATATCTTTTATCTATAACCAATAAAGCTTTTACTTTTTCTACAGACTATCTGTTTAATTTCACCATGATAATCTTATTAGGCATATAAATACTTATTTGGAGAAGCTTGCATTGGGAGATCCCTATCAAAGTTTATATCTAATATATTAATGAACTCCTAATTATCTGCAAAATTAGATAGAGTGATAACCACGGATAATCTGCAAAATATTCAAATAGTTTCAGATCTATATATTTTATGTTAAAAAAAAAAAACTGCTTTATTGTAATTGTCACTTTTTAAAATTATTTTTTAATGCAAAAGGAAATTGTTTAAGAATATAAAAGTAAGACAAAGAGCACACTCTTGTGCGGACGCATCCTGATTTTTACCCAACAAATTCTTACAAACAAGGTGTTATGAAACAAATTCAGGCTGACAAAATATGAAATAAAATCTTACCCAAGGACAATCTCTTAAAGTACTACTATCTTTCAAAAATTATATTTTTTCTACCAAGAGTTTGTCCTAAAACCTAACTGTGTAGCAATCTCAAAGCAAATAATTTTGTATTTACTTTTTTTCTATTGTTAAGAATTTAAATTTCTGTGAAAAATATTTTAAAAAAAATTTTTTTTTTTAGAAGCTCTAATTCTACAATAGATGAATTGTTTAAAAGGAATATGTATCTAAAAAATTATAGTTATCTAACATGTTCTAACTTTATATTTTATCTTAATTTTGTTATTTCTATTATGATCAAAGTTTAAAATCTGGCATTCTTTTAAACACGAGACATTTTATAGATGGCTAAGTATGAAATATATCAAGCATGCTATAAAATATCTAGGTTTTCTTTTGAATTTCAGCATTTTATGCATGGATGATAACATATTATAGGTCTCTTTATTGGGTCTGTTGTTCAACAACAGTTATAAAATAAAATATGTTTCCTTAATGGCAGTCTGTCTAAATTACTTCAAAATAATGTTTTTTTAAAAAAATTAATGTTATTTAAGTTATCTTTATATACTTTCCTTTACTGAGTTTAAAGAGCATTTTTTTTTTATATAGAATTCCTCAAAATTTTAATTCAAGGCCTTGGTCAAGTAGATAATAATACTCTTATTTCATATTTTAAATAAAATGCTAAGGTTTCATACTAGGCTGATAACATGTCAATTTTATAACTTATTTATATTGTTACAGATTTTTGTCAGTCCTGAAAATTTGTTTTGCTTCGCATAATAAATTTTCAGGAATATTTCTTAAGTTTACTATAAGTTTTTCTATTATCCCAAAAACTGTAAAAATATTAGTTTCCTGTTAAGTTCTCTCCCTTATTGCTGTTTTTTAGTGCACTATTCTGGAAAAAAGAATTTCAGCTGTGAAACTTGTGGGAAGACATTTACTACAAGATACCGGTTAATGACTCACATGGAAATTCATAAGGACGTTAGGAAAGTGTATCAATGCTCTGAATGTTCTCGGACATTTACTTGGCCCGAGAGTCTTCAAAAACATATGAAATATGCTCACATTTATAAATTTCAGTTCTAAAAACATAATTTTGTGCTTGTTATGGAAAATAGGGTACTAAGGTGTTTTTGTACCCGTCAAAAAATTGATCTATTAGCAAACTGATTATGAGTATAAATTTTATCCAGCTCAATGTTTAAGAAAAATACAACTTCAGTTCCAGCATTAAGTTTTGAATATTTTAAGCATATATCAGTACTTTTGATTTCCATCATTTGTTGGTTGGTAATGATCATTTGTGTAAAGTATTAAAAATGTACACAAATACTTGGTCATTGGCATGTATTCCATTAGATCTCTTGAAATTAATTATTTTTAATGGCAAATAATTTATTTTATTTTGTTTTTACTATACTGTTTTATATAATTCATTTTAATAAATATTTATTATGTCATCTGTAAAAACATGATTCTTACTTAGCCTTCATTTTGTTTCTTTTCTTCATACTATTTTCTACAAAATTTTCTCCTCTCGCCAATTTATTTTGCATTTCTTTTCTTTATTACATTAAACTAGTTGCCATGCTATATTGTTTTATACAAATCTAATAGGACTTGGGAGTTTATATATTTGGCTAAAATATTTGTTAATGTATCCAATGATGAAAGTTTGATTATATATAATATCTTTTTTTACCATTTTGTTTAAAATGATATATGCTCTTTATTTCACAAAGTTTAATTATAAATGATGTTTAATTTTATGTTTCCATATTAATAAATATTTTTATAATTGCAAGCTGCTAGAAATTCTTATGTAAATTATACAGAGTGTTTGCTTTAAATTTTATTTATTTTTTTTGCTGCACATCAAGATTTTTCTACACAAACAACACATTTTTTAGTTTCTTTCACGATAATATTTTTTTTTCAGTGTTCATTTTTTGACTGCAGATTATATATCAATAGTGTTAAAATATTACAATTTTCTAATTTATTCAATTTATCTATCACAGGGACACCAATAAATTTATAACTATGCTTATTAATTTTTGAAATTATGAACTATACTTGCTTTATTAATAATATATATTTCTATTGTATTATAGATGGTATTATACACTGCATAGACTTTAAAATAATGAACTGCTCTATATTTTCTAAGCCTAAAACGTTTAATTTTGTTGTATTTATCACAGACATACTTGTTTTAAATAATGCTATGAAAATCATTCTAAAATTTTTTATTCCATTTTATACGCTGGGCAGTGTTCAATCTGGTCATTTGTGCTAACTATATATTTAGTCTGTTGTAGGTAGGTTTTATGAATCTACTTCCCAAATTCATTACAGATTGTGAAATCATTCATATTACTTCAATGAATATAGAAATTTATTTGTATGAATGAATCCAATTGTTTGATAACACCCTTTAGTATTTTCTTTATCTTTTCAGTAGCTCTACTTGCCTAATGAATTTTTTTTTTACTAAGCTTAATATTTTGAAGAGTTCATTTAGTCAATGACTCAGTGGTTAAGGCACTGAACTGTCTTTGTGAAGAACTGGTGTTTAATTCCCAGTGGAGGCGTGAAGCTCCCCCAGCTTCACATCGATAAATACCAAATTGTCTAGGAAGCGAAGGCGGCACGTGCGCAGTGCTGGCCACATTGCCACAATCATGCCACTGGTCATGCAATTTTAGAGCTTTTGCCTCCTTAATCGCCCTGGCCCGCAACGGGCTGTTACAGAGAATGCTTAACTTTTACAATTATAAATTAATGTTTGTTTGAACTGAGTGTAACATATGGGTTGAATCTTTAAAATTATTATGACATGGCTAATAATTGAAAATTGAGCTGGTATCAATTACCTTAGATAACAAAAAAGAAAATACCACTTCAATGTTTGTCACGTAATAAATGTTGTGTAATTTATCGCTATCTATTTGAAATAAACATTAAAAAATCTGGTCTTTTATTCTAAGAGACTCTGTATAAGAAATAAGGTATATAAGCACCTTTGCTTTGTAAATATAAAGTTTAAATAAATATTATGAAAAAGATGTTTTCAATAGAATGTAAAGTAAAAATTGTAAGTGCCTGAATTTTTTATTTTTTTCTTTCGATGAGAAAACATATTTTATTGTTTAATTAAAGCTTCTTGTTGAAAATAAAGGATGCTTCTACCATAAGAAGGAATAATTGCACCAGTGCCCAGCAAATGGACTAGAGTTTATAACTTTTTTATTCTAGTATGTTCTGATTTATTGTTAAATCTTACAGGTGCCATTATAATTCAAGCCTACTCTATCAAAACCTTCCAGTGTGACATTTGTGGTAAATCATTCACTTCAAATCAGAGAAGAAAAACTCATATGGAGATTCATTCTGATGTGAGAAATCTACATAACTGCCCATTATGTCATAAATCATATACACGCAAGGATCACCTTTCTGCTCACTTGAGACTTAACCATACAAACTATCTTATAAGCAATTAACAGAGAATGTTTGGAAAGTATTTTTATCACTTCTTCAAAAATTCTATTATTGTTTCCTCAAATGTTTTCTCCCACTAATTTCGCAGAAACACTTAGAAGGAATAATTATGTTTATAGGATGAGGCATATGCATTCTCCTCTCTTTTGTTATTTATAATATATTAGATAGACAGACCAAACTTTAATGGATGAAACTTTTATAAAACTGTCCTGAGAGCTTGCAGTATCACTTGATGTCTAAGCACTATTCTAAAACTTTCATAAAATTTGCTTAAAATTTTGTTATACATCGATACCTGCTTATCCAAAGTCCAATCCTATTATGGTCATAAAAGATACAGATTGTCAGAAATTCTGATATAAATAAAAAAAATGATTGTGGGCATAGTATAATTTAAATTATAAGCTACTAGTTTGGGATTCTAATGTACGATATTTTGCTTGCAAATTATTCTCAGTTTTTCAGATAGAAAAAAAAAAAATTCTTCTCAGTTGTAGTTTTTGAAATGAACCAGTTTAGACCATCCGGGATTTTGAATAAGCAAAATTCTGTTAAAGTTTTTTGCATGAATTTAATAAAATTTTATTAAGTTCTTAGTCTTTGTAATGAGTTCAAAAATATATAATTATTACTTTTAATTAAAAGTCCCAAAATCAGGCACATGGGAGAGTGTATTGGTTGCACAGAAATCACAACTTTCTCTGAAAATTATAAAAATAAAGAAGATAAACATTTAAAAAATTTCAGAAGTGACACATTTAAAATATAGATGTCTAAAAAATTTGCTAAGGAAACAGGTGTTTTGTTGTGAAGAATATTTTGAATGTAGTTTAACAATCTGATTAAAAAGTTCATTTAAGGAAAAAAATTACTGTAAGGAAGAAATTTACTGTAAGGAAAGAAAGCTTCATTATAAGTGGACTATACGTATTTAGTTAGTTAAAATGAATCAAATTTTGTGCTATTGCAATTATTTCCAACCATGCTACTGCAAAATGCTAAAACAACGATTTTGGATAAAGTGTACCATCATTTATGGTGGACTTATATCTGGGTCCAGAGACAATTCACTATAGCAGTAGGCTGGCTGTATAAATATAGTATTAATTTTTTTTTAATTGAGCTGAATAACTATTAGTGCAGCGTGTTTTGATAATGGCTCAGTGTAAGCTTTTCTCGATTAATTTAAAAACTTTTCAAAAATTTAAAACAATGAACATATATTTAATAACATTTGTTTTAATTTGTTTGTTTTCATACAGATTGCTTAGTGTAATAAAAAAATGTTATATTTAAAAAGAACTATATTTACACTATATATTAAAAAAGAACTAATTGCCTACAAGAAATCATTGTTTGAGGAAATATGTTTTAAACTAAAACAAAAATAGACTAAAAAAAATTTATGTGCTATTTTTTTACAAACCATCTCAAAATAAAGTTTCACTCTAATGCCTTGAATTTTGTTGTTGATATTAAAAAAAAGTATATTTTTGAAAAATAAACTAAAAGAGAATAATTTGGACAGAGAAATTTATTATGTTTTAATTCAGTTATATTTTGGTTTTTGAAAATTTGTAATTCTGTTTTAAAAGTCAAGGGTATGTTACATCATTTAACTGGTATGAAATATGTTTGAACTTTCACCTCAAGTGCTCTCCCTCTAATTTAATCTGTCGCAACTTCATATGAGATGAATTGTTACTTATTATATAACTTGTTTATGGTAAATTAATTTTGTATTTTCTTTAATCTTGAAACTTTATTAAATTAAGAATTGTGAAGAATATGAGAGAGCTGTTATTCCTAATTGTTTTGTTAGAAAGTCATTTGCATTAAAAAAAACTTTATGCTACTTTATGTATGATCTTGCTTGTTGTTATACAAAATATGATATGTTCTCATAACTCTCACTAATATGTAAGGAAAACAAAATTTAATATTTTTTGTTTTATAGAAAAATCTAATTTTTGAAAATCCTAAATCAGATATAATATTACTGAACACTTTTATCTTTATAATTATTTGCTAATAAAAAAATGGATATTTGAAGAAATTCTGATAAATGACGATCAGGCATTTTCAAAATTTGCAGGCTGTAAGAAAGCAGGGGTGATTGTGCTCCGAAAAAAATGGGGATTTCTGGATTTTTCGCTAATTTCGATTCGAAAGTTTCCAGAAATCCAAAGTCCAGAAGTTTCAAGAAATCATCGATCACATTTATATATAAAAATTCTTGTATGTTTTATTTAAAAATATTAGAACTAGAATTTATGCTTGGCATCTCTTTCATTTGTAAATATTTTTTGCTGGTAGAATAATAAATGTGATTTGAGATAAAAGTAAACTTACACATAATTATTTATTTAAATTATGCTGCATATAATTCATTTAAAATATCATGTTCTGAAAATTTCAGTGATTTAAATTTATAAAGATATTAATTTTTTGAATGATTGTGCCCAAGAAATTTTCAGGATTTTTGAGTTGGGCCCGCAATCACCCCTGAGAAAGTCTAAGGAGTCTATCCTGAAAGAAGAAATTCTATCCAGTGAGAGTTATCCAATATTTAAAATTATGCAAGTTCAAATTAGAGGAAAAATATGTTAGAAGATATTTCTGTTAAAAATAAAATTTTACGCTTGGGGTCAATAAGAAATGAATTTTTCAAAGTGAGATACTTTATATTTCTAATTACTCAATTCATATTAAAATTAGGGGAGAGCATTGAAGAAATTTTTATTAAAAATAAAATTCTAACATTTAGAAACAAAAACTTCCTAGTAATGAAATACCTAATGTCAGTTATTCAATACTTCAAGAAATATGCTCTATTTCTTTTTGTTAAGAGAGTCCAATTGTTAATGTGCATGTAGTGTTTTATAATTAGGCTAATTTCTGATGGCTGAAAATGTTTTAAGCAAAGCAATGTTTAAATCAATGAAGTCTTGTTTAAGAAGAATGTTATTTTTCTTTTAAATTAGTAACAATTAAAAAATAAGTTAAATGTCTTAAAATGAATCGTTTCCACTGTCACAAATAAGTAAGGATTGATTAATAACATTTTTCTTATGACAAAATTTCTATCAGATGAAAATTCTATATTCGATGAAAAATCAATTGCTTTCGAATATAAAAGTTATTATTGACTAGCTAAATAGATCAGGAAAAAGCTAACTAAATAAACAGTATCTAGGTAAATTGTCTTGCCAGATATAGTTTCTATTACCTTATAAAAGCTGATGTAAATTTTCAAAAACAATGTTACATTTTTTACCAAAATATTAATTTCTTATTTATTTGAATTTTAAAACATTCTTTAAGACATTTTGTTCCTGCCTGATTGTAGTTTTTTTTTTTTTTTTAAACCAGAATTTTAAAGAATGCTTTATTCTTTGAAATTTCTTTTAGCTTGGAATATAAACAAGTAAAAATTTTCCTTTTAAAAGTAACTTTTTTGTGCCTTTGAACTGTACAAGTGTTTAAAAGACTTTAATGGAAACAAGATAATACATCAAATTAACTTTTTTTTTTAACTTTTCAAATCATTCAGTTTTTTTTTTTTTTAAGTGTTATAACATTAGATTAACAAAAAGATTCACATTGTAAAAATGATCAGAGTGTTATAAATATATAATAATACATAACTCTTTTTATATATTTTCTTTCCTGAATTTAATATCTAAAAAAGTAAGAATGTTAATACTAATTTTAACTGAAATGTGATGGACTCTTCATTTTATGTGTTTTAAATGTTCTATTAATGTATATTGTTAATTGTTTTACAATTATGGGTTTTATTTCTATTATGGGTTGTATATCTCAGGTGTTGTCATCGCAAAAAAGTAACATTAGTAAATAAATATTAATTTATATATTCAATTGATGTACTTTTGTTTTTATTTAAAATATCAATATGTTTTCTATTTAAAACAGTTCTACAAAATCAAATATTAGTTTTGGGTAGTATTTCCTTTCTCCAAACATTTATTACTGAAACACATAATAAGTTTGAAAAAGTGCTCTTATATTTTAATGTCTATATAATTTTAACTTTTCAGATTCAATTCTAAGGTTTGCACTGAATATTCCCCAATGTCCAGTCTGTGGAAAAACATTTGCTTCTAAACAAAGAAGGGACACTCATATGGATATTCATTCTCAAGTGAGACGAGTTTATCCTTGTTCTGCCTGCAACAGAACATTCACTCGTAAAGATAATCTGCAGTTACATGCAAAAATATATCACTTAAATAGAAATCTTTATTCTTGATCAAACTTTTATTTATCCTGTTTGCAACAGAACATTCACCCGTAAAGATAATTTGCAGTTACATGCAAAAATATCATTTAAATTGAAGTCTTATTCTTGATTGAACTTTTATGTGTGTTGATTCTTTATATGTTGATACTATTATTATATTTTAATGCAATCTTTATAAATTTCATATACTTTTGTAAAATTATTTATTTTTATAGAGAAAATTTCATTGTCTTAAATTTTTTTTTTTAACGATATATTTTAATGCATTATTTTAATACATTAAGTTTAATACATTTATACTGGGACTCCGAAATTCACGTAAGAAGTTGTTTTGATAGAATACGCAAAATTAAAAAGTTTGTTTTATAACCGGCATTGAATGGCCGACTCAATTCTGAGTTTACGACTATCAATTTTGAACTCCATCGCCTTGTAATTTTGAATCCAACCCTGAAGATAAACTAGCCTTTTTGAAAGCTTTTTATTGGAACTAACACTAATTTTTGTTACATGGAGAAAGAAACCGAGAAAGCCTTCCACTATTAGCCTGACAGCAAGGAGATTCTAAACCATGATTGCAAATTTGTGTTGTATGGAGAGGAAAACCTCCCCTATTTAGCCCGAGGGCAAGGAGATTTTAACCTGTGATCCCATGTACCACTGAGAATATTTTGGAATTATAAATTGAGATTTTTATTGATTCATAAGTTATATGGTATGGAGTTATGTATCATATCAATGAACCCGCAGTTTTAATAGCACATTCTTTGCCCGAATTTTTTAAGGGCTTGTTTTATAAATGCTGCTGAATTTTGTCGTTTCATCATTCAATTTCTTCTCAGTTATAGGTGGTTGGTGGTTTTTTTTTGCAAAAACTTGAAAAAAAAATAAAAGGCTCTATATCATTAAGTCACATGATCTGGCTGACATAACTTGATAACTGAAACCAGTAAATGACTCAAAATATTGCTCAGCAATGAAAATGAGTTGTTTAATAGTCAGGGTTCATAAGCACTGAAAAGTCAGGGAAAACGAGATGACAAAAAAAAGTCCGGGGAAAATTAAATTAATAAATAAAATTAATTACTGAATAGATCATCACCTCGTAGGTTATTGATTTTCTTCTTTTACTGTTTAGCATTTCTGGAGATGAGAGATAACAATTAGAATTGGATATCTGTGATTTAAAACTTCTGTTTTCGCGTTCTAAGAGCAATGTAATAAAAACAGTGATAGAGTGCAATGAGTTATATATATATACATATATAGACACATCTATGGAAGTTCCTATTATAATGATTTTATTTAACTATATGCTTTTCTGATCATCAGTGAGAATTTTTTCGAATATTTATATTTGTGTGAGTAATATTCCACCCTATAATTTTATTGTATAATAGTAGACTAATAAAATTGTTTCTTTATTTTGATTTACAGTTATTTTGTTAAAATGGGTAAATTATCTTTATTTTTTGAAGATCTCAGTTTAAAGATTTCAGCTCTCTTTTGAGAAACTAAGAATTTTTTTAATTTTTTGAACAAATTTGACTTAAGCGAGTAAAGTTTTTGTTTAAGAAATTATTGTTTATTAAATGTTGATTTTTAAACATTCATTCCTCTATAATAGGTTTTACTTATTATTTTATATTACACTATTTAAAATTATGTTGTATTGTAATTTAATGTTTTACCAAAATGAATAAATTGTTTTTTACCAAACTACCTTCTATCATTTTTTTATTATTAGCTGTCACTGGTATTACAAATTCATGTAAACTATTTTGTATTAATTTACTATCCATATTTTATTTAAAGTAACTAAGTTTTTTTTTTTTCTTTTGAATATTTTGATAATTCAAAAACCACATATTTATTACTTAATTTTTTCCCCTTAATTTTAAAGTATGATTTAAAAAAGTGATTGTATCAGCAATTATATTTAATTATTTGAACTAATGTAAAAATGTCTATTGTATTTGTTATTATTATTATTGCAGTTTTAGAAATTTTCTTTGGTAAGTTTACGGGACATTGATTTTGTACATATGTAATTGTCACATTTTGTATAAATTTATGTACTTGAATATTTTTTAAAAAATAAGATATATTACTTGAGTAAGTTATGGATATAATTATTACATTAAACTATTGTTAGTATTCTTGTACAGAGACAAAATCATGTGCACACAAAATGTTAAAGTAATATAAAATTTAAATTCTAATACTATTTGTACTTTGTCGCATGATACTTTTCTGTGGGAAATTCTATTTTTTGAAGCTTTCACTGGGTATCCTGTAATCCTACTGTTTCTTTTTTTTCCTTTTATGTTTAAGTCTAAAATTAAATTTTGTTATGTTTAATAAAAAAAATCATTATGGTTAAAAAAATAATAAGTCTGATAAATTATCAATCCATTAGTTTTTTCTCTCTCTAAAATAGTGTATTCAAGGTGGCCACTGAGCAGGGAAAAGTCAAAAAATTTTATAAATCTGTAAAAATCTGAAAAGTAGTAGGGAATTTAATTAAATACTCAACAAAGTCTGGTAAGATGAATTAATTTGAATTTGAGGTTCAAAAATGTGTTTTAGAAAAAAAAAAACAAATATAAGTGTTTTTTGAAAAACATTTGATAAATAAGAATAATGCATAACTGAAAAATCAATAATAAAATGTATGTGACCAATTACAGAAATTAGAGAATTCCCATAAAGTCACCCTGGAAAAATCAGAGAATTTTATTTTTCTTGAGTGTTTGTTTTCACCTTTGTATTTCTCCGTAGGTGGTTATTTACCCCTGTTCAAATTTATTATCCAATTGAAAAGTACTATAACATTGTCAAAAAAATTATTTGCAATTCCAACAAGTACAGTCTACAATAATAAAATACTGTACCTCTAAACTTACAAATTTAAAAAAAAAACTGCATCAAATAATTTTTATAAACAAGTCTTATAAATTATAATACTTGATTTCTTTTTTTCTTGGGGCAAGTTTTTAGGTGTTATGAGCACATAAGACTAAAATCTAATTGAACAAAAGAAGTATAAGTTCATATAAAGTATGAATTAATTTATATAGTTGACTAAAAATAACATTTTCATAATAGGTTAAATTCTATATTCTGAAATATGTTACTATTATTCTGTATATTAGTCTTTTCATTATGATCGCAATTTTCACATAGTAAAAAATAACAAAACTTTAAAAGACAACAAAATTATTTATTTTGTCCTAGTGGTTATTAAAATTCAACTGGTATGAATTCATGGCGACTCTTGAATGATGGGTATGAAGTATTATAATTTAGCACAATATATTAATAAATACCTTTTTTTTCTTAGTTTGTCAATAAATAAATAAAAATAATCAATTTGACACTGATGATTGGTACACTATTCCATCAATTTTTGACATGATTTTTATGTTTAATTTATTTTGTTATTTCGATTTAACTTATTACTTTTCTTTTATGATTTACTTAAAATGTTTTGTTTTTAATGCAATTCTTTGTTTACTATTGTCAATGAGGAGGAACAAATTCAGCACTTTTCAGGGTTATGTGAGCCTTTTATATTGATTGCCTTGACTAAGTTTTTTTCTTTTTTTGAAATCAAGTACTTTGTATAAACACAAAACTTCAACATATGTAGTAATAATCTAATTGAGGTATGTGACAGAAGAGTTTAGTATTTTTTTGAAAATCTTTAAATTTATTTATTTATGAACATGCTTTAGTACAATAATTTATGATACCTAGTCTTTGAATAGTGCAATTTTTAAAATGAAAAATCATTTACATAAACTGCTTTTCCAATGTTTTAATTCTTTTATAAGCCATTTAATTCTAATTCTTTAAAATAGCAGGCTCTTCCAATAAGCTCTTTAATTGCAGTCATGTCTTGTGTTATGTTGCTATGGTAAGCAGTTCATTAAATTGCTTAATCAATGTATTGTTGCAAGTTTCTTTATGCTCATACATAAGTTGAATTAATTTATGCTTTACATTAATCCGCAAGGGCTAAGTTATTAGCAATGTTGTACCAATGCACACTAATTTCCTATTAAATATCATGTGCAAAATCAGTTTCTTAAAGCAGAAAAGCCACTAGCTTAATGTTAAGAAAAAACAGAGATTATTGATGTTTAATGCTGAATGAAAATATAAACAAGAACTTCACTTATTTTTCATTAAATTTTAATAGTTTCTATTTTTATGTATGTGTAATTTATATTTGAATAATTTATTTTACAAATTCTCTTTATTCTCTTAAATATTTCAAAAAATTTCAATGTGCCCAGTATTTTAACTCAAGTTTTGGTATTTGTGACACTTATTTGATATGTTATTTCCTAAGAATTATTATTTGTTTCATTATTTAAATGTTTTGAAAAATTACTCATTTTATTCTAAAACTCAAGCCTTAAATATAGTAATTATTGAAAACATGTTTTTTAAAGTTTTTTTTTTAATATTTTATTAAAAAACGTAGTTTCAACTAAATTAGTTAGTGTTAATACTATAATTAATTTTTCTGTATTGAGTGGAGTGGTTACTTTGTATTAATTAAAAAAATTAAATAATGAAACCAAAATTTCTTAGATTTAAATTATATAGTGATTTATCCAGAATAAATTTTGTATAAGCTAAAAAAGAAGAAAAAAATATTAGGCTGTCTGAAGAAATGTTGAAAGTTTCCAAAATGAACTTGTACATTAAGAAAAAATTAATATTAAAATATTTCATACAATTACATTAACTTAGCACTTACGTGTTAGTATAACTTTAATTTTTATGAATGTTATTCATTTCAAAAATAAGATGAATTTTAATAAATTTTTCCTTTTTTTTTATCTTAGTTTTAATTTTAAAAAATTTTAAAAATGAACATTTATTCTATCTGAAAACTATTGGTTAAGAAAATGTTTTATACAGTGTACACAACCTACTGAAAATGGTTTAATCATTTAAACAATGCAACCTGTTTAAAATATGTTTTGGAAAAACTCCTATTTCATTAAAAAAAAAAAAATCCTCATTTACTTTTTGTTGGGAAGAATTATAAATGTTAGCAATGATGGCTGAATGTTGGTGCTTTCTGCTTCTTTGCCACAGGTGCCAAGTTCTATCCTTGGATCAGTTGCCTCAGATCATCTCATTTTTGGACGCCTCTGTAACGGATACCAAAAATGAGTTCCAAGTATGCTTGTGAAGTACAAAATTGACGTTCCGCTTTCGGCTGACCACCCAAGTGGAACATCTACCGTTACTAAAGTCAAGAAAACGGAGATGGGCACAGTAGGTCTTGGCCCTTCATGTGCTGTTGTGCAACTGAGTTTTTTTTTTTTTTTTTTTTAATGTTACCAATGATCAAATACATTATTAATTGTCATAAATATATTCACTATTTAGGGAATTTTGTCTGAGATTCAAGAAATTCCGAAAATTCCCCAATTTGCTAATTCGATTTGCAATTTGCAAATCGAGCTAAAACTCCTTTTTGATTTAAGCTACAAAAAAGGTCTGGTGTGGGCCTTAGACTCCTCTAGAACATTTCTCCATGTCTTTCACCTTATTGCCAGTTCAATACCTTGATTGTTTTAAAATCATCTGCATTAATAGAATTCAGTCATAGAAGTTTTATTCATCCTCTGTGTCCTGATACCAATTGGTTTTTGTTTGAATATTTTATGTACCCTGTTTTATTTAAGTGACAAATGTGTCATATCTCATGCTGTTTAAACCTATAAATTTTATCGCATCAATGTTCTTATACATTTTTTAAATTTCTATATTTATTCCACAATTATCATTCTATTTGACTTTAGAGGTTTATTACATCAATGTTCTTATAAATTTTGTAAATTTCTATATTTGTCCGGCATTTATCATTCTATTCAACTTTATAGATTTATTACATCAATGTTCTGATTAATTTTGTAAATTTCTATATTTGTTCGCCGTTGACTACTCCAAAAATGGCTTCTTTGGCAAAGTCCATGTTTTGAATGCTTAGATCAGGAATTGATGTATAATACTAGTTTTGTATAATAGTAATTTTGTATCTATTTTTATGTATGTTGATGTAAGAAAAGATCTAAGGCTATTTAAACATCTGTTTGTTGATAGTATTCGTTTAACTTCAATTTTTATGTTATTTAAGCTCATTACCAAAGCTAAATCAACAAAAAAGTATCAACTTAATCTCAAAACCATCAAAAAATTTTATAATAACAAATTAATTTTCATTTGGCTATTTCTTTCACTCTACTCAAAGGTGCACATTCTTTTTACAAATTGTCTAAGATGTTATTGGTTTAATTATGGGAGGTAAAAACTATGCTGTTTAACGTTAATTTTGTTTTTAAAAAAATGGATACTGATTTAGTTAATTAGAAATCCCCTCTTACTAATATAAGCTTATGGCATTCCTAAGCTTAAGGAGTTAAAAGTTACTTTTAACTTAAAAACTGTCTACGAGTGACAAAGTTCTTCTCTGGTTAGAATCATTCAGCATTTCTCCTTCAGTCTTTTGGTGCATTATAAATTGTTAAGTATGTTGAATTGGTGTGCTATTAGTATGATGCTTTAATTTTGCAGGTTCTTGTAAGAAAACTTCTACAAAACTCTTTCAATGTGAAATATGTGGCAGATGTTTCTCTTCTAATCAGAGAAAGAAAACGCACATGGAAACACACTTGGATGTGAGAAATCTGTTCACTTGTTCTCTATGTGGGAAGACATTTACACGCAAAGACACTCTGCAATTACACATGAAGATCGTTCATAGGGTTGTTCCTATAACATTCTAATACTTGGACTAAACACATATGGTTATTTGTCTCTTCAATTTTCATTATGTCTAAATCATTGAAAATAATCATGTTTTGATATCTCATTACATTTTTAAAAGGTATCAAAACATATGTAAAAGTGTATATATCTTTTTTTCAATGTGTTCAGCTTTGTTATTTCACTATTAAATATGTTTATTTATGCGTTTGATTAATTTTTAACAGTTGAACTGATATGAAGAGAATCTTCCTTAAATCTGCAATTTCTCCTCTTTTCGTTTTGTAGTTTTCTAATTTTTATTTCATCCAATCCTAATTTCTTGTTACTACTTTTCAAGGATGTGGAAAAATTACCATACTGCCAAAAATTTTCTATCATGCACTTTTGCATAATCATGCATAATGCTATCATGCATAAAATAAATTAAAAAGAAACTTTTAAATGAATGGATTGATAGAGATTGAGGTCAGATTCTGGCCTTTTCAATGTGGTTTTTTAGGGGATATTTTGCTAATTGATTTTTGTAAAGTTTACACTTTTGGTTGTACCCTCAAAAAATGATTTATTGTAATAATTTTATTTTTGTATAGTATTTAAATCTTTTTTTTCTAACATTCATTATTCTAAGATAATTTGAGCATTTTTCAAGTGCTATATTTTTTAACCTGTTATGATTGTCACTTCTCTTTTTAAAAGTATTTTTTAAAGAGTATTAAATTTGATGCTCTCTCCCATGAAGCTGCATTTAACCAGCATTAATCTCAAATTTGTACTGAAGCTGAGAACCATTTTTCCTTTGAATAACTTGGGGGGGGGGGAACTGATTTCTTGATGCAAAAAAGCATAGGCTAATGTTTAGAGGCAAAAAGTCCGAAAACATTTTAGTTTTTTTTCTTATTCACATGTTTTTCTTTTTTGAAATCTTATACCTACAGCTATATGTTTTAATAGTGTTGTAAAATTGTTTCTATTTTATAACTGAGTTATGCAAAGTGGTTGATTATATGTCATCAGATTATTTGTCATTTTATTAATTGACTTAACATTTTGCACTTGGGTAATTAAGTATAAAAAGATACACAACATTTTCATCTAGTGGTATGGGAAAAAAACTTGTTTTTAGGGAGGAAGACATATTTGTCATACATTTTTATTCAGTTAAGAAAGTACAGGAACCTAAATGTAATCAACATTATGAGCTATATTTAATAACTCTATGTTTTTGATACATTTAATTTTTTACTTTAAAGCTATACTATTTCAGATTTTGATTTTTTTTTTTTTTTTTTTTTAAGTTACAGGGGTCGGACAAAATAATGGAAACACTTCTATACTAACACATTTTTTGATCTTTCAAAAAAAAAAAAAAAATACCAAAAAGAATCATTTTACTAATTTAGAGAAGTGTTTAGGTTATGGGATTTCTCATACTTATCAATGAAGTTTAGAGGTTTTAGGGACTGACAATAAATTATAATTGGGAAATAGGGTTATGGAACACCCATATGCCAAAAAATGTAGCAATGCATTTGTAACAATTACTTGGGTTATTATATGATAATTGCACACAATTTTATAAACCTAGCTTAAACATTTTTGAAGATATGGACATTTATATAAAAAAAAAACTAATTCTTTTTTTTTTGTTTCACATTTTTTTAATTTGCCATAACTTTAAAAATATTCATTAAAACTAAACAAAATTTATAGACCAATTTAAAAATAATTACAAAATTTGTGAAAATTGGTTAACGACGTTTAATTAAATTTGTGTGCTCATAATTTGCATGCATGAAAAAAATAATTTTTTATTTTAATTTTTTAGTGAATCATATTTGACAATTAATAAAAAAAGACTGATTTGAGTATCTTAAAAATTTTCAAACCATTCTCTAAGTATTTTTTGTACTTTTTAAAAGAAAGCTCAAAATGATACACAAATTCATTTTGTACTTTTAAATGAGATTTATTGAAAATCACCCTGCCATTGATATTTTGGTGTATGAGTGTTTATTGTAATGTATGATCATTTGTTATTTAATTTTGTCTTATGATGCAAAATAATATTTGTAGAAAACCCCTTATAATTTTGAGTTTGTTTTAAAAAGTAAAAAAAACTTCTTAGAAATTTGCTTAAATTTTTAAGCTATTCAAATCTAATTTTTTTCATTAGATACAATGCACTACAAAATTATGAAGAAAAAAAAAATTTTGGGTGTTGAAAAACACTATTTTCTCTGTCCCTCAAGCCTCAAAAAGCTAATAACTTCATAAGTGTGAGAATTCACTTGATCTAAACACTTCTGAAGTGATAAAATTATTCTTTTTAAGTATTTCTTGAGAAATGGGGAAAGTGTAGATGTGTTTCCATTATTTTGTCCACCCCCTATAACTCTGTTAAAATGGGTACTCTATATTGAACAGGAAGGATAATGTAACTTATGTTGAACATTTTCTTATTTTTTGCAGTACCTTAGAAAGAGTACTTTATAGCAATAATACTCTAACAGGAGTTTTCTATGCTTTGTTTGTGCTATGGTCAAGATAAAGTTGTACAGAAAATAGGATTAATATTAAAGCATGCATTACTGCAATGCAAATTACTTATAGTAATATCTCTTGGTAATATCTATTAGAAAAGAAATATTTCAAAAATTAATTTTGAAAAAAAAAAATTTCATTTAAAGGCTTATTTAGCATTTACTTTTTGTTATTATTTACTTAATTTTGTTAGTATTACTTTTGTTTAGTATTTACTTTTTGTTTTGTTCATCTATTAAATTTTGTTAAAATGTAATGTTAAATGTTTGTTTTCAGAGAGATTTAATTTTAAACCAAAGATTGTTGAACCAAAGATTGTCAATTTTTAATCTACATATATCTTTTTCATTTTCAGACAATGTTACAGTATAGACCTAACAAACATGTTGTTAAAAAGCGTCAAATAGTTTTTATTCTCTTGTCTTAAGGACTATAATGATATTGTTTCTCACTTGTTACTGGAAAAAATAATTTATAATACATTTTGTTTTATAATAACAAATCGTTAACTCAATTAAACATTGTAAAGTGCTTAAAACCAAAAATACGTCATGACAAGATTGACTCATTATTTAAGATATTTTGTTCCATTATTTTTCCCCAGTTGTAAAAATTTATTATATTAATTTTTACAACTTTAATTTAACACATTATTGTAAAAATATTACCTGCTCTCTTAAAAACACCAAGTCTTTAAAATCTTTTTTTTTGTCTTGTTCATAATTTTTAATGTACTGATCAATTTTTTTAAATTTAATTATGATTTAAAGTAGTAAAAATTAATTCATTTCCTAATTTTTAAGGATTATACTATATTAATAGATTTTTATAGTTCATTGGTGTTAAAACTTAAAATACATTTGTTTTGTTATAGTTTCAAAAATTCTTTCAACTTTGCAGGTTCCATTAGAGCATTTTCCATAAAACAGTTTCAATGTGAAATTTGTGGTAAATTTTTCTGTTCTAATCAGCGAAGGAAAACGCACATGGAAACACACTTAGATGTAAGAAAACTATTTACATGCTCTCTGTGCAACAAAACATTTACTCGCAAAGACAGTATGGGTGTGCACATGAAGCTTGTTCATAGAGTTATTGCTCAGTCCTTCTAACTGAACACATGTTTCTTTTTTTAACATTTAAATTTGTATTGTTTTTATGAAATAAGATTTTAAAAATTGGAGCTTTACACTCTTATGTTTTTTTAATATAAAATTTCAAAAATTTAAGTTATTTTTTTATGTACTCAAGACTTATAATGAATTTTTTCCTGCACAAATTCTTTGTTTATGTGAAACATACAAGTTAAATTAAACTTTTATGGTGATTTTGTTTGTTTGTTTGTTTTTTATTACAGCATTTGGGAACTCTAATATGTTATTTTTGAAAAAAAAAATTTTTTTTTTTGAAAATTATTATTTCTATTGCTGTGAATAATAAGTGAACTGTATCCTCTAAAAAATATGTTACTATTTTGTTAACTTTTTTTTTAGAAGATTGGGTAATTATGTATTTTACATTTGTTTTTGTTTTTTACTTTTATTTTTGAATACATCCTCTGCAATGTTTATTTGCATTAAAAATTATTGCTGTTTTACTAGAAGTTCATGTAAATCAAGTATATTTTATTTTTCAGTATTGTTTTAAGAAATATGAAACTAGAAAAAAAAATTAAAGCAGTTCTGTTATAATATTATTATTTTTTGTACATGGTTAAAATTTACTAAAAATTATTAATTTAACCCAAAGAAAAACTACAATATAACATTTGTTGCAAATATTTAAACATAAGTAATGTAATTTTGAGCTGTGTTATAATTTGAAATTTTTACTAAATAATTTTAACAATATTTTTGTATTTTCTTATTCTCAAGTAAGATATTTGAAATTATATTTAAAAATGTTGTGAACAATAAAATAAAAATATTAATCCATTATCTTCCATTTTGTAATTTTTAAAATAATACAGTTAGTTTCTCTTATTGTATAGCATTAAAGTACCTTTTAAAAAAGCTAATTCTACCTTAAAATTACAAAAAGAAGGGGGAGGAAGCAAACTCATGACCTATTTAGTGTATTTAAAGTAAATCAAAATTTTATATTTTATTTCTATATTAAAACTATATGGTTTTAACAGAAAAAAACAATCTGGATTTATTTATGATTATCATTACCTATATTAAAACAATATTTTCATGAAAATGAAGCATTTTTTAACAAACATTAAAAAATACTTCTTGTTATTATTTTTTTAATTCCAGTTAATATTAATAATATCATTTAAACTTGCAAAACAAAATAAAATTGTGTTTTGTATAATATAAAATTATTTCATGTTTTCAAATTTAGGTCATTATTAGTCTATCATTTAGACCTGTGAAAAAAATTTAAATTGTGTTTTATTTTTTATAATACAATTCGTTTCATGTTTTTCTTTTTCGTTCAGGTCAATATCAATGTATTTAAACCTGTAAAATTAATTGTGTTTCTTGATAATGATATAAAAATGTTTCACATTTTATTTAACATGCCCTGGTGTCATGTTCAACTGAATTTTAAAATTGCATATTTTAAAATGTTACTTCCTAATTTTACTCATAGGTGAGGTTTACCAACCTGAATGGAAAATTTCTTCAAAGCAATTTTCATGTGAAATATGTAACAAAAGCTTTACTACAAAACGAAGATACCAGCAACACATGGAAAGCCACTCTGATAAACGCAGTATCTTTTCTTGTCCAATTTGTTTTAAATCCTTTACTCGCAAAGACAATTTAAAAAACCACGTGAAATTAAGCCACTGAAATCAAAGAAAATCAATATGTATAAAATAAGTCTTCTAATGTTAAAGGAATTCCCAATCTTTTTTTTTAGTCAATACTAAACCAGTGACTAGTTCAACTTAGTAACTCTCAAGGAGTTATTTTAAAGATTAACTTTGTTAAATAACTATCAATTTTTATGTAAAATATTCAAGTGGTAATTTTTACATCGAGTACATAATAATATTTTTTTTTTTTTAGTCCATTAATGGATCCTTTGCAAAAGTTTTAGTTCAAAAATAGTTCCTTCAAAAAAGTCTTAGTCATCTTTTCATTTTGTGACTTAGCAAAGTTAACTAAGCTTATTTACCTCAATATTTTAACTCCTAAAATATAAACAAATACCAGTTTTGAAGTGTGGTTGTTACTCTCCTAACAAGGCTTATTACTTAACAGAACTTCAAATATTTACAGCAAAAAAGCTATGAGGCTTCATACATTTCTGTCATCTTTTCTAAACCATTTTTAGTAGACTAATGATCTGATCAGCTTAATAATTTTCAAGGATATTTTTTTAAACTGACTAATCTAATTTTTATTTCTAATTTTGAAAAACGCAGTAACCAGTGGATAAATAAATGGTGAGGGTGAATTTTTTTCTATAAATTTGAATCTCCTGAATTATGAGAATAATCTATAATCCCTTTTTTTTTCCTTCCCATTTTTCTACATGTTTTACCAGAAAATTCTCTTTGTGTAAAGTTTGTTCAATATCTATATGTTAAAAAAAATTTATGTCGTCTTATAAAAATCTGCCTTTATATTTTTAAATGAGAAATATAGTAAAATATAACTAGTCTATTAATATAAAGTATATATAAAAGTTTATATATAGTAGTTAGTATATATAAACAAGTTATTAAGTGTTTCATCCAGGAAGATTTGAAGTTTATTATGAAAGAATAATTTGTTACCTATACAAATGTCTCTGTATATATTATTTTGTTCAAAAATAACACCTTAAAATTGAGAGCTTAACTGTTATAACAATGGTTACTTTTATAAAAATAAGAAAAAAATTAAATTTAAACTTTATTCTTTAAAGAAATGAGACAAAAAGTACTTAAATCATTTGAAAATATTTTGGTGAGAAAAGTACAAATTTGCTTAAAAAATAACTGGGAAATTTTAACTATTTGGAATTGTTTTCAATTTTAAACGTTTGTTGCCCCATAAAATGAGGAAAAAATACACTTTTTGAGTTAGAGATAGTTCATTTCCTTCATAACTAATATTTTAAAGTAAGAAAATTACACAATTTTGTGAAAAAATAATTTTAAAAATGATAGCTTTTTCTAATATTTTTTTTATTTGGTGTTTAATAAAATAAAATGTGAATATATGTATATTTTTTTGGGTTATGACTATACTACAATAGATTATAAAAGTGAATTTGAAAGAGAGGGAAAGATGAAGAGAAGAAAAGTGAAGTGAATTTGAGTAGATTATAAAAGTAAATTTGAAAAATAATTTCCAACATATTTTTTATAAAAACATGAATGCAAAATTTTCATATACTTTAACATTAGAAGACAATGGTCTTAGCTTTACATTTTTTGTATTATTTGTGTTAAATATTTATTCAGGGTTTTTTCACTGAGTGAAATTATACTTGTTTTGCTAAAATAATTGTTTTTTTTTTTTTTCCTTTTCTACTGTTTGCAATATTTTAATATAATTTCCTATATTTCTATTATTTAATATATTTTCCTATTTGATATATTTCCCCCTTAATTTAATATATTTTCCTAATATAATTTTTTTCTTATTTTGAAATGAAACAGTTGTTTTAATAATTGATTTGGTTATATATGTGTTTCCCAGTTTTATTTTAACTTTAGGTAATGACTTTAATTAATTTTTTTCTGATTTTAATGTATAAAAAACATTTGACGGACAATATTGCAGTTAATTGTAAGTTATAATTTTAATTTTATAGAAAAAAAAGTTTTTTGAATATTTTTGTTTACCTCTTGTAAGTAGTGTTCTTTACAATTTCATTATAGTTACGTCTCAATTCCTTAAAAAAAATTTGATGTTATTTTTTGTTTATTTTTAAAAATAATAATTCTCTTTTGTAAGCTTTCTTTTTTGTTTTACAGTCTTCTTAATTTTTTAAATAACTCATTTATTGTTTTAAATAATTAGAATTTTTGAAACCCTGCTGTAAATGACTTTTACAATAATAAACAGTGTTAGAGAATAATTCCAGTGTGTAATTTCTGTAAGATTTATGCTTTATTTCTGATTTTTATTGCTTCAAATCTATTAAGTTTTCATTTCCGATGCAATAAAATTTAACTTGAACTATATACGCTTCTTATTTTAAAAATTGACCATATTTCTTGTTAAAATTTCTAAAAATCTGTTAAAACTGTAGAAAAGCTTTCTTCTTTTTTTTTTTTTATAGAATTTGATTAATGGTTGAATATTAAAAATTTTGTTTATTGTATTATCATCAAAAGTATTTTAGGGACATTATTTTTATACTGAATTTGGCTTTTGTACTATTTCACTCTACGGTCAACTATGATAAAAATGTGCCATCCATAACATTTTCACTTTTGTGGTGTCTTTTTTTTTTTTTTTAAGACGGTCTTATTTTGATCACCTTGCATATTACATTATTTTACTTGTACTAGTCACAATTCCGTCTTCAAAGATATTCTGCTTATTTATTTGGCAAGCGTATTTTCCATTTTAAAATTAATAAATACAGTTGTGACACCTTAGATGGAAGAGGTTACTTATAGTGAAATATACCAACTTTATTTCTTTATTTAGTAACTAATTTTTTTAAACTAGATAATTATGTATTGATATTTCGAGTTTACCATAAATCCGAGGTAGCGAAAAAAATCAATATTGCACCCGAATAATGACCAACACTCGCATAACATATTATAGAACCATTACTACGACTGAATGTTTAAAAACGAAATTAGAGTTAGCGATCACGTCATTGGTGAAGACTATTCCAAGTTAAAAAAAAGTTTCAGTTTGCGAAAACAGCACCGTGACAGTGTTAGAGGAATTGCTAAATAGTAATAAGCAGAATTTACAGATGTTGCCATTGTAGAAATGATTGATGCTCTCGTAGTAATGTAAGAGGAAGAGAAGAATCTGACAGGTTCCACGCAATGAATGAGTCACAGTGAGGATCTCGCTACTCTAGAGCCTGCAATACGATACATGAACCACTAGCACGAGGTAACTCCTGCTGATAACATGCTACTTCGATGCGATGTTGCTCCACAAAAAAGAAGCAGTGAGTTTAAACAAAAAACATTAGACAATAAAGTACAAATAGTCTGATGCAGTAATGTAACTTAGTCTACTGCAGTAAATGCACTCTAATTCCCTAATGTAAGTAAATTTTCTTTAAATATAATATTTTTTTTCAATTGAAAGCAGAAATTTAAAAATTGTTTTACCATTTATTTTAATATTTATTTTATTTTATGCTTTTTAAAGTTTGAGAGCCCATCCACCTCGAATTATCGAGATTCTACTGAATATAATTTACCATCAATAGAAAATTATACAAATGCAATTGCAAATAAGGTATCTGAGGGAAGTAGTATATTTTTCCTGTCAAAAAGTCCCTTAATAAGAATTCATTGATAAAAAGAGTAATTAATGTTACTCTGTTAATTTAACTGCTCCAATATTGACTTAAAGAAGAAGAAATACAAACAAAAATTAATCTGGTCTTCTGTCCTCATTTGACAACGACACATTAAAAAAATCTTTTTACTTTTTCATTTGACTTCTGAAATTTTTTGTTTCATTTTGCATGCAAATTTGAAAAATATTTTCGTTGTCCAAAGTTTGCGTTATCTTTATGTATGTTTTTTTTTTATGCAGTTTCGGTCAGTTGTCATTTTCAATGTGAGGTGTGCGGAAAAGTTTTATCCAGCTGGCAAAGAAAGAAATTGCACATGATTTCTCATGAAAAATCAGCAAAACTTTATATTTGTGAAATTTGTGGGCTAGAATATTCTTGGAAAAAAACTCTACTACGTCACAAAAGACAATATCATAACATTGTATGAGCTGATATCCAATGTGTAATGTTTTATAAAATATTTATTATTTTTGCCTTGAATTTTTTTTTTTTTATCATATGAGTTGAAGATAATATTTATAATCAGTTATGTTTTAACTTCTATTGTATTTTGTATGCATTGTTTGAAAATTAATTGACTAATGTGTAAAGACTTTCTAAATCACATCTATTTTTAATCAAGGTAATAATGATTTGTGCATTCTCTAATTTATCTGGTAAAAATATTAATTTGTGTGGTGTGTATGTTAAAGACAATAAAAAAGAGAAACTTTGTGTGAAACATATTTAGTGACAAATTACAGAGTTGTCTTATAAGTTTGTACAGAGTTTTTGAAATTAAACTGATGGTTTTTAAAATTTTGTAACAAAGAAATATGTAAAATGCATAAATTCTTGCTGTGAATTAATGTTAGAGACTAAATTTTACTTACAATTCCTAGTTATAGTTCAAAAAGTTTTTGACAGGTGATGCTGTATGTTCTTTTCACTGCTGTGTATGTTGTATATGTAGCTGGTGAAAATTTTAAAATATTGTAATTAATTTATTATTAGAAGATTTAAAAAAATTTAATTTTTCAATTGGTTTTCATTGATTTACAGGTATACTATATGCAGTGTTTTCTGTCTGAAAGGTTTTAAACTAAAACCTGATATTGTGACAGGATTAATTAATTCACCTGTCATATGAATTTGCTATTTGCGGCTGGAATTGTTTTTACCTTAACCCGTTTTGCTAGTTATAAATTTTTGAAAAACCACTCTGTACATATATGTATAAATATATATGATACCTTGTTAAACAATTATGTGATATATGTATGTCACCCATTAAAAATCAGATTCAAATATATATTGAAAAAATTTAGACTTCTTTTTTTACGATAATGCTAAAGGAAATCATTTTTTTTAAAATTATTATTAGCATTATTTTTCTGTATATATAACTTTGTGTGTCTAAACATAATTTAATGAAATTACATCATTTCAATGTTATATTGTTTTTTTTTTTTTTAAATTAGTTTTTTTTTAAATTTCTTAATCAAATTGCTTTAATTTGTGTTAAATATTTTAGGTGAACAGGTAACTGAATAAATAGATTAAAATTAAAACTTTTATGGATTTTTTTATATTTATTAAAATTTAATCGAATTATTAATTGTTAATATTGATTATTTATTAATCAAAATTAAATCAGTTAATAAAATTACTATCGAATTTTGAAAATATTTAGATATCAATATTGAAAGCTTTAAAACATTTGTATACTAAGAAACAAAAATAGCTAGGCCTAGCCACGATTGTTGTAATAACAATGTTTATTTTTTATTTTGTTTTAAATTATTCAAGTTTTAGTTATACATATTTATAAAAGGGTCTTCAAAATTTCTAGTAGAAAGCATCCAGTAGAAATATGTTAAATTCTAATTAAAACATTGGGCACCAGCTAAGATATTTTAAGCTCTGTGATTACCAAGATATGTGCAAATACCTGTATTTATATGTCGTAATTAATAATATGAGTTCTAGATATGTTCTATAATTCATTAGTTATATTGTGGACAGGTATTCAAAATATAGAAATCTTTAATAATTTTTTTGAATTTGTTAAAAAAGTATGGACCTTTTCTTTGTAAGTGTGAAATATGAATTTTTATAAGAGTAGCTCTCTTTCATTTTACATTTCAATCAAGTGTCAATTTATTTATAAAAACAATTATGTATTACCTTGTTACTCCTTTTCAAGAATTCCGGAATCTTCTCTTGGGCTTTTCTATATTTAATTACAATAGATCCAAAGAAAGACATTTATCCTAAATTGTTTATCGTATAATGTTTATCTATGTTAAGCGAGTTATCACTTTTTATAATCAGTAATATGTTTTGAAACCTTTCATTATATTTAGTTTACAACCAACAATTCATAATTTATTTAATTTTTCGGTTGCTTTTTATGAAGTTGTTTCAAACAAAATGCCAATGAAATGGAAATAGCATTTTTCAACAGAAAATATATTTCTAATAACAATATATTATTCAAATTATGGAAAGACTAATCTTTATAAAATATTGCAACAATACTTAGTATCGCGTTTTTCAAATCAAAATTAAATAATTCTTTAATTAAGAAATATGTTTCCTTAATAACCATTTTCAACAGCACTTTGCATCTCCAAGTAATTCATAGTTTGGCTTATTTTATTCACTCATGTTTACAGACCAAAAGCAAATTTATAACTAGACTAGAGATAGAACAAGGACTGCAAATGTCAGGAATAAAACTCAATGTAGGATTGTTTATGATAAAACGAGGAAAATAAAATCTTTATTCCTCTAATTAAATATAGTACTAAAAATAGTTTTTTTATAGGCTATAACGTTCACAATTATCTTAACTTAATTTATTAAATCTGGGTTCCACGAAAGAGGGTTGATAGTTTGTAGCTGTTTCAACTCTGTCGCACGGCATATATATATATATACTCAGTTTCAAAGTGTGCCTAAGTGGAAAAATAAAACTGCAATGACTAAGATATTTGTATGCAGTTTTGATCATACTTCATTAAAGATGCTTTAAAAGAGTACATTAAACTCTCCTCATCTTGCTCCAATGTCCAATAAGTTGATTGTACATATAAGGGGAAAGATAGAGAAAATATAAGAAGATAATGGAATAGAAAAGAAGAGAGGTGGAAGAACAGGAAAGAGACCTAGACGAGGAATTGCAACAAAAAAAAAGAAAGAAATTAAAAAGAAAAACTAAAGAGACGGAGAGTATTGAATTGAAGAAGAAAGAAAACCAATACTCAATGAAATGAAAGAAATAGCAGGAAATTAGCTGAAGAAATCAATTTACTTGGAAAATCTCTAAAAAAATTATTTCAAAGGACTGAAGCTCGCTCATGGTATGTTAATGGGTGTCCAGTATATAAAATTCAGAGAAACGGCAAAGACAACCAAAATTAATAAAATTAAAAGGAGCCTTGAAAAGATAAAAAATCATTAATTAGAAAAACAAAAAAATCATTGCATCATTTTTTCCCCAAAAAACCCCACATCATAATAATATAAAAAAATTTGGAATATTTTTGTTATTATATCCAGATTTTGTTATTTTATAGTCAATTATTTTTTTATATAGTAAAACTATTTGTTGTAAAAAAAAACATATACAATTATAATAAACTTTGCAACAAAAAATATTAATAAAAGCGGTACCCCATCCAGAATTTAAATTTAATTTGTTTTTATTTCCTTTCTCCATAAACTTCTAGCTATATAATCTGATAATAGTTATTTATAGGAAACTTGGAAAAGAGAAATATATTTGAAAACTAGTCGCCTTTTCTTATTAATCACCTGTGTAATATACTCAATCTCTTTTAAAATTTTCTTTAGCAGCTATTATTTTTATTGCATTGTCATTTTCTTTATTTCAAAATCTTTTATAATGAATTTTTCCATGGATCCCTTGGAGTCAATATGGTTTACCTTGGTAAACCATATAGTCAATATGGTAAAAATTTATTAAAAAATCCAATTAAACATATGGGCAATTCCACTATTTACAATTGTCATTTTTCTACACTTCTCAGTTTTAAAAAAATCAAGCATTTCTAATAATATTTGTTAAATTAACTCTTGGTATCCTTTACCCATAATAATTTTTACCATTTTGAAATTAACCAATTTTTAAAAAAATTAAAAGCTGGCTGTTATGGATGTAACATATTGGGTTATGTCCACAATACCTAGTTTTTAAATTTTTTAAACAAATGAAAGTTATAAATTGGAGTAAATGTTAATTACACAAATAGTTGTTACCAAAATAATTTGAATTGCTTGATTTTTTAAAACTGAGATATGTGCTTTTTAAGTGTGCAAGTACATCCTTCATCTTTATATTAGTTAAATAAGGAGAATATATTCTCGGTTATGCATAAATGTTGCAATTGCCCATGTTTTAATTAGATCTCTATTAAGTTTTTACAAAATCACAAGAAACTAGCTTTGTGTAATGTAATGAATTTTTAAAATTAATCATTAATTTGGTTATTTATAATTTAAGTAATTTTTATTTTGATGATGTCATAAATTTATTATGTAATCAAATAAAAAATTTGAATTATTAAAGATTATTTTGATTATGCAACATTAGAATTATTTCGACTATAAAACTACAATAATTTAATTTAAAAATCACTGAGAAATATAATATTTGTGATATGAAATACTGTGGTTAAGTTTTTAGGAAGCCTCTTTGTGAAGCTGTTTGATTTAAGGTAAGAAATCTATTAATGAACAAAGTTTTTTTCATTATATTTTGTATGATACAGTTTTAATGATTTTCCATATAGATTACTCTAATTATAAATTTTATTGGTTTAATTTTTACTATAAAATTATACTGAAACGTTTTCCATGTATTAAATAAAATGCGCCATTGATAACTGGCTCATTATTCATAATTAAAAAAATTCTGCCTATTTTTCAAATATGTTGCATTATTATATATGGTTCATTTAACTAGTGTTTCTAATTTTGTAAATTAGTATATTCTATAAATATATATTAGTTTTAAATGTTGAATAAATTAGTAATGTCTACTTCTAATAAGTGCTTTATTTTACAATTAGTTTTGGTTAAGTTAAATTCTGTGAAATAAGTGAAAATAATTATTATTTTAAGTTCTTATTAATTTATTTGTAGTTTTTTTTAATATTTATCTTTATTATATCTTACATTACAAAGAATAAAATTATGCATTTTATTTCTTGTATCATTAAATTTTATTAAATTACTACTGTTTTACTAGTAGTTAATAGATTTTATTTTGTGATGGCTAAATTGCAATTTCTTATGACAACATTGTATCTATAAAAGGAGTTATATATATGTTAGGCAGAACATTAAATGTTATTAACATTCTTAGTTGACTTTTTTTTTTTTTTTTTTCATTATTGATAGCGTTCCTCTTTGAAATCATAAAACTTTTTGGTTGTGTAATTCTTGAAAAAATCTTATTCATAATTATAAAAATTCTGCCTATTTTTCAAAATTAAATTTTTATAAAATTCTCTGATTTTTGCTTCTTGGGCAGCTTGATCTGCAACTTACAAATGGTGTGGGCACTATCTGTGTAGTGTCTGTGACTAGTAGATGGGCAAAGCTTATATTTTCTTTCCATCTATAAAAGACTTGACAAATACAACAATAAAAGACTAAGACTAAAAAGAAACTAAGATATTTATAAATTAATTATAATTGTTTGCTAACTTTTTTACACTTATTATATAAACCTGGAGTTGATTTGACATTTATTTTTGCAACACATTCATGGAATATCAATTCTAAAATTTATCATTTAAATGATAGTGCTTAGCAATTTAGAATTTTAAATTAGTTTGATAAATATCAGAATTTTGGTGAATTACGAAAAATAAAATCTGAAATGTACTGAAATCTTTTCTATGCTTTTTGCTTTGGTAAGAAAATTTTTTAAAGCTTTTATTGTATTGCATTTTGCTTACTTGCCTATAGGTACTATTTAGTTTAATGTCCTTTTCTGGCAAAATATATTTTTATATTATTTATATTTATAAGCTTTTATGCTAATTATGTATTAGTTATATTGTTCATTAACTGCTATGATTTAAGTACAATGCTCAAAGAAATAAGTTTTACCAATTGCAGTCTTTTCATAGAATTGTATATGCAGTGAAAAGTCCCTTATCGCAATCCTCTGGACTTTTTTGAAGTATATTTTTCTGGATAAGTCTTTGACTTTGAGACCTATTGCCAATAAAAATATATTTCTTACATGTAATTCTTATACGTAATTTTCTTAGACTTAAGATTTTGTAACAAATAGCAAACGTAGAATAGTTTTTTCTTTTCTTTTTTTTTTTAAGTGGATGAGAAAGAAATGAAAATAGTTTATTTTGATTTTTAAAAAGGGTTCAAGAAATAGAATTTTCCTAAAGACAGTCGTCCATATATTGGTACTTTACTTTCATCTGGATTTAATTAATCTAGAAAAAAAAAAAATGTCTATATTGAAAAATTTAAAATTGAGAAGTTGTAGATACAAGGGTTAAATTCAAACAGGTCATTTCGTTATGCTTTTAAAGTAGCATAAAAAAAAGTCAGAAATCTTGTGTGCTTGTGAACTTGAAGAGCTGAATGAAAGGTTTGTGTGATATTTTAGTAAATTTAAGAAAATAGCCCTCAGAATCTATAGAAACATCAGTTACAAACATGTTTTTTTCTTAAACCTACCTTAACGATGCTCCCCAGCCTGGAATTTTGATATTTTCCTGCATTATGTTTTTTATAAATATAAATGTATGTAAAAGGGCGGGGGACATTATTAAATAAATACTTTGCACTTAATTATGAATACATAACAAATGTAATTTTAAAAAGAAAGTTGTCACCTCCTGCTCGAGATACAACTAGGAAATCAACTACTAGCATTTTACTGCAGCGCCTCTAATTAATTAGTTATAATGTAGTTTATTTCCGGATGATGTAATGAAACCTCTGGATGATGCAATCTTTGATCCGTATTACCAATACTATCAACAATTTCGTACATCTTTATATTAGTTTAATAAGGAGAATGTATTCTTGGTTATAACATCAGCTTTATTATTGCCAACATATTTAATGATAGCTCTATGCAAGCAAAAAAAATAATTAAAAAAATATTCTTTATTTTAAAATGTTTTTTAAAGGAAAAATTTGTAATAAGTAGTGTTTTTTATTCTTACAGTAAACAGACAGGAACATTAATCTATGCACAAAAATTCTTTTAAATAACTCATGACAGATGCAATCAAATAATAAGTTTTGCATTCATTTAAAATAAAACCAGACACAAAATTCATTCATAAAATTCAGCCATTCATAAAAATGTGTCAAAAAGGATAAATTGTATGATTATAGATAGAATAAAGTGAATCTTAAGTCATAAGCTTTTCTTTTCTTTTTTTTTTTTTGCACCACTAGTTAAATTAATTACGTACCCTCTAACTAGTATATTTAAAAGTATATGTGATTTTTTTCGTGCGCCTTTACTGTTGACCTGTTTGTACCTTAATCCCCAGCATATTAAAATATGATAAATGATGCAAAAGCTTCCTTAGTAAATTAGTACATTTCATACGCGTGTAATATATATATAAAGTTGTGCTTTATTTACCTTAATGTCTGCAACTTCTCGTTTCATTCATAATGTAAGTAAATTTTCATTCCAAGTACATGTTTTTATTGATTTTTATTTTATTGATTTCAGGTTCTTGGGACATTGAAATGTTAGATTTGAGGAATCTTCAGTGCCACATTTGTGGTAAAGTATTATCCAGGAGACAGACATTAAGAATTCACATGCAAACACATTTAAATTATAGGAATGTCTTTGCCTGTAACATGTGCTCTGCAGAATTCATGTGGAAAGAGAGTCTTAACAGGCACATGAAACTCAAACATGAATTATGTTGATATTTACAGTGTTAAAAAAACACCTCCGTGAATATTCATCTAGAACATTCTGTGTTCTGGATAAACACATTCCTGATGATATGGGACATTATGTGAATATTCATCTCCCTGATATTTTGTTATATTGATTTTCCTAGTCATCTTATATTTCTTAATACAAAATTATTCAGCGGTCATAGAAATATATTTTAGCTAATGTTTTTTGTTAATATTATTAGTCAATAGAATTATATTGTAGGTGTATTTACTTTGACTAGAATTTCCTATTTTAAAATTATTTTTATTCTAATGTTTTAAAAATTATCTTAGTTGCTATAGATTTTATTGTATCTATATTAATTTACTTAGATTATAGTATTTAATTCAATGAGTCTTGTCATTTTTCTGAAGGTTGTTTAATAGCCATAAATAAGTTGAAGAACACGTAAGTGACTTATCTGATTTAAAGAGTATCTTTATTTTATATTAGTTTGGCCTAATGAAAATAAATTCCTCCAAATTTAAATACAGTTCTCTATTTTTGATGCATTTCTTTTTCTTTTTAATGATAGGTTAATATTAGTTAAATAAATATTTTTTCTTAACAGATAAATATTTAATAAAAATTTTAATTTTTTTTAAGAATTAGTGCTTAAAAATAATGCATATCTATTTCAAAATATTTTTTTAATCATTTTTATTACAAAAAAATTGAAATTAATAATAAAAAGTAATTTTAATATGGGATGTTTACAAAGCCGTGTATTTTTTTATTATTTTTAATTGTAACTTTATATTAGTGATATGTATAAACTTTTATTTTTCACAATCTTATTTAAAAAATATTAACCATTTTTAATTTAAATAAAATGAATTTGTTTCTGAAATGAACTAGTCTAAATTTATTAAACTGTCATGTGATAGTTTGATTACACATCATTGAATGTGTTTATCGAGGATTAAATTATTCTCTTGCTTGTTCAGACCACTTCAAGTTTTTGCATAAAACAATGTCTTATTTCAGATATGGATGGACTTACATGGAAGTGTTCTGTATGTGGAAAAGATCTTTCAACAAAATATTCTTTAGCTAGACACATGCGTAGACATTTTGAAGAAAGACCCTTATATTCATGTAAATTGTGTGGTTTGCAGTTTTCATGGAAAGAAAGCTTAAACTTTCATATTAAAAGAAAACACCAAAATGTTTCAGATGCAATCTTATTAGAATCTTAAAATAAGTGATAATTATGGTGATGAAATGTTAATTCTAATCAAATTATATTCCTATCATGTCTTGTTACGTTTTGTGTCTAATAACAATGAAAGTAGGTTTGAAATTCAGACGGAAAAAGAAAAAAACTTGTAATTTATGCTTTTACTATTCTTAACGGCCGTGGCAGCTTAGTGGTTTGATAAACGAATTCTGGTCAAGAGGGCCAGGGTTTGATCCTCGACTCCGCTGAGGCCCACAGATTACATGAGTTATATGTGCTCGTAAATTTGTGGAATCAAAAGTTTCATGGTCGGTCTCTGAGCAATACCATAGGTACAGCGATCTGGAGAAAATTTCATTCCTCTTCAAATCTATGTCTAATTTGAGGAAGTGACCTCGCGAATAAATGATGCTGCCATCTATCCTTGGGGTTCTGAACTGAAGCTATTTTCGACGAGCGTCGCATCTTCCTAAATTAATTTGCAAAAGACCATTGGCTGGTAAGCTTTACTCGTTCCAAGTGTCGTTAGAAACAGCAATGTTCTTAATTCTAAGTTTTTCAACATTATTGACTTTTTGTCCAGCAAGAAAGAGTCCTCTATATGTGTTGTAACTGTTAAAAAAATCTGGTAGTCATAAATATTTTGCTCTTCTGAAAAAAGAAACTAGAATAAAAAAGTTTTCTTACCAGTTTTTATTTTTTTCCGTCTTGAAATATATAAACTTTGAGCCCTGAATGTAAGTCAAACGCTAGTCATATCAACTTGATCTCGTTTTATATTTATAATTTTGTAGTTTTCTGTTATAGCCAAGAAAAAAAAAATTCTTTTCGCTATGAACTTTTTCTTGCATATTGAAGCTTGTTTTGTCAATTTGTTCTTAGAAAATTAAGTTTTCTTATTAATTTTTATTTTTTGTTATTTATATTTTGTGTTAATTATTTAGATTTTTCTGTAGAGCAAGTAAAATACATCAAAGCAACTTTGGTGTTTGTTTCACTAACGCTTATTTTGCAACTTTATAGAAACTTTATATGTATATGTATGCAACTTTATATGTATATGTATGAGACTATAATTTATCTATGTCAAAAAAAAAAAAAAAAAACTCAACATTTCATTTATTTGACCGGTTTTTGTTTCGATATTGTTAATTAAGAAATTGTAAAAAAAATTCATCTAGAAATTTTTTATTCTATTTTTATAGCTAAATGTATGAAGAACTCATAAATTAAATATATCCTAATGAATTCAATCTTGTTAACCTTTACCTTAAAGCTTGTATAACAGGTGTCAAGTGCCAAATCTAAAAAGTTAACTAATTAGCTAACTTTTTGGATATGGTATTACTATTTATCACTTACTATTATTAATAAATATTTAAGTAATAAAGAAATTACATATAGAAACTCCTTTATCTCCTTGAAAATATATGAAATTGCTTCATTAAATTGCCTAACCTACTGATAGAGATTTTGTTCCTTGTATATACATAATTATTAAATTAAACCTGTAAAAAATGCAATGTTCTGAGTTTTAAAAGTGATTAAAAATGTTATGTGATTTATGACCATTTTAACTAAATATTAATTTAAGATTTGTTTTTAACTTAGATTCTGGTGTGTAGAAAAGACAAAAATGGCTAAACATGTTAAAAAAAAAAGCCATGTCTATAGTTAAAACATGTTAAAAACAAAAAGTGGTCAGAATACTCCTATTTATCCTTTCTTTTTTTTTTCAAATCTTCGATGTTTGTTTCTTTGCATAGATTGTTTATTTTAGTTATTTATTATTTTAATTTTATTTAAAGATGAAGCTTTCTAATAACAATATCTTAAATCAGAAGACACAATTTTTCAAAGAATAATTTATTTATCAATCTTACTGTAATTTTGCCCATTTCCACATAGATTTGCATAGAGCAAGAGTTCTTAAAATATGTTATGGCACCCTGGGGTTCCCCTAGAGTGAAACAATTGTTTAGAATTTATGAAAATTTTCTTTTTTTACATACAACTGCTAAAAATTCTAATTTCAGGTTATGTATGTACAGTCAGCAAAAAAAAAAAGATATCACCCTGAATAATTTTCGTTCTAATGATCGGATTTTCACAAACTAAGTGTCAATCTTAATGGTTCCTGGGGGTGACCTCAAATATGCTAATTAGTTAGTGCTAACTATTAATTAAGTTACGAAATCAGACACAAAAACGTACTTTCACTGAATAAACATATATTTTTTTTTTTTACATATTTGGATTCCTTATCTTCAAAATATAGGGGGTAGCCGCAATCTGGGAAATATGGTCCCCATAGCTTGGTCAGGAGAGCGATTCAAAGTTTGGTACCCTTAATGTTAATTTCACTTTTTGCGTTTTCAGTCATATTTTAAAAACTAATGAAGCAATTCAAAAAAATATTGCACCAACTCATAAAACGCATTTACCCAAAGATAATTTCATGAAAAAAATAATTTTTAATAATTATTAATTATTTTTTATTATTTAATTAAAGAGAGGATGAAAAAATTTTGAATTATAAGGTATGGATTTTTTTATACCATATTAATCTACTTGCTTTTTAATTGAAAAATCTAAAGTTTCAACTTTTTTTATTTATTAGAAGATGAGAAAAATTAAAATTAATTATTTTAAAAAAAAATAATTTGGCGACAATGAAAAAATGATTAAATGGGGCGATTAATAGTAAAATGTGATAAACTTACGAAGAACTTGATTTAGCGCGCGTGGCGTAAAATTTCATTCATATTTTTTTCGCTAATAATCGTTTGCTAATCTTTTTATTTTTTTAAAACTATAAAATACAATGTTTCTTTTTTAGTCCTCTAAAAATCTATTTGAAATTAAGTAAAGAAATTTGAATAAAACATTTTATTCAACGAATGTCGAGTTTTATAAAAGCATGCTTTTAATAGAATATGATTATACACCAGATTGTGCTTATTTAATGTGATTATTTTTTAGTTTTTTTTTCTCAATAACTGATACAATTACAATAATATACATACGTATGAATAGATTTGGAATAAAATATTTATCAGTTTCTTGTATATATTTTTTATGAATATTAATAAAAATACGTAGTAAACATATTTAAGCATATCTCACATCATTGCAAATTTCTCAACATCTTATATATCGTGTTAATCTTAAAAGTAATTTTTTAATCACCTGTCCGGAAGTGTTTCGCAGAACTATTTTACCAACTATTTAATTAAATTTTAAAAATTTTATTCTTTACCCTACTACATTTATTATTTCTTCATTAATATACTAATCAATTTTTTTAGTACTTTAATTTAGATTTTCTTTAAAGTAAAGTTCCTTTTTACATTATAGTCAAGTTTTTTTTAAAAGAATTATTGTTTGCTAGCTAAGAATAAAGCCTTGTTAAGAAATTAAAAACATTCCGCTGTTTAAAATTATTTAATGCAAAACAGCTGATTATTTACTAAGCATACTATTTTTTTTTCGAAAAAAGAATATAAATCATTGATTGTCTTTTTTGTTTTGTTTCTTGTGACTTAAACATAGATTATCTAAAATAGTGTCCATGTTTTATAAATCACTACAAAGAGTATAAAGATACCGAACATAAAAAGCTGTCAAATACGTAGCCAAAACTTTTAAGCGTCTTAAAATATCTCAGTATCTTAAATGATTCTTTCTTTATGATTCCATGTAGATTTTTTTACGGATAATATCTAAACTATTTTGTTTAATTTTTTACTTTAGCACGATTCCCATGATAATATTGTAGTATAATTTGTTATCAGGAACAATGCCTTATTTTGTTTAGCAGGAAACACTAAAAATTGAAATTTGTAAGAAGTTTCCGAAGCCGTGCGAATTTTAGAATCATCTGATTTAAAAAAATTCAATAAAAAATACGTAAATTTCCGAATTTATTTTGATTAAAAATAAAAAAATATGTAAAAAAATAATAAAAAACGTGGCAAGAAGGCTAACATACTTTTTACAGAACTGTGAAAACCAGTTTTTCCTTTATTTCGTCAAAAGAGGATAAGAATGATATTGCTCCAAGGGACCTACTCAATAATTTCGCTATTTCCAGAATGAAATCTGTTTGATCGAAACATATTTCCTTGAAAATTAAAACGGGGAAAAAATTAACTTTTATTATTTATCTAAGCTTATTCCATTCATTTAATGATAGCGGTATCAAGGTTCAGGATATGCGATTGAAGCCCCGTTTACTATTATACTATAAATGCGTTAAATCATGTTGCTTGAATAATTTATTTTAAGCATATTATTTAATAATATTATTTAATAATTTTAAGCAAATAAGGGTGTAAAACTAAACTCCATCAAAATACTCCGAAAGTGTACCCTAAAATATTTGTAGAATAAACTTTGGAATCGATATATAAAAAATACCTTTTCAAACAACTTCGAGTAGGACGGAAACGCTATTTGAAATAGTTGTCCTTGTAACTATTTAATTTCGATTCCTGGTGCTAGGGGACATTCCATTTTCACATTCGACTTTTGAAATTTCAATTGTAAACGGAATTTTTTTATGTCCTTAAATTAAAATGTTAAGGCTTGCAGCAAAAAAAAATTGTACTGCATTGATTTTTTTACAAACTAGCGAATTATTATTTTTTTAATTTAAGAACCTGTGCCTATAACTTGAGTAAAACTTATTTTAATATCGAGTGAAATAATTTAATATATTGTGTAACTAAATAGATAATCCCAAGAAATTGAATCGAAAATATAAAAACTTCATTGATTTAAAAATTAATAGATGATGATAAAAAATAGACATGTTTTGAGCACAATAATAAAAGTCACAAGTTATTCAAGCTTGACAAGTTTTGAGAATGGGTGAATATATTTGAACGCTCGAAACATGTCGACTTTTACTTACCTCTTCATATTTTTTGAATCCAGTTGAGTTTTTATCATCAATTATACTGTTTTACATTTAGGTCTTGATCATTATTTTGATAAGGATTTTACACTCGTTAAAGTAAAAATATGCATTTTCATATTTCAACAGGATTTATGTGGTCTTTAAAAACATAAGAGCATCAATATTGTAAAAGTTAAAATTATATTTAACTTGGTTTAAAATTAAAATTTTGAGACCAGATATTTTGAGTTAATGAAATTGAATATTTTAAGTTTTCGTGCCCCCCTTTCAGTATCTTAAGGACCTTACAAACTCTGTTTAAAAAGAGAGTATCATATCAGATATATATAAGAAAACAAAAATAATCATAGTATCAGTATTTGGTGGTAAATGTAGCTTATCGTAATTGAAGAATATGCTGTGTGATATTTTATGGTGAATTTGCGAACGTAAGTTTCTAAATGTATCGAAGCATAAGGATGCTATCTGCTAATCATCTTTATCCAAAGAAAACCTTGTAATCTAAATATCTAGCAGAATGATGCGATTTTTGAAACAATGAATCATACTATATGCAACATATTATTTCAATATCTTATTCTTAAACATAACCTATTTCAATGCTTTTAAAATACCACTAAACATTCAGCAATTCCTTGAGTTATAGGAAAAAGAAATATCGTAAATTATAGAAAAACTTGTGAATGCGCATTAGAATTACTATACAATATACATTTTATTTTTCAAGCACTTTTTTTTTCTTCAAACTTTCTTGCCTAGAAGACTTGATTAAAGCTGTAAAAGTGATTATCCCTGAAATTTTGTATTTAGCCATAATACGTTATGTTAATTTGATTTTAGTATGAAATCCTCGAATAAATATAGCAGAAACAACATAATCTAAATAATATCAGATAAAATGTTCATGTATTTAAATTCTAAAACTTAGGAAATCATAAATAATTTATAATCGATTCAAATTTTCTTTTCAAGGGAGATTAAAATATAAAAAAAACTTTGCTTTTTGGACAGAAATCAGCTTAAAAATTTTCTATTACCTAGAAACTTCGAGATATTTTCTATTAACTATTAATTAAACCTCTCTGAGTAATCACAGAACATTATTTAAATTTTTTTTTCCAGTCAGAGCTTGGTTGCTTAGCAACCTAGTAAAATTAAGCATTCTTCTTTTGAATTAGTCAATGGGTTATCTTAAAATATTCATTTGCGCTGGCGACTTTTTTTGGCGGTTTTCTGGACTATCGCCAAATATATAAACCTTTGTTGCGACCCTATTTACCACCCTTTTTTTTAAAAAATTTTGTCTACCCCCCCCCCCCCTAATTCAAGTATCTGGATTCCAAATATGTAAAAAAAAATACATGTTTATTCAGAGAAAGTACGTTTTTGTGTCTGATTTCGTAACTTAATTAATAGTTAGCACTAACTAATTAGCATATTTGAGGTCACCGCCAGGAACCATTAAGATTGACACTTAGTTCGTGAAAATCCGATCATTAGAACGAAAATTATTCAGGATGATATCTTTTTTTTTTGCTGACTGTACATTATTTGTTTAATCGCAAACTGTATTCAATTCTTCTAACTGAAAAGTTTCTTGATTTAATATAAAGCTATAAACAAGCTACCACAAAATTACTTTGCCTTAAGGGGTCTGAAAAACCATCTTTCAATGTGAATTTACAAACTTTTTCAAAACAGTGTTCATAAGTAAATGAAAATAATTCATGCTCTATGCTAGAACAGTTTATGTTCAGAACAACTGATTTGAAAAGAAAAAAGAAAAAAACGATTTTGCATTTCTCAGTATGGCCCATCTTCACTGTTAAATAACTCTCGAAGAGCACCGATTTTTCGCGTTATCGAATTATTAAAACTTAGTAATTCTCAAAATGCAACAGATAGAAATCAAATCTTCATTTTTGTGAAAAATGAACTTAATCAGTTTTTTCTCCTTGGTCTCCAAATATAAATTAAGTTAAACTGTGTGAATAAAGCACAAATAAAAACTAAACTCAGTGGCGCGACAGCCCAAAGAGGGCCAAGGCCTACTGTGCCCATCTCAGTTTTCTTGACCTTGGGCTCTGGGGTGCAGGAGCAAATGTTCCAGTTAGGGGGTCAGCCAAACGCGGAACCCCCAGTGTTTAGTTCCCAAGCATGCTTGGTACTCATTTATCGACCCACTGAAAGGCTGAGAATAAAGCACAAATAATGCGCCAAAAACAGACATGTAAATTTCTTGATTTGATTATCGAAAAAATCCTCATTGTCAAACACTGAATCAAGTGGAACTCCATCACTGTTGGAACATTCTGACATTCAGGAAGGCTCTTGATATTATTTTGATGATTGTCGTTTATATGCTTGACGTTTTGATGGCAATATTTGTTTTTATTAAAAATAGTATAGAAAACGTGCTCTTATATATATATATTTACTTTTCCTTTCCAAACTTTTTAATCCCTCTCTATATCAAGCAAATGTCTCAATATTAATTTTATGCATTTAACCTTGCTGAACAATTTAGATACATCTGATAAGGAATGGCATGAATTCCCCCTATCACACATCATTTCTAAAATTATTATAATTCTACAATCCTAAATTCTTCAATCTCAAATTAGAAGATCTCCTGATTGCTTTAATTTTATAAGAGGTTTCCTTTTTAGATATAACTTAATTTTTTCTTGAATAATTAGTTTTTGTTGAAAATTAAAATCATGGTATTATATAATTGTAAATTTTTTACAGTTTGTTTTCGATTTAACTAATGTGTGTAAGTTTATATTACTTTAACTAGTTTCAATTGAAAATCTTTTATTGTTTGCCTTATGTTAAATGTTATATACATCATCTTAAGTCAAAATAATAAAAGAATTCTTTTTTACTTAAATGATTTCTAGTTATTTTATTTGATCCTGCTTATCAAATAAGTTTTCTCTAAACAGGCACACAACTGAATTAAAACATAACTACGAAATCGATTTGTGTAATCAACCTTTTATTTGGAAATTTAGTATGTTACGCCATATAACTTTTCCTTGGTGCAATTTTTCTAATCTGGTGGGAAATGCTATACTGCATCACGTTTTCAATGTTATAAATTCTCAAATTAAAAATTTTTTTTGTATGTTTATTTTTAGAATTAGACAAGAAAACAAATTCTTTACAAAAATGGCAGTGTCACTTGTGTTGAAAATACTTATCATATACATTTTTTCTAGAAAGACTAGTAACCAAAAAGTAAAATTTTTTTATGTTTTTTTGTTTAATTACAAAATCTGGGAAATATGGTCCCCATAGCTTGG